>OZ024826.1:66467522-66872522 GCA_964016985.1 Anodontia alba | reverse complement strand
GACCGTATTTATTTTCCTTTTTATTTTCTTTTTGTTTGGTCACGGGGTTTAATTTAGAGAGAAAAGTCTGTTAAAATGAAAACATTTTTGTACTCAGTATTCACACTGGTAAATGTAAAAGCACCGGATGTTAATGAAACACATTGGTGCTGGCTCGATTCCTCACTAGAGCTGGCATAAAATGGCGGGAAAATTAAACAAAATCTATACCTGTTGTGAATGATTTCTTTGTAAGCTTGTCTCGATTTTATTTGTGATCACACTGGGTGCACGGACCATCGATAACATTGCAGTTTATGGTTCTGTAAAGCATTTGGTGATATATTTCATGACTTAGCCGGTAAATCGGCTACAGTTCTGGAACGTGGGCGGGCGATATGTTGAAATTATATAAAAATATATGATTTTTTTATTATAATGCACCGTGAGCACTTTTTGAATCATCGATACAACGCACCGTTGTAATGCTGCCCTGACGTACGATTGCCAACAAACTGGTACTAGATGTAACGCTGTCCCGACGTACGTTTGCCAACATACTGGCATTAGATGTAACGCTGCCCTGACACAAGTTTGCCAACATACTGGTATGAGATGTAACGCTGCGTTGGCCAGCATACTTGTAATTGATGTAACGCAACTCCGACACACGTCTGCCAACACATTAATACTAAATGTAACGCTGCCTCGACACACATTTGCCACATACTCGTAATTGATATTACGCAGCCGCGACACACGTCTGCCAACATACTGGTACTAGACGTAGCGCTTCCCTGACGCATGTTTGCCAATAAATTCGCACTAGATGTAAGGCAGCCCCGACACACGTTTGCCAACATACTGGTACTAGATGTAACGCTACGTCGGCCAACATACTCATAATTAATGTAACGCAGCCCAGACACACGTCTGCCAACATACTGGTAAGATATGACGCTGTCCCGACACAGTTTGCAAACATAATGGTACTAGATGTAACGCTGCCCCGACGCTCGTTTGCCTGATACTCGTACAAGTTGAAACGCTGCGTCGGCCAACGTACTCGTAATTGATGTAACATAGCCCCGACACAGTTTGCCAACATAATGGTAGTAGATGTAACGCTGCTCCGCACACGTTTGCCAACATACTGGTACGAGATGTAGCGCTGCGTCGGCCAACATACTCGTAATTTATGTAACGCAGCTCCCAAACACGTTTGCCAACATACCGGTACAAGATATAACGCTGCCCCGACACAGTTTGCAAACATCATGGTACTAGATGTAACGCTGCCCCGACGCTCGTACTAGTTGAAACGCTTCGTCGGCCAACATACTCGCAATTGATGTAACGCAGCCCCTACACGTTTGCCAACATACTGGTACTAGATGTAACGGTGCCCTGACGCACGCGTGCCAATATACTCGTACTAGATGTAACGCTGCCCCGACTATGTAACGCGGCGTCGGCCACCATCTTCGTAATTGATGTAACGCAGCCCCGACACACGTCTGCCAACATACTGATACTAGATGTAACGCTGCCCTGACACACCTTTGCCAACAAACTTTCACTAGGTATAACGCTGCCCTCACGCATGTTTGCCAACATACTGGTACTAGATGTAATGCTGCCCCGACGAACGTTTGCCAACATACTTGTAATAGATGTGACGCTGCCCCGACACATGTTTGCCAACTTACTGGTACTAGATTTAACGCTTCCCTGACACAAGTTGGCCAACATACTGGCACTAGATATAACGCTGCCCTAACATAAGTTTGCCAACATACTGGTACGAGATGTAACGCTGCGTTTGCCAGCATACTTGTAATTGATGTAACGCAACCCCGAAACACGTCTGCCAACATACTAATACTAAATAAAACGCTGCCTCGACACACATTTGCCAACATACTAGTTATTGATATTACGCAGCCCCGACACACGTCTGCCAACATACTGGTACCAGACGTAGCGCTTCCCCGACGCACGTTTGCCAATACATTCGCACTAGATGTAAGGTAGCCCCGACACACGTTTGCCAACAGACTGGTACTAGATGTAACGCTACGTCGGTGAACATACTGGCACTAGATATAAAGCTGCCCTAACATAAGTTTGCCAACATACTGGTACGAGATGTAACGCTGCGTTTGCCAGCATGCTCGTAATTGATGTAATGCAGCCCCGACACACGTCTGCCAAAATACTGGTACGATATAATGCAGCCCCGACACAGTTTGCAAATATAATGATACTAGATGTAACGCTGCCCCGACACTAGTTTGTCGTCATAGTCGTACTAGTTGAAACGCTGCGTCGGCCAATGTACTCGTAATTGATGTAACGCAGCCCCGACTGGTACTAGATGTAACGCTGCCTCGACACATATATGTCAACCTACTCGTAATTGATGTTACACAGCCCCGACACATTTTGCCAACATAAGGATAGTAGATGTAACGCTGCGTCGGCCAACATACACGTAACTGATGTAACGCAGCTCTCACACACGTCTGCCAACATACTGGTACAAGATATAACGCTGCCCCGACACAGTTTACAAACATAATGGTACTAGATGTAACTCTGCCTCGATGCTCGTTCGCCAACAAGCTCGTACTAGTTGAAACGCTTCGTCGGCCAACATACTCGCAATTTGCGTAACACAGCCCCTACACATATTTGCTAACATACTGGTACTAGATGTAACGGTGCCCTGACGCACGTATGCCAATATACTCGTACTAGATGTAACGCTGCACCGACTATGTAACGCTGCGTCGGTCACCATATTCGTAATTGATGTAATGCAGCCCCGACACATGTCTGCCAATATACTGATACTAGATGTAACGCTGCCCTGACACACGTTTGCTAACAAACTTTTACTAGATATAACGCTGCCCTCACGCACGTTTTTCAATATACTGGTACAAGATTTAACGCTTCCCTGACACAAATAATTTTAATACTGGTACTAGACACATGTTTGCCAACTTACTGGTATTAGATTTAACGCTGCCCTGACACACGTTTGTCAATATACTGGTACAAGATTTAACGCTTCCATGACATAAATATGCCAATATACTACACAAGTTTGCCAACATACTGGCACTAGAATTAATGCTGCCCTGACAAACGTTTGTCAACATACTGGTACTAGATTTAATGCTGCCCTGACACAAGTTTGCCAACATACCGCTACTAGATTTAATGCTGCACAGACACAAGTTTTCAAACATACTGGTACTAGATTTAATGCTGCCCTGACACACGTTTGCCAGCATATTAGATTTAATGCTGCCCAGACACAAGTTTTCAAACATACTGGTACTAGATTTAATGCTGCCCTGACAAAAGTTTTCCAACATATTGGTACTAGATTTAATGCTGCCCTGACACACGTTTGCCAGCATACTGGTACTAGATATAACTCTGCCCGACACACGTTTGCGAACATACTGGTAATGGATGTAATGCTGCTCCGACGCACGTTTGCCAACATGCTCGCACTAGATGTAACGCTGTCTCGACGCACGTCTGCCAATATACTGCTTCTAGACAATGTATATCCAGTACCACTGGCGTTAGATGAAACATTTTCAAGAAATGTCATAACTAAAACAATGCTACCAAACACATGATAACCAGCATGATGAAGCTAGATGAAATATTTGTCGGACACACGATAGTCAAGATACCGGTAGTGAGGATGCACATTCTGACCAGGCCCTTCAATGTCCGCTTACGGAATCATTGGGTACTGTAGACTACACAGATGTACAGATAAGCGTTATAATATTGTGTGCTTTCGCTGGTGGATCTTAACTGTTCCAATATACGCCGAAGATACCACAATCTTATGGCGCGGCGCAAATAATATTTCAGCCGAAGCAGGCTGACCATTCCACAGTTTTAACATAACTGACAAAAGCATAGTAGCATTTTCAAGGCAAGTAAAAATGTTTTTATTTCATATGCGGATAAACGAAGTCCCGGTCCTCCTTTTATTGGGTAAGTCGTTTGTAAATTGTCTTGTAAGCATATCCGATATGTCGCAAAATTAATGATGCTATCTCGCGCTTTTTCTGCCGTAAGTTTCCCTAATTATATATCGTGTATCAGTGTCACGTAGATTTATATCAAAATCTCTAAATAATAACTAATTAGTGATCCCGAAAAAAACAACAAAAAAAACCCCAAAAAAACAAGAACTGAAAATAGCAGATTCGGTTTGACTGTCTATTCATGAGGAATAATTGAAGTAAAACAATAGCCAGCCCGCAGCTTTGAATGGAAATTTATTATCCTGTATAATGTATGAGCCTAATAGTCCCAAAGGACCCGAATCTTAAATAATATTAACACTATGTCAATTCAGGGCGACGTTCTTTACAGAAGAATTTATGGCAGCTGCCCAAAATATTCCGAAACAAGGTCCTTTTGGAAATAAATAACAACTCAAAAAGAGAAAACAGTAGGCTAGGGCTAAAAGAACTACAGTTAAATAAAACTAATACCTCCGACACCGAAGCATCGTTTCTGGATTTAAATTGATGATGATAATCTTAGGACATAATCTCTACTAAAATTTATGACAAACGGGACGATTTTGCTTGTGCTATTATATTTTTTTTAAATTTTATTTGGATGGCGATGTGCCTCGTGCTACATCCTACGGTTTACATGCTTGTGTTATTTTGCTTGTGCTGTTATATATATATATATTTTATTTATTTTTGGATGGCGATGTCCCTTCGTGCTACATCCTACGGCTTTTCTTTTACCCCCTTTTTATATATATATTTCTCAGTTAATTCGTTTTGCTAGAGTATCTAGTCAAGTTAGTGACTTTAATAATCAAAATAAATCTTATTGCTAAACGTCTAAATCAATGGTACTACGTAAAACATTTTTATCGCCGTTTTTTTTTCCCTGAATTAATATTTAAAATATAACATTGGTTTGAAAACACTTTTGTAAGGTCTTCCGAACCTGAATAACTTGAATTTTATGGCAACTATAAAATTCAGATAGATTGTTGGCAAAGTGATTTTTCGGTACAATTTAATAGATTGTCGCTCGCTAAAAAAAGATAGGTTACAACATGCGGCATACATGGTTGTTGACCAATTATGACTGATAAGTTCGCTTCCCACTTTAATTGCACGACGATGGGTCAGTCCTCAGACCAAATAACGGCTCGCTCCTCAGTCTGTTTCAGATGGTTGGGCTCATCATGGTTCTGGTTTCTTGTGTTCTAGCTTCCGGTCGCCATTGCTTTGTTTCATCACAGTGCTGTTGGTGTGGTTCACCGTGATGTTTATTAGATGAGGAGGAAGACCCATATGCGGATCGAATTTGTAATTTTGAGCTGCATGAGACTTAAAAGTGAGGCTTGGCGCGAGTAAAGCAAGTTAAGCCCCCAGTTGTTTTCCTCCTGACCATTCCAATGCGGTTCCAATGCAGTTGCTATACTTCGTTTTATGTGCATCTGTGTTTTACCATTATTTGACGTCTGTTTTGCCATTATCTGACCCTCATCTCTCTTTCTATCGGAGCCTCGGGAGGGCTTTGCTTTTTGATTGTGACATTTCCTGGATATCTTCACTTATATTTTTGATTATGTTATAAAGAATCCCTAATGGCCCCAGCCGCTTTGTGCGCAACTCTTTCACAAACTTTCACAAATGCAGGAGCCCAATAGTCCTATATGAGAAGCAATTTTAAACAATATCAGTGCTTAAGAATTAAGAAAAAAGCGTAAACATATTTCACGCGCGCGCACACACACACGCATACACATGCAGTGGTTATATCTCCTGACTGAAGGGCTAGGCAGTGCCGTCGAATCCGACATGAGCTCGACCCTCACTCAGCCCAGTGGTATTTCATATTTCTCTCTATACACTTTTTTCCTGAAGTACTTGCATCAGTAACGATCCTGGGCCGAAATTCTTTGTTGAAGTTTGTTTAAATCTTAAATTATATATATTCCAGAAAAGGACCTGCGCAAGCGCAGAATAACATGTCAGTCTGAAAACAACTGAAAGTTGGAAGGGACACCGGTCTGCCGTTTTCGGACCGTTTTTATCATGTAATAGGCCTGAGGTGGGGCTAGAAAGGACCGTCTAAGTTTCGAAGCATATCATAGCCATATGTATTGCAGTGACATTTGGGAATGGTTTACAATCTTCACGTTGTATTTTGCTAATTTCCAGTTTTTGAGTTTGCATATATGCATATTTTACAAACATTGGAACTTCCACTAACGGCCACCTGCGTTGAACGGTCACCTCCTTAAGGTGACTGGCTACACCGACACCGTTGCTGGAACTTGTAGACAAAGTATTTTTGACAAACCACTTTAGATATATTAAAAGAAAACTGGGGATTCATGGATTAGTTTTGCTGATCTGAAGCCATCAAGGTGAAACTATACGGTCAATTGTGTTGAGTAAAATGTGCTACTAAATGCCTGGTGCTGTATCTGATTTAAAGCTAATACTCGTATTTAAAAAGGTATCATCTTGAATCAAATAATTTCTGTAGTTTCTGCCAGCATAAGCTGCCACCAAAAGATATATTACAAAATAGTAAAAATGGAAAAATGATCTATGAAGTACTTTTTCATTATGTGGTACCAAGCAAAAATTTACTCCCGTTCAAGATATTTTTTGTAGACAAAAAGCACTCTTGATAAGAAATCTAGCCTTAGAAACGACTCAAAAACTACCGGCTTATAGAAAAAGACCTTATTGCATTAATCTGATGCACAAACTGATAAAAGTCATGGTTTTGTGCTTATGTTTTTTATATGGATAAACGTATACCATGCGTTAAAAGGATGTTCTTTAAGCCACCAAAATTAGCCTTTTTGAGTCTTTTTTTTCATCAGGGGAATAAACAATAGCAATATGGCGTTAAAATGGCGTCGTTACTTAGTAACAATAAATACGTGTACACAGTACAAAATGTTAAAACGTCACGGTGTCCAAACGGCGTCGTTAGTCTTTGTTAAGTTTGGGGTTAAATATTTTTATGAAGTACTTTTCTTTAGATAACCTCGCTGAAACATCATTGTTGTGAAATTTGTAAAAAGGCAAAATGGAAAATTTAGGATTTATAAGAGAGATTGTCTTGTTGATGGGTCCTTGATTTGTTGGACAGGAGTTTGTTTCGAAGTTTGTCTCCCGTCTGTCCGATATAATATTCACGACAACCATTGTAAATTAAAACATACAAAACATTTTTTACGTTATAATTCATATTTTCTTTTACATGGAAAACCTTATTGTTGAATTAAAATTAACTCAAACACCCAACCCAGCATCTGTAAGTAAGAATGAGAGAAGACAGGTTTGCAAGTTATATCATTAACCAGAGATCAGACTTCTTCGGATTTTCACTAAGATTAGATTTTCACTCAAATACAGGACTAAGGTGTGATAAAGTGAAGTTCAAGATCACAATAGGCTTTGAACTGTCAATTTTAATGAAAATAACGTTTTTCTGTACCATTTTCGTGCACATATGCTTGCTGCTGGCCAAAAGTCTTATTCATAAAAAAGAATATTTCACCACGAAAAAATGATGGCATTAATAAAAAGTTCTATTTCATAGTAATTTTCTTAAGGAACATTGGTTTGTATACTTTACCTATTTGTTTTCATTTTCTTGCTTGTTACAAGTGAACAAATGTCAGTATCTTGGATGCCAGTAGGCAAATCTTGATCAAATATCATCAGGGACCAACCAAGATAATTACCTCCCAGTTCTCATTTAGAGCAGTGCTTTCGTACCATTCCTAAATTTTCCATTTTCCCTTTTCACAAATTTCATAACAATGATGTTTCAGCGAGGTTTGGACGCCATGACGTTTCAACGTCGTGTACTATGTTACTATGTACACGTGTTTAATGTTGGTAAGTAAAGTCGCCATATTTTACGCCATACTGCTATTGTTTATTCCCCTGATGAGTTAGACACGAAACCGGTTGGGAATATTACAATTAATTGGATAATTGGATAAACCTTGTGATGTTTTTTTTTTTCTTTTGAATATAATAGCTCAGCTATTTTTACATTATATATACTGCTGCTAAAATGTTCCTTACAGCCTTGCACTTCGCCTCAAACGTATCTGCTCCGATTCGGACACTTTTGAATCAAAACTGACAGACCACCTCTGCAAACATGGTTATCAGAAACAGGAGATTTCACTTTAGCACGGCAACAGAAGAGAGAGCATGGCAACAGAAGAGAGAATACCTACTTTCTGATAGGCCTAAGTCTGAGTCGAGCTTTCCCCACTTCGTGTTGACCCAGACTTACTAAAAGTGAAGGATATAGTCAAAAAACACTGGCCAATCATTGAGTCAGAGGACAGATCTTCACAGAAAGACCGACCATGGTCTACAGTAGACCCAAGAGTCTGCGGGATCTTCTTTTACGTGCCAAGCTCAAACCAGACATGCGTGATGATGAACCACTTGGTGAGACACGACCGTGCGGCAAAGCAAGATACAAAACCTGCAAAATGATAACCCCCACACAGATCGCGAAGTCAGCGTCTGGGGAAACCATGAAGCTTAGGTTGTAAGACAATCATTGTTGTCTACCTTATAACATGCACCAAATGTGGAAAACAATATGTTGGTGAAACCGGTGATCATGTGTACCAACGGATGAACGGCCACCGGGATGATTGGAAACGCAAGCGGTTCGAGAGGTCTCCTGTCGAAGGACACTTCTGTTCACTAGAACATGATTACCTCAACCATGCAGCGCTTTGTTGCTTAGATAATAATCCGGAGTGGACAGATCGAACCAGGAAAGCGAGAGAGCTACTGGATCCGACGTCTGAACACTCTACGGCCATATGGTATCAACAAGGGCGACCAGTAGAGGGAATCATCGTTCCTTAGTCAGGGCATGCGACAGCTTATGTGGAACGGTTTGTTAATGTGTTTTTCCGGAATCACAGCGTAAGCTGGGCTCATTTGCCTTAAGTATTGGTGAGAAACACTCAGTTTGGCGTATATCCCTTTCGGTGTTAGGTTTATGTGCATTGTATACATCACAGTGGTGTTGACAGGAAAGATAAGCTTTTTTACTTTTTGCACGTTGTGTTTACGCGTAATGTTTACTTGCACGATCAGTTATCAAATCGCAGCGGGCCAGATAACAATGGCCCGAAAAGGGCATAATCTGTTTTCCAATAATTTCAACTAATGTAACTTTTATTTGTAAATTTACATTTTTTTATTTCCTTTTTTTAAAAATAGAAAACCTCTGAAGGCGAAAGCCGAACAAATCATTTGCACTGTTAATGATTAACTCTCAACACGTAGTTTAACGCTTATCATTTCAGCATCCAGTGCTACCAAAAAGATTTTTTGTTAGCTGTTCTCCCAACTGCGACTTGTTAACTGAGCGTGTTCGAGTATATGTAAAATGGAGGCATTGCCAGATAAACATAGCGTTCAACAAGGAATTAAAGCTTAATTTTCTATCCACATCCAGATAAACACAACATACAAAAAAGTAAAATGCATATCTCTCCTGTCAACACCACTGTGCCCATATACGCAATGTATACAATGCGCAATAAACCTTACATCGGAAAATCCATGCCAAACTGAGTGTTTCTCACCAATACTTTAGGCAAATGGGCCCAAGGTACGCTGTGAATCCAGAAAATCACATGAACAAATCGTTCCACATAAGCTGTCGCATGCCCTGAGTAAGGAACGGTCGCCTTTGTTGATAATATATGGCCGAATACTGTTCAGACGACGGGCCCAATAGCTCTTGGGCTTTCCTGGTTCAAGCTGTCCATCCCGGGTTATTATCTAAGCAACAAAGCGAGGCGTGATTGAGGAAATCATGTTCTGGTGAACAAAAGTGTTCTGCGGCAGGAGACCTCTCGAACCACTTGTGTTTCCAATCATCCCAGTGGCCGTTCATCCGTTGGTCCACATGATCACCGGTTTCACCAACATGTTGTTTTCCACACTTGGTGCATGTTATAAGGTAGACAACATTGGTCGTCTTACAACTAGTGTTGCACTTCAATTGGCCCAGATGCTGACTTCGCGATTTGTGTGGGGGTTATCATTTTGCAGGTTTTGCATCTTGCTTGGCCGCATGGTCGTGTCTCCTCAAGTGGTTCATCATCACGCGTGTCTGGTTTCAGCTTGGCACGTAAAAGAAGATCCCGCAGACTCTTGGATCTTCTGAAGGCCATGATTGGTCTTTCTGTGAAGAAGCTCAAAGTGCTAGAGGACTCAATGATAGACCAGTGTTTGTTGACTATATCCCACACTTTTGGTAAGTCTGGGCGTAACGCGAAGGGGAGAACGCTAGCCTCAGAGTTAGGCCGAAAGGAAAGTAGGTCTACTCTGTTCTGTTGTCAAACTCTCTCAACGACAAGTGAAATTGCCTGTTTCTGATAACCCCGTGTAGAGAGGTGGTCAGTCAGTTTTTTTGCTCTTGAATCGAAAGTGTCCGAATCGGAGCAGATACGTTTGTGGCGAAGTGCAAGGCTGTATGGAACATTTTGCAGCAGTGTTTCGGGTTGCAACTTATGTGTAAGAGATACTGGTGTGTATCTGTTGATTTTGAATAGAGGTATCGCCCACAAGCCTTGATTTAATATTTTGGTGAAAATCTAAAACCTACGTCACACTTCAATGAACATTTTTTATTGAAATTGTGCCTTATCTTATACAAATACATCAAATGACGATATAATGCCCATAAGGACATGCTAAATATGAACCCAACAATTAAAACTATCTACTGAAAATGGCAAAAAAGCTAATGTTTTACGACATGTATTGTCGTAAAATACCAAGACTAGCATGACTATCGTGTGACTACAGTTTAATGTTTTGTTGACAATATAAAACCTACGTCACACTTCAATGAACATTTTTATTGAAATTGTGCCTTATTATAGTTTTCCAAATACTTGATGAAACATTCTCAAATGATGACGGTAAATACTCTTTCATCTGTAACAAAATAGAAATAAAAGTCAAACTACGAAAAAATAATACACCATATTATCAATGCTAAAAAAATTCTGACTAGTTGTAGCCACACAATACCTTTGAACCATCGTACTTATACGAGGGTCATTCAATATATAATGCAACCTATTAAATAATTTCTGTAATAAATATTTTAAAGTTGTTACCGTTCTACATTCCTTCAAAGTAATATCCCTTGTGGTCATTGACAGACTCCCACCTCTTTAGCAGGTCATCTATACCCGTTGCTAGGCAACCGTTCTCAAGTACCCTCACCCTCGCGGCCAGGGCGGATTCAAGCTCCTCTAAATCGTTATAACGAATACCCCTAATATCTTCCTTTAGTTTGGGGAAAAGGTCAAAGTCGCAGGGACTTATGTCCGGGGAATAAGGGGGTGGTCTAACGTTTCCCACTCGTACCGCCCTAGCGATGACGTCACCACATTCGCGCCGTGCGGCGTTGCGTTGTCATGCAGAATTATTGGGCCGGCTGCCAAAAGTTCGGATCTCTAGGGATCGCTTGTCTTAGTGTTTTTTTTAATATACTCCTCATAGTATTTCCCATTAATGGTTTTACCACTCTCGACCTTGTGACTAGTGAGAATTCCATGTCTGTCGTAGGCAAAAATCATTAACATCTTAAGTTTAGACTGACTTCTTCTATACTTTGCCGGCCATGGGAACCATGGTGTGTGCCACTCGGCTGATTTTCTCTTCAGTTCCGGTTCATACGACCTCACCCACGTTTCGTCAATTGCAACAATATTTGATAAAAAAAGTCTTGTCCTTTCGAATCAAACCGTGGAAGGAGATGACTGTCCACTTCCAAACGACGTTCCGCTTGATCCGACGTCAAGCGATGTGGCAACCACCTAGCCGAAACCTTTCTCATCTTCAAATGGTTGCGCAGAATAGTATGAACTGACCCGACACGTATTTCCCACTCCTGAGCAATTTCTTCGCACGTAATCCTTCTATCAGATTCCAACAACCTTTTTAACTGTTCAGTATTATAACTGTCCGCAGCCGTCACAGTTCTACCTGCTCGGTGGGCATCTTGAACGCACTCCCTGCCATTTTTGAACTCATTTGGTCATACTCCGAGCAAAACCAAATTATTCCCGGTTGTTTTACCAGTTAAATTTGGCATCGAACATTAATTGTAAACAACAGCGGGAATCCATTACGAGATTTCAGATGCAACAAAAATGGCAATCAGACAATGTGACCTACCGGGTCAAAAAAGTTTCGGACATGTGGCAAATTCGGCGGATGATGACCACAGATAATCTTCCTTACACAACACAACAACACTCTAACATCACAGCGACAAGAATAGTGCGGCTTTAAAAAACCTTTACCTGGATTTCCCACAAACGCTGTTTGTGCGGATTAACTTTATTGGTCAGCGATAGTCACGTGGACAACAGCAATGTAACTCAGATTCATTAGTAACTTTTAAAACAGTCGACCAAAAACTGATAAATCAGTCGACTCAAAATTGGGTTTATTACATAAGGCGTTGTTACAATGGCGTTACAATCAACGCTAAATGTGATAACGCCAAATGCAATAAACTGACTTTGTTCTATGACAAGATGAAATTTCAAAGGAAAAGTACTGTATGTCTCATAATATCCCTAATTTGGGAGTGGGGGTCTGAGAAGACGGGGGATTGGTAAAGGGGGAAAAGCTGAAATTCGTGAAAGACTACAAGGCAAATCGTAAGCATCATATCGTACAAAACCATATGAAAAAATCTGAGTTTATTACATTAAGGGTTGTTACATTTGGCGTTACAATCAACGCCTAATGTAATAAACTGACTTTGTTCTATGACAAGATGAAATCTCACAAGATAAAATTTGTCTCATATAATAGCCCTTATTTGGGTGGGGTCTGTGAAGACGGGGATTGGTAAAGGGTGAAAGTTGCAATTCGTGAAAGACGCCAAGGCAACACAAATTGTAAGCATCATGCTATTCAAGACCTTATGAAAAAACTGGGTTTATTACATTAGGCGTTGTTGCATTTGGCGTTACACTCATCGCCTAATGCAATAACGCCAAATGTAATAAAGCGATTTTGTTCTATGACAAACGGAAATAGCCTGAGAAAAGTATGTCTCATAATATCCCTAAGTTAGGGATTGGGGTCTCGGAAGACGGGGGATTGGTGATAGGGGAAAAGCTGCAATTCGTGAAAGACTCTAAGGCAACACAAATTGTAAGCATAATGTCATTTAAGACCGTATGAAAAAAATCTGCGTTTATTACATTTAGGGGTTGTTACATTTGGCGTTACAATGCCTAATGTAATAACGTCAAATGTAATAAACTGTCAATGATACTTTACCTTTGAATTTTGCTGTATTCAGTAAACCAAAAAAGATACAGGTTGACTTTTGCAACACAGAACAGAGTTTCAGGAAAGAAAGACTGGCTTCAGGGGCTTTTAGGGTGTTTTTTTCCCATAAATTTGTCCCCACGGTGCAGGGCGTTTAGCATAGCTTTACAGACTGAAAAGTCAAAAGCCTCGCTATTCACCGGCCCCGTCGGGACTGGGACTACAAATGACTGGTGCATAATCTTGAACACTAAGCTCCTTTTTGAAACACCATGAAGCTATGAAGAGAAGGCTATCTCTATTATAGCTCCATGGAAGCACCTAGGATAATAAAATCCCGAATTAACGTTTAGATGATTAGTTTTTGAAACACAATTTTGAATATCGAGATATTGAATGGACCAAAAAACGGAGAGAGGGAGATAGAGAAAAACGCAAGTGAATAGACCAGGTATTATTTGCCAGTGGATACCCAACCAGCACAACACTGCGCTGAAAACCATTGATAGCAGCAGCAAATTACTTTAAACGTCGCAGGAACATATTAGAACAGGTTTCAAGTGTCTGGAAAGGTTTACGAAACCGCTGCAAGCTGATGCAACGGTCAATTTCTTCCCCCTTCCAATTCTTTCCCCGGGGGAAGAAACGGACCGGTTGGTTTCTCCCCCCCCCCACTAGTCCGTTTCTCCTCCCCCCCACCTTGAGATGTTTTCCCGCAGTAGGTTCAACCGATTATATATGTGTCAAATATTGTCAGTATGACATTCTCTCCTAGATATATACAGGTATGTTGAAGCAGAGAAAGGTCGGGGGTAAACTTTGGCTGTAAATCAACAATCACTCAAAAACTAGAGGAGGGAAAGGGTGGGGGGGGGAGGGGGAGGGGGAAGAAACTGACTAGTTGGTTTCTCCCCCCCCCACCCCACAACCTCCCTTGGACTCTTTTCTTTTGTCTGTATAGGTATGTTGACCTTTACTAGTCAGAGGAAGATGGTATTTAACTAGTTCAGCCTTATGTTGAAACAAGAGGGCCATGATGGCCCTGTAACGCTCACCTGAGCAACATAGCACTTTGAGAGCCTGATCTAGAACTGATCAAGGCAAACATTCTGATCAAAGTTCAAAATGATTATAACAAAGTTTTCTGCTGATTTGGCCCAGTGACCTAGTTTTTGATACCAAGTGACCCAGTTTCGAACTTGACCTGGAACTCATCAAGACAAACATTTTGTGCAAGATTCATGATGATTGCTTGAAAAATGTGACCGCTAGAGGGATAACAAGATTTAACGCTGATTTGGCCAGGTGACCTAGTTTTTGACCCCAGGTGTTCCAATTTCGAACTTGACCTAGAAATCATCAAGACATTTTGAGCCAGATTCATGATTATTGTTTCAAAAATGTGACCGCTAGAGTGTTAACAAGGTTTTCTGCTGATTTGGCCCGGTGACCTAGTTTTTGACCCCAAGTGACCCAGTTTCAAATATATCCTAGAACTCATCAAGACAAACATTTTGAGCAAGATTCATGATAATTGCTTCAAAAATGTGACCGCTAGAGTGTTAACAAGGTTTTCTGCTGGTTTGGCCTGGTGACCTAGTTTTTGACACCACGTGACCCAGTTTCAAACCTGACATAGAAATCATCAAGACAAACATTTTGAGCAAGATTCATGATGATTGCTTCAAAAATGTGACCGCTAGTGTTAATAAGGTTTTCTGCTGATCTGGCCAGGTGACCTAGTTTTTGACCCCAAGTGACCCAGTTTCGAACTTGACCTAGAAATCATCAAGACAAACATATTGAGCAAGATTCATGATGATTGCTTCAAAAATGTGACCGCTAGAGTGTTAACAAGGTTTTCTGCTGATCTGGCCAGGTGACCTAGTTTTTTACCCCAGGTGACCCAGTTTCGAACTTGACCTAGAATTCATCAAGACAAACATAATGAGCAAGATTCATGATGATTGCTTCAAAAATGTGACCGCTAGGGTGTTAACAAGGTTTTCTGCTGATCTGGCCCGGTGACCTAGTTTTTGACCCCAAGTGACCCAGTTTCAAACTTGACCTAGAAATCATCAAGACAAACATATTGAGCAAGATTCATTATGATTGCTTCAAAAATGTTACTGCTAGAGTGTTAACAAGGTTTTCTGCTGATCTGGCCAGGTGACCTAGTTTTTGACCCCAGGTGACCCAGTTTCGAACTTGACCAAGAAACCATCAAGACAAATATACTGAGCAAGATTCATGATGATTGCTTCAAAAATGTGACCGCTAGAGTGTTAACAAGGTTTTCTGCTGATCTGGCCCGGTGACCTAGTTTTTGACCCCAGTTGACCCAGTTTCGAACTTGACCTTGATTTAGTAGAGGCAAACATTTTGAGCAAGTTTCATCAAGATTGGGTCAAAACTATGACCTGTAGAGTGTTAACAAGTTTTTCCTTTGATTTGACCTGGTGACCTAGTTTTTGACCCCAAGTAACCCAGTATCGAACTTGACCTAGATTTCATAGAGGCAAACATTCTGACCAAGTTTCATCAAGATTGGGTCAAAACTGTGACCTCTAGAGTGTTAACAAACTAATTGTTGACGACGAACGACGGACGACGACGGACGACGGACATAGGGTGATGACAATAGCTCACCCTGAGCTTTTGCTCAGGTGAGCTGAAAACCCAGTGGTGGTGGTGGTGTGTGTGTGTTGGGGGGAGGGGGGGGGGAAGAAACCAACTAGTCAGTTTCTTTCCTCTTTCCCCATCCCCCAGTCAAGGTGCGGTATGATAAATTGTTCTAGCTATCTAAATTATCATATGTAACAATTTGTCGCCATTTATATATAACTAGTTCACCCTTATGCTGAAAAAAGTCCAAGAGGGTGGGGTGTGGTGTGTGGGGAAGAAACCAACTAGTCAGTTTCTTCCCCCACCCTAGTCCGTTTCTTTGCAGTAATGATAAAACCTTCTAGCTTATTAACATTAACTTATGATTTACCACCATTTATTCATGTATCTAAGTTGAAAAAAAATTCCAAGAGGTGGTGGTGGTGGGGGGTGGGGAGGGGGAAAACAACTAGTCAGTTTCTTCCCCCCGCCCCCCACGCCACGCCCCCAGTCCAGTCAAGATGCTTTGCGATAATGATAAATTGTTCTAGCTATTTAAATTAGCATATATAACAATTTACCGCCACTTATTGCATATATATAACTAGTTCACCGTTATGCTGAAAAAAAAGTCTAAGAAGGTGGGTGAGGGGGGGGGGGGGGGTGGGGGGTGGGGGAGAAACCAACTAGTCAGTTTGTTCCCCCACCCTAGTGAATTGTTCCGCAAGCGATGAGAGCTCTTTGCCGTAATGATAAAACCTTCTAACTTATCAATATAATTTTATGATTTACCACCATTTATTTCATGTATTTAAGTAGTTCAGCCTAATGTTGAAAAAATTTCCAGAGGTAGGGGGTGGGGGAGGGGGAAGAAACCAACTAGTCAGTTTCTTCCCTCCTTTGCAGTAATAAAACCTTCTAGCTTATTAACATTAACTTATTTTATGATTAACCACCATTTATTTCATGTATTTAACTAGTTCAGCCTTATGTTGAAAAAATTCCCAGAGGTGGTGGTGGTGGAGTGTGGGCGGGGTGGGGAGAAGAAACCAACTAGTCAGTTTCTTCCTTCCCCCCCCCCCCCCCCCCACCTACCCTCCAGTCAAGGTGCTTTGCGGTAATTTAAATTATCATATGTAACAATTTACTGCCATTCATTTGCACTTATATAACTAGTTCACCCTTATGCTGAAAAAAGTCCAAGAGGGTGGTTTGGCGGGGGAAGAAACCAACTAGTCAGTTTCTTCCCCCACCCTAGTGAGTTCTTCCCCAACGATCAGGGCTCTGTGCCGTAATGATAAATCCTTCTAGCTTATTAATATTAAATTGTGATTTACCACCATTTATTTCATGTAGTTAACTAATTCAGCCTTATGTTGAGGGAGGGGGTGGGGGAGTGGGTGGGGAACCAACTAGTCAGTTTCTTCTCTCCCCACCGCCCCCCCCCCACACGCCCCCATCCGGTAAAGGTGCTTTGCGGTAATGATAAAATGTTCTAGCTATTTAAATTATCATATGTAACAATTTACCACCATTTATTTGCAATATATATAACTAGTTCACCTGTATCTTAAAATGTCCAAGTGGGTGGTGGTAGAGAGGGGGAGGGGGAGGTGGAAGAAACTAACTAGTCAGTTTCTTCCCCCTACCTAGTCAGTTTCTTCCTCAAGCAGCCAGGGTTAATTGCAGTAATGATTATATTTAAATTATATTATCTAAATTATCATATTTAATGATTTGCTGTCATTAATTGCACATATAGAACTAGTTTACCCTTATGCTGAATAAAGTCCTGTGTGTGTGTGGGTGGGGGGGGGGGGGGGGTGGGGGTGGAATGGGAAAAGGAGGAAAGGCTGCGTTTCGTGAAAGACGCCAAAACCAACACGAATCGTAAGCATCATGTTATTCAAGACTTTATATCAGTTCTGGGTTAATTACATTGGCCGTTACACGCAACGCCTAATGTAATAACACCAAATGTAATCAACTATGACAAGATAAAATCTCAAATAAAAAGATAGCTCATATAACATTCCTATTTCGGAGGTCTGTAAAGGTGGGGCATGGGAAAGGGGGGAAGTGCTGCGTTTGGCGAAAGAAGTTAAGGGAATCCGAATCGTATGCATCTGTTTATTACATTAGACATTATTACATTTGGCATTACACTCAACGCCTAATGTAATACACTGCTTATTCTATGACGAGTTGAAATTTTGAATAAAAACACATACAATATCCCTATTATTTATGTGTGGGGGTGGGGTTGGGGGTCTGGGGAGGCGGGAGATGGGAAAAAGGAGGAAAGGCTGCATTTCATGAAAGACGCCAAAGCAACACAAATCGTACGTATCATGTTATTCAAGACTTTGAAAAAGTTTGGGATTATTACATTAGACGTTCTTACATTTGGCGTTACAATAACATCTAATGTATACTATGACAAGTTGAAATCTTGAAAGAAAACGTATATCTCATATAATATCCCTTTTATTTTTATTATTATCATTATTATTATTATTTTGTTAAGTTTTGGCAAAAATCTTTGGATACGGTTGCCAATTATTTGTTTTTATGTGACAACAAAAGATATTAGGAAGTTTAAGCAAAATCTGAGATATTGCGCGAACAGTTTCTGTTATAGATAGGTTGCTTCATATCTATAGAGAATTGATATTAACTGTTTTGCTTTAGTGCATGCCAAAGGATTTACCTGAAACATTCTTTGAAGAATCTTTGAAGAAATCGGATCATTAACACTTGGAGAGTTTTTTGTATCCGCTTCATTTTTTAACGTAGCCGGGCAACTGAGCCACACGGGGATCCGCTGCATTGACTTGACTTGAGTTCAGATTTTAACGCTACCAGGAAACTGAGTCACATAGAGGCAGCGCCATCCGCTGCATTGGATTTACATTTTTAACATATATTTCTAGAATATTAAATTCGTTTTAATTGCAAAACATCAACAAAAATAACTCATAAATTGTCCTGATAATTTAGGAGTGTGGGTCAACAATATTTGTCATTAAAGATATTGCCTCCAGATTTGTGGGACTTTTACCCAACCCTATCACATAATGTTATCAGGCCCTGCTTAAATTTTCTAGCAGGTCTGCCTCCGAGGCACCAGGAGCCCATCTATTTCGTGGGCCCCGATAAAGCAAGGCAGCAAAATAAACGAACAGCGGGAATTGATTCAACCTCCAAAAACTCGGAAGCAGAGAATTTGAGACGCACTGTACTTACTTTTGCAAAATATTTGGGCCGACTCTGTTTATAGAGTAGAGCCTGAAAGTGATTGCTGATGATTTATTTTAAAAATCGAGAAAATTGCAGATTTTTTTTTAATTCCATTTGAAGAAACTTCCGGAAGATCTTCTGCATCACTTAATTTCAAATTCTCTGCTTCCGAGTTTCTGGAGGCTGAATCAAGTCCTGCCGTGCGTTTATTTTGCTGCCTTGCTTAATTATTCATATTCGTCCGGCGCTCAACATCATTGAAAAATTATTTCTTCAAAGTTTGAAGTTTTCTTTAGATTTGTATATTCAGTCACTGTTTTAAAGTAGCAGAGTGTATAATAAAAGTTAAAAAGGATTGCCTTTGGAAACAAAGAACACACAAAATCACGAAAATCGGAGAAGGCTTACATGTTTTAAATGCAGAATTTAGTGGTTTCAGCGCCAGTAACGAACTACTTGTTTGGTAGTAGGGAGTTACTTGTTTTGTAGTTGTTAGGAAGGTACTTTTGAAATACGAGTTGTCGAAATACCGTATGTTAAATTTGGCGGCGGTTGTACCAACCGCCCCAAAAAGTCCTTTGTGAGCTAATCGAACACTCTACCATATATAAAAATCCAAAGCTATATTAAGAGACTGGCGCGATGTCCGCGCCGGTCAATAAATAGTAAAACGGCATCCCATAACCAAGTGCCTTCTTTAAATTACTGCAGACGCAACAAGATAGACTATTTTGTTAGATTTGAGGTTACGGGGTTTTAAAAAGACTGATATATGTTGCATTTAGAGAAAACTATGTCCTTACTTCAGTTTTCCTCTGGTGTTCGAAGCGCAGGTACCCATCAGTTTGTCAAGAGAGGTAATAAGATTAATTACTTATTAAAGAAGATATAAACATTTCCTATTTCCCTTATTAAAGCATATTTTCATGACACTTGTATACTCAGAATTCAATAAGAGGGTACAATGTATTCAGTATACAGAAAGTTTATTGACTAAAAGTTTTAAAATTACCAAGCAATTTTTGAATCCTCAAACTTTTATAGATATACCCAGGCCCCAACACTGCACATACATATGCATGCAAAAATATATAGTATAAACTAATACTAAAATTTTCATCAAAACACACACACACACACGCACGCACGCACGCACACAACAATTCAGGTACCAAAAACCCCTGTGTGGTGATTGGCGGGCCTGTTGCCCTGGTTAGCTCGGTAGAGCATCTGACTTGCAAGCAGGAGGGCACAGGTTCAAGTCTTGCATCACATGCACTTTTTCCTCCTTAGTTTACTTTTCCTCCTTCATGGCACTCAATGTGAATAACCTATGGGGTTGGTGTTAGTAAGTGCAGGTAGATGCTAGAAACCAATAGTATGTTCAATTAATGCCTTTCACTTAAAAGGGGGAGGAGTGTGGTCATTGGCAGAACTGTCGGCCTGGTTAGCTCAGTTGGTAAAGCACGTGACCTGCAAGCCGGCCTCGGTGGCTATTGGATGCGCGTCCTGCTTGTGATCAGGAGGGAGGTTGGGGTGGTGGGGCGGGGGGTTCGATCCCTGCCAGTTTGGCAACATTCTTTCGTGGAGACTGATCATGAAATATTTTCTACGGTCATTCTCTCCCTTCCGCTGATTCAAGAAGGGCGGTTGTCAGTTTCTAGGGAAAGAATGTGCTCAATACTGGTTAACAGCTTAGAAGACTAAGCCTGCCCAGTAAAAGTGTGGTCAGGTAAATTGACTGTGCTCGACATGACCCCATTTGGTTGCCTGGACCATAAAACCTCAGCACAAACAAAAACATGAATTGCAAGCAGGGGTTCACAGATTCAAGTCTTGCATTGGGCAAAATTTATTCCATTGAGTTTACGTGAATTTGTGAGTGTAGGGAAGGCTAGAAACTGATAGTGTGTTTATTTGATGACCTGTACTTGAAATTTAAAAGGGGGAGGAGTGTTGGTTAGCTCAGTTGGTAGAGCACGTTACTTGCGAGCAGGAGGTCACAGGTTCGAGTCCTGCATCGGGAACACTTTTTTTCTGCCTTAGTTTACTATACCTGCAAAAGATAAATCTCAAAAATAAAATAGGAGTAGAAAGCCTGGTAGCTGATAGTGATGAGAGCATTGGCCTTCTATACCTAAAGGTACCAGGATTGATCCCATGTGTAAGCAAGGGAATTTAGCTGTCTGAAACAAACTTTTCTGATATATTTGCAGGGATGACATCACATGAAAAGTTTCAACACAGTTTGCCGTACTTCAGATCCGGTTGTCCTGCCCTGGGCAGGGAAAGTCACCCCCTGTGCAGGTTACAGAGCACAATGGTAATTCAAATTGTTTACTTGTAGGCCATCCTGAAACCCGGATCTGCCTGGAATGTCTGCGAGGGCATATAATTATTACAGTATATAAAGAAAGAGAAAGTCTGAAGTCTTATTTTGTAAATAAATACAGTCAAACCTGTGTTAAGCAAGCACCTATGGGAAAGCCAAAAAAACTGGTTGCTTAAAACAGGTGCTTGTGCTTGCTTAATACAGGTAGATTTCTACTTCTTTACCTTTAATGAGATCAGAAATAGTGGCCTTTAAAGGCTGGTGATTGCCTAATACAGGTGGCCTTTAGGACAGGTTTGACTGTATTATTCTAACTTAAATAAACTTGACATCATTTCCCCTCATGATAAGGGTGTGCGAGAGCAACATTATTTTTCCGTGTCTCGGTCAGTGCGTCCAGTGTCTATCTATCTGTCCGTCACATTCTCTCCTCCTAAACCACTGGGCGGAATTTAACCAAAATTGCTACATGACCTCCTCTCAAGGTAACGGTGGGTGAGAGCAATATGATATTACCGTCAGGCATGCTGTCCGGTGCCTGTCCATCTGTCATGCTATCTTCTCTCATCTCCATTGGCTGGAATTTATCCAAACTTGGTAGACAACTTCCTCTTATGGTATTTTAAGGGTGTGCTAGAACAACATTTTTTTTCATGCATTCATCCATCCTGCGTCAGTCAGGCGCCTATCTGTCAAGCGTCCATCCATTTGTCCGTCACGTTATCTTGTCCCAAACCAATGGGCGGAATTTAAACAAACTTGCTACAGGACTTCCTTTCATGGTAAGGGTGTGCAAGAGCGAGTCTGTCTGTTTATCCAGACTTCAGTCATGCTATTAGCATCTTTAGCAACAAGCGTGGGGATTTGCCATGGCGTGCTATCGACTACGCATTCCAGTTTAGTTTTATCTTTTCGAATGAAAAAACATACAGGATGATTTGTGCACTTGAATGAGTTAACATTTATAATGTTTTATCCAATTTTACAGGGAAAAAGACTAACACGGGCCAAGTCACCCATGGCTCCTAAATGTTTAGCTGATCCTCAAACTTTTCGGAGAAAATTATATACACTTGCACCCCTAATGTTAAATATTAATGTTTGGCAGTCTGGGCTCAAAATTGTTAGTCTTTATCTCTGACTGTCAATGAATAACTGTCCACTTATTTGAGGTAACTAACCAAACCTTGAGATTTGAAAAGGTGTATTAAGTTTTGTTTTTATTTATTGCTAGCTATATCATGGTTAACTTGAATTCCAAAGAGAACAACCATGCAGAAATCAAAGTGTCCAGTCATGAGGTGGGCCTTGATAGCACAGGGATATGGCCTGGATAACGCAAAGGTATACTTCTCGCGTTGCAGCCGAGGTTTGATTCCTAGTGCCATAAAACAGGTAGTGGTCGCCCGTACATGGTCGGTTGTTTTCCCTGGGTACTCTGAAACCAATCACACACCCCACAAAACGCTAATATCTGTGCAAGCATATTTATAAATTTGCTGAACTTTCTGTGCAATTGAAGTAAAAATAAATATTGAACTTTAAAATGGATAAGGTATAAGTGAATCCATGTATGTCACAATTTATAATATTTGTCCGGTTATATCAATATGAGTGACTCTGTCCACTTGTTTGAGAAGCGTAATTTTTTAAGAGTAAGGCTGTCCTTTGATTTTTATTTGTTCATGTGTATACAGAGTTTAACTCTCAATATGAATTGAATACAAAAATCTTCAAATTGATTGTCTTGTAGAAATATGCCAGAATACGTATAACACAATACAGCTGTAATTTTAGCACTTTTATCAAACTAAGCATGGTGTAACGTTACAAAGCAAACCTATTATGTTTTTCTTATTTCCCTGCAAGTTCTAAAAGAGTTACATTATTAGATGAATTATTAAGTACCAAGAATATTCAGACGAATGGATTATCTGATGAATATTTTTTCCTGAGTTTAAGCTTTTTGAGAAACGGATAGTATCCGTTACATAAAATTGTCTTTTGATGTCCAATCACTACACATGCTTAAGGTGTCCAGTGTGTGTGTGTGTGCGCGCGCGCGCGTGTGTGTGTGTGTGTGTGTGCGTGTGCGTGTGCATGTGTGTGTTGGTTTAAATAGGCTAAGTATTTTTTTTCTATTTCTTGCCAGTCAAAAATAGTTTAGAATGCAAGGAATAAAGATAAATGAGTTGTCTAATTGAAATTATGCAGAAAATGATCTGATTCAAGAAATGGTTACATTTTTGACTGACTTAAGTCACAATGTAAGTTTTTTGTTTTTTGTTTTTTAAATAGGCCCAGTATCTCCTGCTAATTTGTACCGTCTGAAATGGATGCAAAAGAAGTCCTAAAATGTTGGTAACGGCAGAAAGGAGAAATTGACCAGAAATGTCTACATTTCAGAGCTCCAGATTAAAGGGATGGCCGCCGGCCTCAGTGGCTCAGTTGGATGGGCGTCCGACTAGTGATCAGGTTGCGGGTTCCACCCTCGCAGGATCGGCAACATTCTTTCATGGAGATTGACCATGTAATATTTTTTTACGGTCAATCTCTCCCTTCCACTGATTCAAGAAGGGCAGTTGTCTGTTTCTGGCGAAAGAATCTGCACAATACTGGTTAACCTCTTATAGGAGGACTAAGCCTGCCCAGTAAAAGTGCGGTCAGGTAAACTTACCTCACTCGACATGACCCCAAGGGGTTGACTGGGCCATAAAACTTCAACACAAACATACGAAAGGGGTGTCCAATTAAATAGTTTTCTTATCTCCCCAAATAAACATATGTTGTGGATACTTACTTGAAGCATCTTGGTAATATGCTTTTAAAGAGACAGCGCACAGAACGTATCTTTTGAAAGAATTGAAAAGATATATATATGTCGCATACCAGAACCAAAAGTCCGACAGAGCAGTCAACTCTGCCAGTAATTGGTAATAGAAACCTTGTGCTTGTGATGACTCCATCACTCTTTCAGATATATTGATGATACTTAATAGGATTGTAAATGAGTTTGAGAAGATATCTTGCATACAGACACCACAACTCTGGGTGCTGTGGTTTTGATTTATCTTCCCTGACAGTATTGCATAATAGAAACATTGGCAACATGGTAACTCCAAAACCTTTTCAGATATATTGATGCTGGTAGGATTGTACACAAGGTTGAGAAACCGTGTCGCATAAAAAAATCATAACTCTAGGTTTTTAGTTATCTCCCCTGACAGTAGTTGGTAATGGAAACCTTGTAATTGCTTTAATTTCAACACCCTTTCAGGTATATCAATGATACTTGGTAGATTGTACAAGAAGTGTCATGTACAAGAACAATAACTCTAGATAGTGCATTGAAGTTATCTCTCCTAACAATAATTGATTATTGAAACCTTGTAATCGCCGTAACTCTAAAACACTTTGAGATACATATTGTACGGGAGGTGAGAACATTAGTTACATGCGAGAACTGCAAATCAGAATACTGCAGTTTATTTTAGTTAACTCCCCTGACAGTATTTGTCACTGGAAACCATGTGATTGCTATTACTCCAGCACCATGGAAGGTATGTTGTACCCGAGGTTAAAATGGTGTGTTGCATGTAAGAACCACAGTTTTGGAGACTGTGGTTTTTTGTTATCTCCCTTGACAGTATTTGATAATAGAAACTATATGATTACTATAACTCTAACACCCTTTGATATACATATGACTTACTGACACTTTGCAGAATGTACTTGACGATTAGAGGTGTGTTGTATTTCTAGTTTCCATATTAGCTTTCGGTGAGGGGAATCTCCCATCTTTTCTGATAGCTATTGTTTAGCTCGCCTGATCGAAAGAACAAGGGGGCTTTTGTTGTCACCCTGACGTCAGCGTCGGCGTCACACTTTTAAGTTTTATGAGAATTTTTATATGCCCGTTTGAAAAACGGGACGTATTATGTTACGAGGTCTGGCATCCATCCGTCCGTCTGTCCGTAAACTTTTTTCGTTTCCGGCTAACTCCTCCTACAGTTTACAACCGATCATGCTAAAACTTGGCACATTGTTAATGATGTGAAGCAGCGCATATTGTTTCGGGTTTACAGCCCACCACATATTAGCAGAGTTATGCCCCTTGAAAGTTTTTTGTAAACTTTTCGTTTCCGGTTAACTACAGTATACATCCGATCAAGCTGAAACTTGATTTATAGTTAGACTATAATGTGGAGCAGTGCATATTGTTTCGAGGTTAAGTCCAACAAATATTAGCAGAGTTATGCCCCTTTGAAAAATTCTGTAAACTGTTCGTTTCCGGCTAACTCCTACATTTTACATCAGATCAAGCTGAAACTTTGTTTATAGTTAGACCATGATGTGGAGCAGCGCATATTATTTCGTAGTTACAGTCCAGCAAATTTTAGTAGAATTATGCCCCTTTGAAAATTTCTGTAAATTTTTCGTTTCCGGCTAACTCCTCCTACAGTTTACATTTGATCAAGCTGAAGCTTGATTTAAAGTTAGACCATGATGTGGAGCAACACATATTATTTCGAAGTTACAGTCTACCAAATATCAGCAAAGTTATGTCCCTTTGAAAATTTCTGTAAATTTTTCGTTTCCGGCTAACTCCTACAGATTACATCCAATCAAGCTGAAACTTCGTAAATAGTTACACGATGATGTGGAGCAGCACATATTATTTCATTCTTATCTGAGCAACCACTGCCTAGAACACTTCAATAATTAGAATATAGCATAAACTTCTATTCTATAACATTATACCCCAGGATCAGACCCTGGGGTGGGGCTTAGGGTTAAAACATTAGGTCACATTCACTTTAAAGTTTTATGACCAAGTAGGAGTCCCCAAAGTGCCGCCCTATACTACTCCAAGTGTTTTTAACATTTATTTCTCAGCAACCATTCGACAGAAAAAAAGGTAAGAGTGGGAGTGCCACAATCACAAACCCCAGCCCTTCCCAGACACTAAGAGGAAGAGGAACCCGACATATCTGGAACCCTTACATATCTGGAACATAACATATTATACCAAAACCTTACAGTCCATAACACCCTACCCAAGGGTCAGGCCCTGGAGAGGGTCTTAGGGGTCAAAAACTTGGTCACACTCACTTTAAAGTTTTAGGACATGTTTTAAACATTTATAGCTTAGAAATTACTGGACAGAACCCTTCCATATTTGGAACACTCATATTGCAGCATAACCTTTGATTCCCTAACACCATCCTGGAGCAGGTCTTAAGTGTAAAAAAATAGGTCATACTCACTTAAATAAAATTTAATGACAATGTTTTTTTTTAAACATTTATATCTCAGCAACCACTGGATGGAACCCTTCCATATTTGAATTATAATCACATCATAGCATAACCTCAGATAAAGTACGCCATACCCCAGGGTCATCTGATTAAAAGGTTTCTGTCCATTAAGCCATATCATAGCTAGACAAGACCCGACTCCAGTGAGCTATACTGTCCTGCGGCAGCTCTTGTTTAATATAAAGTATGTACATAGCCAGGACAGACGAAAAATCACAGTTGAATTCGAAGCATGAATTTAGAGATACATGTACTTGCCCTTAATTGGCTGTTGTTGACATTGTTCAAGGCATATAGTCTATTCATGATCTTTATGAAACCTACAAATAATTTGAGCAGGCATAAAAATCTTGCACCGATTCAAATTTTGGCCAGACTGGACCATTTGGAGCTGCCTACCAGTGTTTCTTATGAAACCAGTATTTGATCTCTGGGGCTTGATGAGTTATAATTGCCCTTTAGGGCAATGGTTTAAATTAGGCCCACTGGTTTGTTCATCTTTCTTGTTAGAAGCATAACAATAACTGAATATAATGAACTGAACATGTAGAGCAAGTAGAATCCACAACTGGATGAGTTATCTTGCAAATATTGACCAAAATTATGCATTTTGTAATTCATGGCTAGAATGTGTTCTCTGTTGTAACTGCATTTTTACCACAAATATTTTTTGTCGAAGACATATTAAGATTAGGTTTGCAGTGGAATATGAAACCCCAGTTTATACCATAATATTTTATTATGAACATTGTGATTACTGTATCTTTATGTAATAATTATCCGATTTTTTTTATTTGATATCATAATATACCATTTAAAATTGATTTGAAGTATATAATATATTGTTTATTAAGAAATAAATAGTAATATGAACAGTTTATTGCATAACGTAGAAATTTTGATCCATCGTACTCGTACCTGCAAGTGCGTTCGACAGTCGTCACAAAAAATAGTACCGCTTGATTAAATGGAATATGTGTAAGTCGTGCAGGGTTGCCATGGGAGTGTTTTTTTATGCATTATCATTTACTTACATGTCGAAGATCAAAAGAATACAAAAATAAAGTTATGTCATCGTACCGTCTAGTAAATATTGGACCCGGGACCAGGTCGGGACTAATTTCATTTTTTCTAGCTTGACACCGGACCCAAATTCGGTTATTCCTAATGTCAAGTACGTGGCATGTCTTAAAATTTGATCAGACATGCATATTAAATGATTCAAGTTTGCAATAATTTTATTAAACTGAGAAACACAATGCACGTCGCACCAGAAATAGTGCTAATCTGGGTCCTATGTCAAGCCAGAAATTAAGCAATTAGTCCCGACCTGATCCCGGGTCAAATATTTACTAGTCGGTAATATAAAATGATTTAATTGTTTTATATTTTTTTTTCTGATCCGTGACATTTTTTTTTAAATGATAATGATCAAAACGGTCCCCTTTGTGACCCCAGACACATAATTTACAAAATGCTTGACATCGTCAACACCGCAAAATTTGGTCCCGACCCCAAATCGTGAAACAGAGTCGAATATTTTGGTTCAGAACGGGAAAAATATTTAATCTTCAGATATAATCTGATATGCATTTTTTAGAAGAAGCAATATTCTACATGTGTTCCAAATTTCGTCCCGATATATGCATGTTTAATGCCATTAATAGATTGTCAAAATTTAGTTCCGACTTTTGGTTCCCACTTCCGACCTTTACTTCCGGCTTTTAAACTCTCCCCTCTCGAAGTGAATCAGTTTCTCCTCGAGTCAACGAAAGCGTCACTCGAACACTCCATATTTTCCCGTAATTTTTAAATATGTATTACTGCGCATTTTGTGATGTTTTATTTAGAATTTATTTAAATGGTCAATATACGATTTTTCGAGGTTAACAGTTTAAAGATATCTCGTTCTTGAAGTTTATTGTATTTACTATGAGTCATTTGCAACTCAGACTATTATTCTTCTCCAAAATTCCCACACTATTTTCTCTTGCGTATGTACAAGTCAATCACAGCGAATCGGTTTGTCGGGGTGAAGTGTTGAAGTTGTTCGTCGCCCTGAAAGTCAAATTATAAAGAAATTTGCAGTGTTTACCTTCGACAATTATCTTTATTTTAAAGATACTTCTTGTTTATATATTAAGCTTACTACTGTATTTATTTGTTTTTAGACACAATATATTTACCTTTAAAATAGAATGGACATAATGAATCAATCCTCAAGTGGATGGAATACCAGATGGTAAATGGCCAGTACTGTGTATTCTAGAGGATTATCCAGATATATATTCTTAACTATCTTTCTATACAAAGCATGTTGCTGGTACTTACTGAAAGTTTATTCATAGAGCAATTTTAACCCTTAGGCTGCGGCAAAAGTCGTAAATCAGATCTGTTAGAGGGGGTACCCCTACTTGAGAAGCCATTATTCCCTCAGTTTTGCCTCGAATTTGATGGCATTTTCACACATATTTTGCCGATTGTATGTGGCCATTTTACCGGAGAAGTGACGATCATATGACTTTCAATCACGTGAAGTCACGTGGCAACCGGGAACCGTTTAAGATAAAATACAAGAGACCAGCGCTTACTGTGTGCAATACAGAAAGAAACGGGTGACATATGTAGGTTATTCCTACTTCTTCCTCACTGGAAATGATTTAGGTGTCATGGGTGTTTTTTTCCAGAAAATCGTGATAAAACTGACGTAGTGAGAGCCGAAATTGCTGGCAGCTTGAAATTCGGTATTCTCGGTCTTTATTAGCGTGGATGAAGAGCGGAGTGTTTTTATGAAAGTAGGTTCCTTCCTGTATAAGAGCATTTGGTCTGAATGGTTGCATCTGGTGTATCGTAAGTAGGACAGGTTTTAGAGTTGGCATACCCCTCCAAAACGATAATAGTCGCGATTAGCAGCTTAATAAATCCCCACGAATAGATTAAGCTTACCACTGTTTTTATTTGTTTCTAGACGCAATATATTTACTTTAAAATAGAATGGACATGAATTTTCAAGTGGATGGAATATCAGTGAAAGTACTGATATGTATTCTAGAATTTCAGGCAACCGCCCCCATCAGCACTTTCAGTGCTTTGATTTATATTTGCCGGGATAGTCGGAGTATGACGTTTCACCCACGCATTTATGTGTTTGTATCTGTCGGGAACACCAGTGTCTGACGTTTGATCCAAGCTATAAATTTGTTGATTTCGATAATGTTTAATTTTGAATGCGCATGTTGAGACACTCAGAGGGGCTAGGACCTGGTTGTTTGGCTGAGAATGTTCGTATGAGCAACTAGCTATGGTTCTGGCGATATTGCACAATTGCGCAATGAGTTAGAAGATCGCTCAACGAGCCGCACAAATAAGTGTTTAGAACCAAAGTGAAAGTTGAGGGCAAGGAATTGACCGTCCAAAGTCGGTTCTTTTGTTGCGGTTTATTACTGTTTTGTGTTTATGTTGTCGGTGATTTACTTCATTTTCCGGTTTTACTGCAGCGGATCTAACTAAAGGCTCCTATATCGGAAAACTATGGCAGAAATAAAATAAAACCGTGATATGCATTTCAATGTTAAGAGTCTAAAGAATAAGCATACAAAAATGATAAACAAGTTTCGTGTTTAAGACTCACGCCTCGGGTGGTGGGGGAGTATCTATTGGTGATTTTGGTATAGATTTGTATGCTAAAATCTGAACACCCGCTCCATTCATATACTTGGACTTTGAAAAAAAAAAGGACCCATTCATATACTTAAAAGTTCAAACATATTCATAGCTGACGCATGCTAAAATAAGCTTCTAGATAAGATCTGGTAACTTATTTAAGTCCTGGCATGTTTTTTTTTAAAAAATAATAATGTATAAAATAAACCTCGTGGAGATCCCAGAATGACTAGGATTCGCATATTGCTTGACATCGTCAATACCGCAAAATTTGGACCCGACCCCGAATCGTGTGGCATAGTAGGATAATAGATATTTTATACAAACTTTAGGCACCTCTCACCTCTTCTCCAACACACACACACACACACACACACACACACACACACACACACACACACACACACACACACACACACACACATGATCTCAAGATCAGCGATGAACTTGAAAAATGTCATAGGCGCAATTAAGTCAAAGGTCAACTTCAGACGAACTATCCTGTCAGGCGATAGGTTTTATAAAAAATGTTATACATTTCAATCTGCTTATAATACAAATTTTGGAATCCAAAGCATAAGCTAAACATTTCTTGTTATATCCAAACAAAAATAAGTAGATGTTATAAAAATAAACATAATTTATACATTTTTCGAATCCATCTTTGAACCATGCTATATCTTTAACCATCTTATAACAAATAGATTAATGTCTATTTTATTTTCATTTCAGTCAAGAAATTTCATAAAGCTCATAAAGCAAACATTAAGAAATACCATTGTTGTTCTATTTTACCTATTACATTGAAAAATTATTTAACTTTAGTATACCTTTGTCCCATATCTCTAAGTAAGCATGAACAAAATTTGCGCCGGTACTTAGACGTTTACGTCTAAATAGTTTGTCTTGTTCCCTGTTTATAGATATCCATAATTCGAATCGGTGATATCACTTGTTCAGCCCAATAAGGATAATATGGGACATAATTCTTCTTTTGTGATTTCTTCTTGTCATAGAGGAGTCATTTTATTACATTTGGCGTTACTACATTAGGCGTTGATTGTAACGCCAAATGTAACAAAGCCTAATGTAATATAACCAGATTTTTTACATGGTCTTGAATGACATGATGCTTACGATTTGTGTTGCCTTAGTGTCTTTCACGTATTGCAGCTTTTCAGCCTTTACTCAAACCCCACCCCCAAATAAGGGACATAATTGGATATTACATTTTGTCACAGAACAGAGTCAGTTTTCCCGACTTCCCAGACCCCTATCCTAAAATTAGGATATTATAAAACATACTTTTTCTTTTGAGAATTCATCTTGTCATATAACATATTCAGTTTATTACATTTGGCTTTATTACATTAGCCGTTGGTTGTAACGCCAAATGCAACGACGCCTAATGTAATAAGCCCAGATTTTTTCATCTGGTCTTGAATGACATAATGCTTACGATTTGTGCTGCCTTGGAGTCTTTCACGAATTGTAGTTTTCCCCTTTACTCAAACCCCACCCCCAAATAAGGGACATAATTGGATATTACATTTTGTCATAGAACAGAGTCAGTCGTTTTTTGTTTTTGTTTTTTACATTTTGGCGTTATTACATTAGGCGTTGGTTGTAACACCAAATGCAACAACGCCTAATGTAATAAACCCAGATTTTTTCATCTGGTCTTGAATAATATGATGCCTACGATTTGTGTTGCCTTGGCGTCTTTCACGGATTGCCCTCTTAACCCCCGCCCCCACACCCCAATACCCCGTCTTCCAAGACGCCCACATCCTCTCTAAACCAGGAATATTATATTAGACATGCTTTTTCCTTTTTAGAGTTCATCTCGTCAGAACAAAGTCAGCTCATTATATTTGGCGTTATGACATTAGGTGTTGAGAGTAACGCCAAATGTAATAACACCTAATGTAATAAAACCAGATTTTTTCATATGGTCTTGAATGACATGATGCCTTGGTATGTTTCAATAAATGTAGCTTTATCCTCTTTACCAAATCCTCCGCCTTCCCAGACCCCACCCCCAAATTAGGGATATTATGAAACATACTTTTTTCTTTTGAGATTTCATCTTGTCATAGAACAAAGTCAATTTATTACATTTGACGTTATTACATTAGCCGTTGGTTGTAACGCACAATGTAACAACGCCTAATGTAACAAACCCAGACTTTTTCATAAGGTCTTGAAAAACATTATGCTTCCAATTTATGTTGCCTTGGCGTCTTTCACAAATTGCAGTCCCCCTTTTTTAGCAATCCCCCGTCTTCCCAGACCCCCACCCACAAATTAGGGATATTATGAGACATACTTTTTCTTTTGAGATTTCATTTTGTCTTTGAACAATGTCAGTTTAAGTTTATTACATTTGGCCCTATTACATCAGGCGATGATTGTAACGCCAAATGTAACAACGCCTAATGTTATAAACCCAGATTTTTTCATAAGGTCTTGGAAAATATTATGCTACCAATTTGTGTTGTCTTGGCGTCTTTCACGAAATGCATTCCCGCCCCCACCACCTACGCACCCCCCCCCCCCGCACACACAATCAATCCCCCGTATTCCCAGACCCCACCCCCAAATTAGGGATATTATGAGACAAATGTTTTATTTTGATTTTATCTTGTCATAGAACAAAATCAGTTGATTACATTTGGCATTATTACATTAGGCGTCGATTGTAACGCCCAGTGCCTGATGTAATAAACCCATTTTGTTTCATTTGGTCTTTAATAACATAATGCTTACGATTTGTGTTGTCTTGGCGTCTTTCACGAATTGCAGCCTTTCCCCCTTCACCCCACCACACCCCTGCCCCTACCGTCTTCCGAGACTCCCACATCCTCTCCAAATTAAGAATATTATATGAGACATATGTTTTTCTTTTGAGAGTTGAGATTTCATCTATTTTTTTAACAAAATCAGTTTATTACATTAGGCGTTATTACATTAGGCGATGATTGTAACGCCAAATGTAACAACGCCTAATTCAGTAAACCCAGAATATTATGCTACAAATTTGTGTTGCCTTGTTGTCTTTCACGAATTGCATTCCCGTCCCCTCTACTCCCAACGCTTTATCAATCACCCGTCTGTTAATACACAAACACCAATATTGAGCTGAACACTTTATTATGACTCCATACTGTAAGACACTAGTCACTAGTCAAATTTTAGTTGTCATGGATATCTCTGACGTCATGACGTCACATGACGTCACTTAATATTGTTTTCTAAAGAAGAGCACTGTTTATGTAAAAGAGTTGCTCTACAATATCAGAACACATCAGAAATTAACATTAATTATACTTTTCTATTTTGTGTCCAATTGTGTTCAGCTTAGATTGTAAAAAACCGAAAGTGTTCATAGCAACAGAGAGAAAAGAAATAAATAGATAAGTAAATCAAACACTGCTATTTTTCAGCTTAATCCTAAAGCTTATGATGTTGCACAAAATCCTCTGGCAACCTTCCTTTCTTTAGTACATCCAGTAAACTGTATCCAGCAGCTCCACGTTTTGTCATACTGTTAGCCAAGTGGATCTTACCAGGGCACCATTTTATTTCACTTACTTCATTTCTTGCCAAGGATTCACTTATTGCAGCTATATCAACCCTGAGACGCTTATCCTCTACTAGCTTTGTTGAATATAAAGCCTCTATTAAACTTTTATTGTCAACATAGGCAATTATTGGTATTGTTTTATGAGATATGCTTAAAATATCCTCAATCATTTTTCTGTAATAAAAGCTGCATTCAAGTCCTTCTTGCAAACTCAGTGCCTCTGCTGCAATCGTAGATCGTACCACCCGTCTTGTTGATAGTGCAGATTGACCACAGTCTTTCACTTCTTCATGTATTGAAGTGCTTCAGTTTCTCTAACTCTGCTAGTTTTGCTGCAGTATCCTCACTGCAAGCATTGTCTTGTTTCAGAACTAAGTTTACATTTGCATTTTCAGTAATCTGCTCCCATTCTACTTCATCAAGATTTATACTTTTCCTTTCTTCACTGACATCTTCCTTGATGTTATACCAGTTCTTATTCTTCCCTGTTGCTTTGCCAGCTCTGCCAGTCACTGTGGCTTTTATCCATTCATCAGTATTCTGTAACCTATATTGAATGATGTCATTCACTCTTAATGCTCTTCTCCTAGTTTGAATAGCCTGTGTGTTGTCCTCATTCGTTTCAGCTGTTACCACTGGTATTTCCTCTGATATACTAGGTTGTGATTTATTGTTCTCTTTTGTCTCACCATTCTTATCCTGCATACCATTGTCATCTATTTTTTTCATCATCATCTGCCATGTAGTTGTATATCTTTTGTAGCCTATTTGGTAAAACCCTAACAAATATACCTCCATGCCTTACGAAGACAACCTTTCCATCCTGAAAAACCACCTTTCCAGGTCCAAGCCAACGCTCTTTTCCTTCACGTTTGTAAAAAACTCTATCTCCAGTTTTGAACATCTGTTCAGAAGCTCTAACCTTGTTTCTTAGAGCTCGTCTGATCCTTTCATCAGCTTCAGTTTGAATAAATACCCTGCGAGCAGCATGTAGGGTATTTAAATGTCTCGCAAAAACCTCGCTGCTCCTTGTTCCCTCTAAAGCTGGCAAGTTATCATTCATTAGGTTAGGTAGATTAGGATTTTCTCCAAAAACGAGTTGGTGGCTGCTAAAACCATTCCAGATTTGCAAGGAGTTCCTGGCCATATTTGCCAATGAGAGCAATGTCTGTGGGTTAATCTTACCATACTCAGCCTGAAGTTTTACCAGCATCATGTCTGTTATGCACCTTTTCACATAACCCATTCTGAAAAGGACTTTCTCCAGCTGTGGTACATAGTTGGATATTCAGAATAAATGTGACAGAGCTAAATTCTCCGCCGTTATCTGTCCTTAATGCTCCCATCACGCCAAACTTCCCAATCCAGTGGGTCATTAAGGCATCTATTATGTGGCTTGGTTTCTTTCTGTTGACAAAGATTGATAGTGTGTATCTTGACCACATGTCGATAATGTGCAATATCCAGTGGCTATTCCATTGTTTCAGGTCCATTGCTACCTTCTCATTAAATTTTGTAGCCATAGGCATACCCACAATTGGTCGGGATGGGGTTTTAGCATAGATCTTACAGAGTTCACAATTCTCATCTATCTGTGTAATAATCCCCTCATATTGTTCTTTCCACACTTGAGCATCCTTTAATAGTGCTATCAGCCTTTTCTTTGGTGGATGTGCAAATTGTCTATGCAGCTTTAGCAACGTCTTATATTGCTCTTGTTCGCTCAAATCATCGAGTCTAACAACACAAAGTTTCGACTGGAACCTCTTCTGATTTGTCTATAGGGATGCAGTAATAGCCCGAAGTTGTCAGATTCAATGCTTCATCTTTTCCCATAATTGTGGCGGTATCATTCTGGAGGTCCATTTTTATGGCAGATTTCTTCATGGCGGTTCTGGAAAGTAGGAGAGGAATATCTGATTCTACTACACCAGTCTTTATTATTACATCTTTACCAGCAATTATTGCTGGCAACCAATATTCTCCCTTTGACTTCAAGCATGTTCCCTCTCCAAACTTAAACACCCTGTGTCCATCGCTTTGTTTTACTTTGAGCCTGTCTCTGTTATCCAGGGATTGGATGTTATTATTAATCCATTTGTCTCCACAAACTGTGCTGCTGCATGCACTATCTAACACTGCACAGTTGCGTGCATCAATACCTAAGCGTTGGACTTCTTCAGTGTTATATCCTGTAAAAAGTACAGCTATGTTAATTTTTGCCATGTTTTTCCAACTGTCTGGGCATGCAGGTAATAAATGACGGTATGGTCCACAGGATTTGCATGTTAAGGTACGACCATCAGGACCTGTTGGATTAATGTTTTTTCTGTCTCTGACACTTGGCTGAGTGACCCCCGACCCTGATTCAGTATGCTGATATCCTCCTGCTCGAGCTGGTTGTCTTCTGTACTCAGTACGCTGAAATTCTCCTAGTCCTGCTGCTCCCCTTCCTAGCCTCCCACTCTTCCAGGTTTCTCTATCACTACCACCAAACCTTTTGCCACGTCCCTTTGCTTTACGGTATCCCACAGCCATCAACGCTTCTTCATTTTCAGCTAGAAACGTGGGTTCCAGCTTCAAAGTGATACTGCTGCTGCTTGATTCACTGTCACCTTTGGATTTCTTCAGTGATTTCAGTGCCTGGTCATACAATGTTTTCTTGTTTTCATAATTCATGCCAATCAATACGAGCAATTTTTCCTCTTTTGTGATATTAGTTTTTCGAAGCAGTTTGAAAGCTAAAATGTCGGGAGGTAAAGACATATTTTTCTTTTCAATTTTCCTATATTTAGCGTCATAATAGCAACATATTCATGAATAGACTGTCCCTCACTTCTATGAAAGTCATCAAAGTCCTCAAATTTTTCTAAGCTGTCACCGTCTTCCCAGACCCCAACCCCAAATTAGGAATATCAACAAAATCAGTTGATAACATTTTTAATATTCGTTAATATTTGTTACATGTAACCATGTAACCAATGTAATAACGCATTTTGTTTCATTTGGTCTTTAATAACATGATGATTACAATTTGTGTTGCCATGGCGTCTTTCACGAATTGCAGCCTTTCCCCATTCACCCCACCACACCCCCACCCCACCGTCTTCCAAGAGCCCCATATCCTCTCCAAATTAGGAATACAATATTATGAGATACTTTTTCTTTTGAGAGTTGAGATTTCATCTTGTGTTTGAACAAAGTCTGTTTATTACATTAGGCGTTGAACACATATTTTTTCATAAGGTCTTGAAAAACATGCTTCCAGTTTATGTTGCCTTTCACGAACTGATGTTCCCCACCCCCTTTACGAAATTCCCCGTCTACCCAGATCCTCACCCCCAAGTTACGAATGGGACATACGTTCAGCTTGTCTTTGAACAAAGTCAGTTTGTTACGTTGGATGTTATTAGATTAGGCGTTGATTGTAACGCCAAATGTAACAATGCCTAATGTAATTAACCCAGATTTTTTCATATGGTCTTGAATAACTTGATGCTTACGATTTATGTTGCTTTGGCGTCTTTCACGAATCGCAGCCTTTCCCCATTCACCCACCCCGCCCCTGCGTCTTCCCAGACTGACCAAACATATTAGAGTTATTATATGGGGATTGCCTTTTCTTTTGGGATTACATCTTTTCATAGGTCAAAAAATAAGGATATTATATGAGATATACTTTTATAGAACAAACATAGAACAAACAGTTTATTACATTAGGCGTTACAACGCCTAATGTAATAAACCAAGACTTTTTATAAGGTCTTGAATAACATAATCACCCAGTGAAACCGGATATCGGGATATCGGAGGTTGTTAGATTTCGGAGGTAAACAAATGATTTCATGCAGCGACAGGGTATGTACTTATCCTTTTTTAATGATCAAAAAAGTGCTTCTGGAGCAACGTAACATATATTTTCTCAATTGAATAATTTAATATATGAAAATGGCATTTTAGAATAAAGTATCCTCCTATTTATTCAAAATAACGTTTAAAAAGGAAACTTCATTGTTTTTCACCCAAATTCCATTTTCAGTTGTTCATAGCTTTATCATGTAAAGCATCTCCACTGAGTATGTATGTCTGTATAATTTAAAACCTTTCTATAAATTATGCAAGAAGTAGCAGACATGAAAGAATTACTAAAGTGGCAGATTTTAACAATTCTGTAGGGTTGTTGTAATATTTATTGGTAACAGGATGTGGGAGGTATGATGCAGGGATGTTGGAGGACAGATTTAAATTCGTTAATAGGATATTGGAGGAAAGGAAATTTTGTGTTCTTGTTAAAACGGCTATAGCTTCTGAAACGTGATCTTGACTGGTTAAATATTTTGAGATGATTACCTGAATAGTCAGGCGTTGCATGTAGCAAGCGAACAAAGCGTTTATTTGATGACTGGCAACGAATAAATGAAATAATGTGTCATGGATTTATCAAGATAAAACATCAAAATAACTAGCCTACGCAATGAACACCCGGTCAACTCGACTTCACATAGAAATTGGGGTTTGCAGGGTTATAAATCGTTTTTTTTTTTCTTTTTTTTTCTGCTCTAAAACATGTATTGAAAGTACTCGTTAGAACCACATCGATCTTCTTTCTGCTCTCACACATAGGTTGTGGGTACTCGTTAGAACCGCCTCGATGAAAACAAGTACGAAAATTTTCAGTTTTCTTCTGAAAAGTTTGCATTTTTTTAGCATAAAAAATTCATTAAAGTGCGTGTTTTCATATTTGTATATCACAACGTCTTGTGCCTTAGGTGGGTTTCCAGGCCTATACGCAGACTTTTGAAATGTAAGGGGCGGGTGTGTGAATTGCTAGCTATTCTTAAAGGGACACAGATGCAAACAAAACGCCGGGGTGGGGGAGGGGCCAAAATTAAGGAATGCAAAGTGATTTAATGGTCAAATCTGCATGATTTTAAAATAATTTGCCCGAAAGGGATACAGGTCTTGTTTCATCTTTTGGTCGGTTAGACACTCCATGGATTTAGGCTTAAAACCCTTGTCCTGTAGGTTTTAAAATGAGGAAGGTTTGACATTTTAGAGGTGGTGCAAATGCTCAGAAAATGTCGTTATAGAGGCGAAAAAATTGGGTGTAAAGTGTGTTTTCGATTAAAATCTGCTTGATTTTTTAAATAATTTGTCCACAGTGGGGGTTGCTTTCACACCCCCCTCCCCCCCCCCCCCCCCCACACACACACACACACAGCGCGTATGGATGTACACGTTACAAAGTCTGCAATGTTTTCTATCAATAGCAGACTAAAATGACAAATGTCTCCTCGATACAATTCAAGTAATTATCATATCACGCTAGCAAGTTTTATGCAGTGAAGACCCCTTGCAAATCTTACTTATATTAGGAAAATGGGTTTATAAGGGAATGTATAATTTTTCTGACTGTTGCTATAAAACCTAGATACGAGGATTGTCCGGAAAATTTGTAGACAACAATGTTAAGTAACACCAAATGGGGATTTCTTATAAGACAGTTTGCCGACAGGCATTTAAAATCAGCAGCACTATATAAAAAAAAATACTATGAAGATTCTCTGACATGGACTTCCGGTTGTACGCGTAAGAAGAATGCAAGCAAAAAACAGTATAGGTCTAAACTGAAGAACATTGCAACATATGGATTTCGATGCACATTAGATCAAAATCCGTCAAAATGAAGGGAGTTCGTTTACGAACGTTTTTTTTTTTTTTTTTTTTTTTTGTTTTAAGTAGCATCTGATGATAAAAGAATTTACCCCATTTGCCATTTTCGGGGATTTACGCGAGTCTGTTCATTTGTACGGTCTCGATTGAATTTTCGTGATTTGAGCATGTGTACACACGCGCATATATGTGAAGTGTTTAAAGAAATGAAAATACGTGGGACTAAAATATTAACTTATTTTAATTGAGCCTTTCAAGCATTACTTAAAAAATGGCGAAAAATACGTAAATAAATAAATTGTCAATATTAATGATTAGATATATTAATTTTGAAAACTCATAGCTCCAGATAAGACATTTTCTTAACTGAGGGGTAATGTTTTTCTTATGTCCCGGCGGGGATGTGTTGCGGGTGCTCATTCGGGTGCTCATTCGGGTGCCACGTTGAGGCGCTTCTAATGCCCGCGGCATGCATTTACGAGGGGATGTCAGAGAAATATTATGCGGATTCCGTTATGAAAACTGAACGCAGACAATCTCAATATCTGTTTGACGATGTCCTTTTCTAACTGCAAACAGAAATTAACACCACTTTCTCTTCATGACAGTTACGTGATCAGCATGTCAGTCCCAATGGAAAGATGATTGTTGCACTTGATACTCAACTGGAAGTTAATGTGGGGTGGGCATGATGATGATGGTGGTGAGGATGATTATGATGATGATGATGATAGTAATAAAATTATTATTGTTGTTATTATTATTATTATTATTGGTATTATTGTTATACACCTCTAATATGAAGATTGTTTGCGGAATGTGACTTTGCAGGGGATTACCGGTTTTAGGATGGAGATTTCAGTTTTTCCCGTGCAGCGTCAGATTCATTTTTACTTCACTATATAACACAGAAAAGTGGTAATACTTTTCTCCCTTCTTGAGTGTTAAAAATGAAATTTCAATGGTTTATATGTTATGTAAACCTCTAGCACGACAGGCACACTTTTTGTGTATATTTAATCTTTTACGGAGGTCAATTTAAATGTCGTTCTCTGGTTGTTCCACTTACTTTGTGTCATGCTGTAGTGCGGAGTAGAAATCCTGTTACTATTGAAACCATATCCTAGATGGCTGATTCGATCAGTTACATTTGTAAGCATGAATTGCCAAGGTCTCTCAGATAAAACTAAACGAGCGGATACGTTAAAGTTTTTGAAAAGTAAAAAATATTCAGTGTATTTGCTTGAGGATACTCACTTTACAGATAAAGAGAATTATATTCGAACACAGTGGGGATTTGAATGCTATTTTAGTAATTTTGCGTCAAATTCAAGGGATGTGGCAATACTTTAATAATAGTTTTGAATTTGAAGTACATAAAGTAGAAAGGGATGAAAAAGGTAATAGGTTGATTTTGACAATAGAAATAGAAGGACAACTATTTACGCTTATAAATATTTACAGACCCAACAAAGATGATTCAGAATTTTACAAACAGTTACTTCTGAAGATCAATGAAAAGGAAAATATGGTTATTATGGCGGGAGATTTTAACCTAATATTAAATCCGGAAGTTGATTTTGTAAATTATGCAAATCTAAATAATCCTAAAGCTCGGGACGAGGTGCTCAACTTAATGATTGAAACAAATTTAATAGATGTCTGGAGAGAACTTAATTTAGAAAAGAAACAATTTACATGGAGAAGAAAATCTACTAATCAAAAAGCAAGTCTAGATTTCTTTTTGATATCGGAACTTTTATTTACTAGTATTGTAAAGTCTGAAATTTTACCTGGGTTATACCACTGACCACTCCCTAATTTTATTAAAGTTAAATTTGGGAAATTCCAGAAAAGGAGGTAGTATTGGAAATTTAATCATTCTTTATTAAAAGATAATAGAAGTAAAAAAAGCAATAGAAACAACAAAATTACAATACGCAAAAGAAAGCCAATTTAACTATTCAAATATCGCGGAAATACCATTGGATGAAATACAATTTACAACCGAAGATGATCTATTCTTTGATGTACTACTTATGGAAATCAGAGGTAAGACAATCTCGTATTCATCATATAAGAAAAAATAGAATGTTAATAAAGAAACTAAGTTATTGGAAGAAATTCAAGTTCTAGAAAATACGGATAATATAAATTATGAATTATTGGATGAAAAGCGGTAAGAATTATACGATGTTAGAAAAGTAAAAATGGAGGGGGTTAAGGTAAGATCTAAAGCTAGATGGATTAATGATGGGGAAAAATCACAAAATATTTTTGTAAGATGGAAAATCAAAATTATACTAGTAAATGTATGAATAGTATAAGAAAAGAAAATGGAACTCTTATTACAGGGCAGTTAGAAATATAAAATGAAACGATGTCGTTTTATAAGAATTTATATTCTAAAAGACACACCTTAAATGATTTGCTTTCCGGTTATGATATTCCTAAATTAAATGAATCAGAGAAGACTTCTTTAGAAGGACCGATAAAATATGAAGAAATACTACATTGTCTAAAAATCGTCCAATAATACCAGTCCGGGATGCGATGGATTTACGTACGATTTTTTTTAAATTCTTCTGGAAAGACGTAGGCATATACTTATTAAGGGCAATTAACACTTGTTTTAATAAAAGAGAACTAACAGACACTCTTAAAAGAGGAATTATTACATGTATTCCGAAAGGAAACAAGGACAAATTGTTATTGAAAAATTCGCGTCCGATATCGCTGTTAAACACGTCATATAAACAAGCCTCGTCTTGCATTGCAAAAAGACTTAAAATTGTGCTGCAATTACCAAACTGGTTTAATTTGGGGTCGATTTAATACTGAAAATGTAAGAATATTGTATGACATAATGCACCACACCGAAAAAACCCAAAATACTGGGAATGTTGCTTCTAATAGACTTCGAAAAAGCTTTCGATTCAGTAGACTGTGAATTTTTATATAAGGCGTTAAAGTTTTTCAATTTTGGTGATTTATTTATACAGTGGGTAAAACTTTTTTACACTAATTGTCAGTCATGTGTTATTGTAAAAGGACATCTTTCAGAATGGTTTTATTTACAGAGAGGCTGTCGGCAAGGGGACCCTTTATCTCCATATCTTTCTGTGGTTTGTGCTGAAATTTTAGCCATCCTCGCACGGCAGCATGATTACTATTGGCAATGTTGAGTTTCTAGTTTCACAATATGCTGATGACACTTCCTTTATTTTAGATGGTTCCCAAGAATCCCTTGAAAACTGTATGGAAGTTTTAAAACTATATGCAAAAGCCTCCGGCCTTTGTGTGAATATTGAAAAAACTAAGGTTGTTTGGGTTGGCTCAAGAAAAAATAGTCATATAAGATTCTTTGAAAACTACAAATTACAATGGGAAAATAATGAATTTACAGTTTTTGGTGTGAAATTTACAAACAATTTAAAGGATATGGTAGATTTAAATTATCGAGAAAAGTTAACTGACATTCGAAAACTATTTCTAAACTGGTTGAAAAGAATTTTAACTCCACTTGGAAAAAATACTATTATTAAAAATTTGGCATTATCTAAAATAAATCATTTAATTGTAGCTTTGCCCAACCCATCCAAACAAATAATAAACGAATTACAAAGAATGTTTTACGAATATTTACGGAATAAAGGTCCTGATAAAATTAAACGGACAGTGGTAGTACAAAATTATCAGGATGGAGGTCTTAGAATGATAAATGTTGATATATTTATTAAATCATTAAAACTTACCTGGCTTAGAAGAATACTGTTGAAGAATAGCAGGTACAGTTATTTTATTCAAGAGAGCCTTCCGTTTATTACAGATTGTCTACAATACGGTAGTTTATTTATTGAAAATGAGAATATAATTATAGATAATATTTTTTGGAAGGACATCTTTTTGAGCTTAAAATTGTTTCTAGAAAAAGTAGAACCTTTGTCTTGGAATGAATTAGTAAATAATCCATCCATAAAGGTCGGAGGCAATGCTGTATTTTATAGAAGCTGGAAAAATAAAGGCATTTTGTTAATAAATGAGTTACTTGATTCAAACGGTGATCCTGCATTTCAAAGAAAATTTCATCTCCCTTCTAATTTCTTAGTATTTGAAGGTATTGCCAGAAGTATCAAAAACTACATATTTAGTTTTAGGTGGACTCCATTTCTATATAGACAAGAAAATCCGATTCTAACTTATTCTCTTTTACATATTTTATTACAAGAAAGGATGTAGACACATATATGATAAACTTAATGCTTCTAATGTTAAGCCGAGATCTGTAGTTAAATAGCAAACTGAATTAAATTTATCGGAACAGTTTGATTGGAAAAAAAGTTTTCTATTTACCCTTTAAGGTAACAAAGGAAACTAGTCTCAGATGGCTGCAGCTTAGAATAAATAATAGAATTCTAGGCACAAATTATTATCTGTCTAAGATGAATCTTACAGAAAACGAAAAGTGCACTTTCTGCCAAGAACACCCTGAAACAAACATATTTTTTTGGGAATGTGAACATGTAAGGTACTTTTGGGATTCATTTATAATGCTGTTACACGACAACTGCGAATTGAATAATACAGTATTTGATGCAAAAAGTATTATTTTTGGTAGTCCAAAATTGATAATTTATTAAATGAACTAATACTTCTTGGAAAACGTAAGTTTTTTCGAAAGAAAAAAGAAACTGAACTCCCTGGACCTATTGAATTTATACGTTTAGTGAAACTAAATTATAAAATAGATATTTATAATGCTGTGAAAAATCAAACTCAGTCTGCCTGCGAGAAAAAGTGGGACAAATACAGAGAACTGCTTTATAATTAGTAATACATATGTATGAAGGTACAGCATATATATCAGTGCCTGCCTTGCCAGTAGATGGCATTGTATGTTGTGTCTTGCCTGTCTTACCGTTTGGTAGACCGTCTTCGTTACTCTCTTTATGTACTTTCGTGTTTTTTTTCTTTTCTTGTTTGTTTGTTCTTCCTATTTTTAAAGCACAAACAAACAATTATGATAGCTTGCCTAAATGTCGTATTATAAAACATAACCTAGCGGGCGGATGGCGTTTGTGTGGTATCATGTGGACGTCGATACAACGTCATTGCATCGATGTTCATGCGACGTTGTTTGGATGTCGTTTGCTCGATGGGTGAATTCTATGTTGTGTGAACTGAAACTTCAATATATATATAGGCTATACATAATGCCATTAATCCTGCGGTTTGGATTAATACTATACCAATTAAAACATCGTTACTTCAACTTCTATTAATTTTTAGTAGCCTAATATAATGTACTTATAAATGTTCTACATTACTATATAGCTGCATTATTATATAGCTATAAATGGTTCTCTCGGTTTGCTACTTATTATGTATTAGTTTTTAATTTGACGCAGCGAATAGTGCTTTTTGTAACGGTGCAAAACTGATATCAGACTGGTATCATTTTTGCAACAATGCAATATCAACATGATATGTGTTTTGCAATGTTGCTGTTCTGTAGCGAATCTAGATATAAAATTAAAATATTTGAGCAAAAATCAATTATACTGCTTCACTAGCGACTTTCAAACTTGAAGTGTCATTTTATATGATGTTTTGGTCCAGTGAGACGTCATATTTTATAATGGTAAGTAAAATGACATCAGCAATTTGTACGTCATAGAACGTCAACATTTACCAGTGGTAAGAAAGTTTGAGATTTGTAAATGGTCGCCAAATAAGTATTACTGATCTAAAGAAATAAACGTCAAAAAGATTGCCTTCGGAAACAAAGAACTCACTACAGATCAGAAAATGGGAGTCTCGGTTTTATTGAGACTCTTCATAAGCAGTAATGAAGATTGCAACACGGCTTACGTCCTCTAGCGTATACATAAGCAGAACTCCACTTTAAACTATACCACAATGGGCCCAATGATCCGTACTATGGTAAAGTACGGGGAGACTTTCTACCGCCGCTACACGGCACTAATACCAGCTGCAGTGTAGTAAAATAAACGTCAAAAAGATTGCCTTTGGAAACAAAGAACACACTACAGATCAGAAAATGAGAGTCTCGGTTTTATTGAGACTCTTCATAAGCAGTAATGAAGATTGCAACACGGCTTACGCCCTCTAGCGTATACATAAGCAGAACTCCACTTTCAAATATACCACAATGGGCCCAATGATCCCAAAGGAAATGAACTATAACATTACGAAAACATGCCTATTCAAATATATTGAAAATTTTACAACCAAAAAGATGAAAATTTTTAGATAAAAATTCTGATATTTTTCATATTTCTGTTCAAAACATAGATTGTGGGTACTCGTTAGAACCGCCTCGCCGAGGCGGTTCTAACGAGTACCCATAATCTATGTTTTTGAGCAGAAATAAGAAAAATAATGTATACCCCTGTAAACCCCAGTTTTACTATATAAAAGTGGGGTTGAAGGGGGTCAAAATTATATAGGCGTGTTTTCGTAATGATATAAAGCATGCAGTTTTGATCCCTGTTGGTATTGAGAAATATCGGTATCAGTGTTCCTCGGATTGTATCGTTGAATTCACATCATTTAATATTTATAGCTACATAATTATTACGTTAATCTAAATTACGTCACTTTTGGTGTTAGAAGAAAATAACAATTGTGTACTACATGATATAGATATCTACAGAAGCAATGCAGCAAATATTTGTATGTTTTTGTTGTTGTTTTTTGACATCACAAGGTCTAAAACGTGGCGGCACCAATGGCAGCCAGTGAAGACATATTCAAATCCCTGTCGTTTTCTTATTTTCCAAACGAATTTTATCAAAATACATCAAAATCTAGGTCTTAAAGTCCATACCTACTCAGCACAGTGGGTTTAAATTGTCTTCCACTTAAATCCATTTAAGCCTAGTGGACTCCTCTATCCCTATAAAACTGAACATGTCCATTTATCATCTGAAAATTGTACTTGATGGCCAAGCGTCCGAGCTAGTCCCTGTTTTATCTGGTATTCCCCAAGGTTCGGTGCTTGGACCGGGCCTTTTCTTGGTATTTATTTTGATAATATCAGAACATCTGTTCGTTTGCCGTGTTTGCTGATGATTGTGTTTTGTATAGGAATATATATACTCCTTCTTTCAAGATGACCTGGATGGCCTAGCACGTTGGGAGGCCGATTGGCAGACGACGTTCAATGTAGTCAAATGTCATTCAATAAGGATGTCACGCCACCTTCCGGATAAGCAGATTAAGTTTGACTACTCACTACACCAGCACACATTGCAGCAGGTTTAATCCGCTAAATATCTGGTATCACCATCAATCTTGATCGGCGTCAACATATTTCCGAGATAAAATAAAAAAAAAAACAACAAAAAAAAAAAAAAAAAAACAACTATGGCATTAGGATTTCTTAGACGGAATTTGGCTTTTGCTCCTAGGCAGACACAGGCTGTTGCATACAAAACATTAGTTCGCCCTTAACGTGAGTATGCGTCACCTGTTTGGAACCCCCTTGTTAAAACTCAGATTCAGCAGGTTGAGAAGGTCTAGAGGACGGCTGCACGATGGACCTTTAAGCGATGGCGGAATAAAAGTAGTGTAGGTAATACGCTTGATGAGTTGGAATGGCCATCCCTGGAGGACCGTCATGAGCAGTCCTCTTTAACCTTCATTTATAAGATACACTCTGATATAGTGTCTCTTAACAAAAATAGATACTTTACCCTGTGACTGGTTTAACTCAAACAAGGGCACGCAATACTGTAGGAACTAGGCCTATAATGATGCCCTGAAGAATTGTTTCTTTCCTGAGCAAGACTATTCCTCAGTGGAATAGTCTTGCCTCTTCTCTGGTAGATGCTAAGACTGCAGAGGAGTTCAAAGCCCATATGATATAGATTGGGAGTCAGAGGTATGCGTTTTAACAGATTGTAAATAATTTTCAAGAACTCCTCAAGTGATTTTAGCTAACTTCTAAATTAAGCGACCCACCTAACAGAGGTAATGGCCAAATATGACCGACTCAGTATAAGAAAATAGATAGATTCTTATAACCAGATATACCAATATCAGCCAGAGGGACAAATAAGCACCTGTTGTTAACTTTATAGAGTTATTGCACTGATATTGGTGAATATTGTCCCGAGCTGGGATATTGCTATAAATAATTGTTTAGAGTATGACATGTCATAGATTTACAGTGGTAACGTTACGATTATTATTTCTGATCTGAAGCATAAGTTGATTGCACTCGTTGGCACCGCCTCGGCATCACGGTTCTAACGAGTTCCCAAAATCAACATTTCAACAGAAACTTAGGTAGGAAAATATCACAACGTTTCACATACAGAACTTCATTTTTGCAGCGAAAAGCTGTTATATTGCATATAGGTTCTTAAACGTAATGGCATTGGTTACAATACATTCCCCTTCAAACCCATCAAACCTAAAATTGCTACAAAAAGAGACACTAATATTTGCACACAGGCTTAATACCATATTGTGCCAGCAGGTATTAGTTTATACAATTTTTTTTTAGACAGAGCTCACTGAGTGAATTTTCAGTGCCTCCGAAATCCAGCAACAGTCCCTCCGAGATCCACTGCACCATGTGTCAAAGTACCTCTCTAAAATTTCACTAGTACTTGCTTTAAATTTCAACAGGGGGCGTTAATTTTTGCTGATAAACTAAAACAACTATGAAGACAGTCGAAGAAAAGATAAATCCATCTTTGGGCAATAATAAACCAACATGTTATTTACCATTATCGGGCTGGTAGCCGTCGAAAAGGCAAAAGAAGAGATGAAAAATAGATCATCGTGATTCAAAGGCCTCCACAAAGTAGCTGAGAAAGAAAATGTTTACTTTAACATATTCATTATTATGTCTCAAGAACGAGCCCCTCAGCTCTTTTATCAAATGATTAAGATATTAGCAAGCAAATAATTAATTACCCTGTCGCTTCATGAAATCATTTGTTTACTCCGAAATCTAGCCACCTCAGATAGCTCGATATCCGGTTTCCCTGGGTGATGATGCTTACGATTTATGTTGCCTTGGGGTGTTTCACGAAATGCAGTATTCTCTATCACCGTCTACCCAGACTCCCCCCGCCCCGCCCCCTCCACACACACATACGTTAGGGATATTATTAGGAAGTATACTTTTTCTTCTGAGATTTCATCTTGTCGGAGAACAACGTCAGTTAAATATATTTGACGTCATTGCATTAGGCGTTGACTGTAACCCCAAATTGGATAACGTCTAATGTAATGACCCAGAATTTTTCAGTATGTTCTTTTACATAATGCATATGATTCGAGTTGTCTTCCCCTTTTCCTATCCTCCGCCTCACCACACCCTTCCAAAATAAGGATATTATATGAGATGCACTTTTTCATTCAAGATTTTACTTGTCATAGAACAGTCAGTGTAACGCCAAATGTAATAACGCCTTTTTGGCGTCGTATTACATTAGAGGTTGCTAAACGTATATGCAGATTCAAAGAGTCACAACGTCATCCTTTGTGACGAATCTTGCTATGACATTATGTGTGCAAACTGTGGCAATGAGTTGACATTTCCTACTATTTAGGGTGAATATGAGCTGTAGACAACCAATGACTATCTTATTTAAAGCTTTAGATCCTCTAGCTATTCTAGAATAAACAAATGGAAATTTATTCTGATACGTCTTACATGTAGGAAGCTTTGAGTAGGACAGGTCATCATTCATCTGGAAAGTGTCATGTATTCCCCAAATATCGACACACATAAATCATTTTGGTAATAGGAGATAATTCTTTGGGAATAATTAACAACCGCGCCAATTTACATGACCGTAGCGGATGCCTGTTATGCATTCTTCTGTAACTGACGCGTTCTTGGACATCGAGTTGGGGCAGATGAGTCCTAACTGATAAAGCTGTGTTTACCATATGGATCCAGTTTTACGTATGTGACCAGTGAATATCTAGCTTAATCGGTGCATCGCGTAGTCTGATCTGGAATTCCACGGGTTGACTATGATAAATATAATGAAATATACTGATAATAGGATAATTCTAGTCTAAAAACGAGACACAATGATTATATTCGCGAAGTACAATGATCAGGATTTTGGTTGTCCGCCACAGCATCAAATGTTTTGACGAACAGAAACTGCGGATAAATGTGCAATGCGCGGATGCGGATACTACGCTGTTCGCAAATGGTCCTTTGTCTGAAACTGTGGATCTCATGTATATGTGTCTGTGCCTAGCAGCTCAAGAAGCAATCAGATGGTCATAATGTTAAGAAGTCATTTAAAGTGTGTTACCAGGCATAGCTCACTTGTACTGCCTTGCGGTACAAGCCGGCTCTTATAGCGACGCGGTAGAGTGCAGGACTGAATCCGGCAGCCCGGGTTCGATCCCCAGAAAGTGAATCGCTAATTTTCATCTGTAACATTTGGCGCCCACCGTTAATAACCAATATATGTGCATAAAATTCCTTGAGTATCATTTCATGTGAAACTCCTAGAAATTCAGGGACGAATTTCAATTTGGAGGAGAAGAATGTCTCTGTGTACAGGTTAAAAACACACTTGAACTGCCATGCGTTACAAGCCGGATTTTATAGCGGCAGAGTGCATGACTTTGAATGCGTGGCCCGGGTTCGATCCCCAGCCGAGAAAAAAAAATGAGATTTGCATTCTTTCACATGTAACATATGTAAACGCATGTTACTCCGTAATATATAGTGAAAACATGGGGTATAAAGGGCTTTTCTTCATTTGGGATTGCATTATTATCTGTGTCAACAGATCTGTCTTCATACGGCATGATCTGTCTTCATGCGGGCCCCCGTAGCCTAGTGGATAGGAGAGCTGACTCTTAATCCATTAGGTTTTCACCGCTGTGGTTCGAGCCTAGCTCGGGTCACATGTGGGAAAGCCAAGTTCTGCTTACGGATGGTCAGGTGGTTTTTCTCCGGGTTCTCCGGTTTTCGCCCACCTTTGATGAACCGATCGCTCGATATAAGTGAAACAATCTTGAAAGGGCCGTAAAACCCAAATAAAAAAAAAAAAAAAAAAAAAAAAAACGGCAAACTATTCCACTCCTGAAGTACTGATGGTAAAAGGAATTAAAGTACTGACTTCTCCGCAAAGCAATGAATACCATTGGCATTTCTCAAGTCATAGCGCGAGGCATTGTTGACAGGCCAAGGCACAAATGCTGATATATATATCTTTTAAAAGAGAACAAATTTTGTTGCACCCTTAGAAATTTTAGCAGCCTTCATTTGTCCCAATTTCGTGGAAGTTGGAAGGTCATATTGCATATTCGTCTAGGAGCATATTCGTCTGTTCGTTCTTTGTCCGTTCATTCGATACATTTTCCATAGAGATAGGATCTTGAAATTTTATTTTTGGAATCAGGATGGACAATAAGTACATCCATATTTTTTTTCCGTCAGACTTGTAGTTCCAGAGTTTTGTCCTTTTTTCGACAGACATAATGAAATCTCAACAAGATCTCGAAAAATGTTTGTGCTAGAACCTTGAAATGGTATGCAGATTAGGGGTGATGAGTAGATTAACTGTTGATAATGAAATATCTCAAAAAGCGTTTGAGCTAGGGCCTTGAAACTTAGTGGAATATTTGGAATGATAAGTAGATTATCTGATGACTTTTGGAAACATTCTATTTCTTTTCCTGTAATATAGTGATAATGAAATCCTGTCATCGAGATATGTCAAAAATATTTGAGTTAGGGCCTTGAAAGATGATGAGTAGATTACCTGAATAACTTTTGAAAATAATTTCTGGAGTTATGGCCCTTGTAATATAATGATATCTTGTCAGCAAGTTTCTCGAAAAATATTTAAGCTAGGGCCTTGTAACTGAGTGTGCTTATTGGGGATGATGAGTAGAGTATCGGATTAACTTTTGAAAAAAAAATATCGATTTTCTCCAGAGTTATGCCTCTTTAAGGACAATGAAATCTTTTCAGCAAGATATCTCGGAAATTATTTGTGTAAAAACAAACAGCATCATTTTATCGACCACCATATAAAAGTAATCGATTCATGTATATACACTGGTAAGCGATTCAGATAAAGAAACGTCCAGCATAAGTTAAGTGTCATCGTGACAGGAGGGAGCTTGTACGTCTTTACCAAACGGTAAGAAAATGAAGATACTTTCAAGGAAGATGGTGGTAAGTTCTTTTCGTTGAATAATCGTTCAATGTATAAACAGCATATATTCGAGAAAAATGTTTAAAATACCAGGACTGATATTGAAGTATGTTTATGTTGGCAAAATTGCCATTTTATGAATAGCGGAATGTCAATCCAAACAGCCATCCAATTAAAGATGACAAGTTTGATATTGCGAAAACAAATCTCAAATACCAACTATAGAACAGATGTCACAAAACTCTTTTATCTTCAAAGCTGATACATTCTTGGTAGAATATATAATACATAAAACAGGAGACGGACTCTTATTACATAAACAGGTAACGAAACACAGATCGTGTAGATTGACAGAAACTTCTTTTACCCATATACAGAACAACTGGAAACTTTTGAATATATCGATGAACAGGGAAGTCCTTGAGTATACATTTTTAGCATCATTGGAAGTCTGGGGTTCGTTTATGAATTGAAAACTAGAAAATATTTCTGTATCACCAGCTCAACATATTTGACATTTTGACAAAATCGTGTATACCAGTACAATTTCAATTTTTATCAGTCTTTCACGCGACAGAAGAATTCAAAAATCTCTAAAGCCGGATTAATCCTATTTTGCATTCGTTATCTTCGACAACTAAGAAACAAAATCAATGTTTGACAGGTTTTCAACTGCTTTTAAAAGTAACATGTCTAGCAGCCAGTTAGGTTATTGGCACACACACGCTGTGAGGGGACGTAGCAATCAGAATAAAATATCGGGAGAAAAGCAGTGCTGATGAAGGGAATGCTATGGACCTGGCTATGTCTGGTACAAATCTGCAAACTTCAAAGCACTCCTTGGTGGAGTCACGGAGAGGACTACTGCCAAATATCGATTGCGGGGATCGAGAAATGGACGACGGATACTGGCTATCTTTTATATCCACATTTATTCAGATCGGCTTCACCTAACTTTGAAGCGCGGGTTGAGAGAGTAGAAAACAAATTGTTCCAGTTTCAGCATCTGGCGAAAATTTCTATTTGCGATCACAAAGTTACGTAGTTTATACGTAGTGTCCTTAATGATTTATGTTTTTGTTTTGTAATTTTTTTCAGATTACACTTGATCCTGTTCTCAATTTCTCAGATATTTATCATTGATCTGCTGTTGACGGATCGGCTGCTTTATTTCTTTCAAGAAATGCTAATGCAATAAACAGTATACTTGCTCCGTAGTAGAAACAGCATCGACGCTAAGCAAGCATATATACATGCTTTTGTTTTCTTTAGTTGCCACAATTACAAATACATTTCATACACGACTCATCCGTGTATAGTGACAAAACGCGACGTTATCACTTAGCAACTTTTTTTATGACGTAACGTCAAATGGCTTCAGGCAGATGTGCGATGTTTAATTGAGGCTTAAAACGTTTAATAAAATAACTTTTTACATTTAACCTAGCGGAAGTACTCTCAGAAATCTTTTAAAAAGGAAACATTTGAAACCGGTTGATTTAGTGGAATCATTTTTGTCGAAGGGTCTCTTATTTATTGAACATGGACGTTGAGTCTTGTTCGTAATTTTCCGCCATTTTTCAAAAGCATCCGTTACATGTTATAACATAAATTACATTTTGTATGTCATAATAACCTAAAATATTTACCATAAACTTATAAGAGATTTGCTTCTACAATATTTTGATACAAAGAACAGTTAGATTTTTCACATTTTGTTGCCTTAAATTCATTTTAAGTGTGTGTTGTTGAGCTGGTTAATTTGGCTTTGTAAGTAGTTTTTAAAGTTTGGTGAGTAGTATAGGGTGGCACTATGGGTACACCTTATGGGAATTTTGTATGGGTAGATTTTTCAGGCTTAAATGTATAGGTACTGAGAACTTAGTCATTTTTTCGTCGAAAAAATGACTACTTCTCAGTCCCTATAAATTTTAGCCTGAAAAATCTCCCCATACAAAATTTCCATAGGGTGTACCCATAGATGCCACCCTGGGGCTAAACTTGAGTAAACTAGCTCGAAAATAACTTAGTCATTTTTCTGAGGCTAAAATAACTTAGTCATTTTTTGTGTGTAAGCAGTTAGATAGTTATAACTAATGGTCTTGTATCTCAAGACCCGGTCCTAATGGTCTTGTATCTCAAGACCCAGTCCTAATGGTCTTGTATCTCAAGACCCAGTCCTAATGGTCTTGTATCTCAAGACCAAGTACTAATGGTCTTGTATCTCAAGACCAAGTACTAATGGTCATGTATCTCAAGACCCAGTCCTAATGGTCTTGTATCTCAAGACCCAATCCTAATGGTCTTGTATCTAAAGACCAAGTACTAATGGTCTTGTATCTCAAGACCCAGTCCTAATGGTCTTGTATCTCAACACGCAGTCCTAATGGTCTTGTATCTCAAGACCCAGCATAATATATTTGTGTAGCTTGAATAAATAGACTTAGTTTTTTTTCTGTGTATGAGTGTGCTAACAATAAGATGGTTTTCTTATTTAGGAAAATGGTAGCCCTGATAAGGGCTGTTGTAGGAATAATGAATTCCTGGTAATTATTTTGTCTTCTTCCTCTTAGTCATACTTATGTTTTTAGTTGCAGCTTCAATCCCTTGACCTGTAGGTACTACATGTTCAGCGACGTCCAATCGTAGTGGTATGTTGATTGGTGGTAACTGTATTCCTGCGGGTTGAGCTTGAGAGCTATCTTCTAAACTCTTCACTCTGTTTTTCAACTCGTTAATTTCTGTTGCCATAACCTCAATCAATTGTGACTTAGGATGCTGTTGTTTCTGCTGTGGCTGTATTATCTGTGGTTGCGACTGAGCTAGGAAAGTTGATTGTGATGGAAAGAACGGCTGTGTTATATTTCCATCGTTCCCAAACGTTTCGTTGCATGCTCTGAGCAATATATCTTGATTGTTAATCATCTCATCAAAGCTTATCTGATTTGCCTCCATGTCTGCATGAGTGTACTCCATTAACTTCTATACTCACAGTGAACGACTTAGTTAAATGTAATCAGTAACAGTATGTAAGGGCAGTCTGTGACTGGATAAGTTTTTTTTGATTGGTTAGTTTTATCACTGATCGTTTTGTGATTGGATAATTTTTTGATTGGTTGTTTTTTCGTGCATGTTAGCTTTTGATTGGTTCCATGAATCAATATCTGATTGGTTCATTGTCTAAGTAGGTCAATCCATCTGAGTAGCATATAAGTAGACTGAAGTTTGCGTCTGGTCACTTTTTGAGATTTCTCAAGAAAAACCAGTATGTCTACCACGAAGACTGATTGCGAAGTATATATGAGGGCTCTGGAGAAGCAGAGCGATGCTATCAAGGCTGCCGCAGAGGGGATGCTGGTGGCTATCAACACTTTTAAGGACAGCGTGGAGTCTGTCCTTAGAACTGTTGATAACCTTAAGAGGATGGTGGACATGACAAGATAGGCTATGGTGATCGCACATGGTGACAGAGTGGTGGAGAGGGTTGAGATTAAGAGGGAACCTGATGAAGAAGAGGACTGGGGGGATTCACCCAGCACACAGCCTTCTCCACCTGAGGACTGGGATGCAGAGTTGGATGAAACCAGATGCTTTGACCTACCTACCTACAGGACGGTGAAGTTTACAAGGTGGGCCAATCGCTGTCCTGCTTGTGGGGGTCGCTACTGCTCCTCCTGTGCTTAAGTATGTGGTATCCACACCAAAACGGCCCTTTTCAGGGCCACCAACTTATTCCGATTGAAATAACCTTATTGATATTGTTTCGTATTAGATGTAATGAAAGTAATAGTATCTTTGACTTTTGATTGGTTGAATCTAGGTCTGGAGTTTTATATGCACAAAGTAACTCCTGGACTTGATATTTAGGTAGTTCGTCTTTGAGTAACAAGTATGCGAAAAGCTGATCATCACTAGAGATATATCCGGTCATGTAATGACACTGTCTCTGAAGTGCAAAACTAAAATATCGAAGTTTATTCAGTGTAATATTGCGATAGGCAATCATCCATTTACGAGATTTGTCAATTTGATCTTTGCTGCGCCAATGTAAATTAATAATCTCTGTGTGAAATTTCAATCGCATATCGTCATTGAGATTTGGCAGTTCATCTATGGTCAGAAATAGTCGCACCATTTCACTATTAAAGGTTTCCTGCGATCTGGTATTCAAAGTTTTGTCAAGCCGTTTCAAGCTGATTTTAAACCAGGAGTCTTGAATCATTGTCTTGAATGCTAATACTTTTGCACAACTATACATTAAGTTGTCCAGTATCGCGTGTTGAAGTTCTGATGGTAAATACTCAGCCATGACTGGAATGAAAAAAAGAATAGTAACCGTTCAACTGCAGAAAGAATTTCTGAATATTGGGCCAAAAGTTATGGCTTATATATTATATTTGAACTTCTTTCATGTTGTCTCGCCTGTCAAAATATTATTTGTTCTTAACTGTTGTCTCGCCTGCCAAAAAATATTATTTTCTTCTTTAACTGTTGTCTCGCCTGTCAAAAAATATTATTTTCTTCTTTAACTGTTGTCTCGCCTGCCAAAAAATATTATTTTCTTCTTTGACTGTTGTCTCGCCTGTCAAAATATTATTTTATTCTTTAACTGTTGTCTCGCCTGTCAAAATATTATTTTTTTTTTCTTAAATGTTGTCTCGCCTGCCCAAGGACTCTATCACAATGGCCTGTTCTTCAGGCTTCCCTGACTGGGTATAAAGCCGAGCTCAATTGGGACTACACCATCATTTATTGATGAATCACTGAAGAGATAACATGCCTAAAATAGCTAGGAAAAGTAAGAGTCGTGGGGAGGAGGAGGAGAGTTTGCCTATTATTTTTACGAATAAGCGGTTGGTGGATTATTCTGACAGTGAGGATGACGATGATCAGATTAGACCACCACCACGTAAGAAGAAAAGGGCTATGGTGATTTATTCAGATTCTGAGGAATAAGAAGATAGCTTTGACTCATTTTATACTATCAAAGCTAAAAGTGAGATAGAATCAAGAAAGTTTAAAACAAAGTCAAAAGTGTATTTGGTGGATGTGAAAAAGTTTCCTGACAAAACATCACCAGTTGAATTTATACCAAGATTATTTGAGCAGATGGCTGACGATATCAAAAGGAACTGTGAAGCTCAAGAAAAAACGACAAGCTTCGTATGAGTATCTACCATCCTTCACTGAAGTTAGCCATTTTCATACCATATATGAATGCTTCAGACTTGTCAGGAGAACTGATTACTCAAGAAATTGAGAAAGTATTACAGTCCAATGAAAACTTCAGAATCAACGATGGACAACTATCTTTAGATATCACACATACTTGAGTACCTGAAGGTAGTGGAAGAAAGCCTCTTCATCATGGATTGTACTTTGAGTCGGAGAATATGCGAACAAATAAAAGAAGTATCGTTTGCATTGATAACATCGAGGATGTGATGTGTATGGCAAGAGCTATTGTGGTTGGAAAATGTTATGCTGAGAAGGAAGATTCGGATTCGTGGAAACAGAAGTTGAATATTCTGAAGAGATCTCATAAGTCATTACAGGCAGTAGAAGCCATGAAGTTATTGGATCGAGCTAATATTCTTCACGACAAGTCCTGTGGCCTCGAGGAGTATAAGCTGATTCAAGCTGTCATGGCTCCTGACTATCTGATTAAAGTTCATAGTCAACATCCTAAAGATGGATTACTGTTTCCCTTACAGTTTAAAAGCAACGTGAGACAAAAGTGATTCATATTTACTGGAATGGAGACTATCATTATGACACGATTACCAAAGTTACGGGATTTCTCGGTTGCAGTTACAATTGTGAATATTGTGATATCGGATATACCAATCGAGGAGATCACAGGTGTCCCAATGGTTGCGATGGGTGTTATAATGATATTCCCTGCACATACGAGAGGAAGATATTTTGCAGGGATTGTAAAAGAACCTTTCGAAGTCCAGCTTGTTTTAACAATCATAAACAGATCAAGACTAATCAGAAGAAATCTATTTGTCAGTTAGTGTATAATTGTGCAAAATTGGGTAATAGGATTGTTGGTAATAAGAAGAATCACGTGTGTCCTGGACAAAGAAATGTAAATTCTGTAAGACAATTGTAGGATCTGATTACCAGTGTTTCATTCAGAGGTATCAATGTAAGAATAATAGTTCGGAAGATCCAGATGATGAAGAAGATGAAGAGGTGAAACCGGAGAAATCGTCTCGCTTCATCTTCTTCGACTTTGAATCTACCCAAGAAACTGGTGAACATCATGTGAATTTCTGTGTAGCTCAAAGAGGATGTGATATATGTATGGATCTTTCAACTGACCAGCCATGTCCAACTTGTAGTCAGTTTCCTGGAGGTAGAGAAATGATATTTGAAGGAGTTGATGCTCTAGCTAATTTTTGTGGCTGGATATTGGGAGACGATAATAAAGGCGTGACGTGCATTGCTCATAATTTCGTTGGATATGATGGGCAATTCATATTACGCTATATATTGGAAAATGGACAGTTAAACCAAATGTGATCATGAATGGAAATACGATTTTGAGAATGACCGTCGGTAAAGTTCTATTTCTAGATTCCTATCAATTCCTGCATATGAGATTAGCTAGTTTTCCCGACACATTTGGACTGACAGAGATAAAAAAAAAAGGTTACTTTCCCCATCCGGCAAATACATTGGCCAACCAGAGATATGTTGGACCATATTTTCCGGCCGAGACGTACAGTCCTGGACAGATGTCAGAAAAAGATAGAAACGAGTTTTTCAAGTGGTATAACGCTAAAGTAGATTCTGGAGCTGTATTTGATTTCAGGCGAGAGATGGAAGAATACTGTCGGAGTGATGTGGATATATTAAGACGAGGATGTGCATGCTTTAGACGGGAATTGAAGAACGTTAGTGGCCTCGATCCTTTTGCTGAAGCATGCACTATCGCTCAAGCATGTTCCAAAGTTTGGAGAAAGAATCATATGCCTGAAGACTGTATTGCCATCGTTCCGCCCGAAGGATATCCTAACCAGAAGAACTACTCAATCAAAGCTCTCAGATGGATTCAGAGTTTGGCTAAAAAGAACGGTATAGAGATACGGCATGCTTTGAATGGTGGAGAACAGAAAATTCATGGTCACTATGTTGATGGATACCACCCTGAATCCAAAACTATTTTCGAGTTCCATGGATGTTATTAGCACGGTTGTCCAACTCATTTTCCCGACAGAAATACTAAAAATCGACACAACTGTATGACTATGGAACAACTGTATCGACAGACAACTGAAAAGACACAGACCCTGAAATGCTATGGATATCGAGTGATAGAGCTTTGGGTGTGTGAATACGATAAGAAGTACAAAGAAGATTCGGAATTTCGAAAACTGGTGGACGCAGAGTTTACTAATTTGGACCCTCTCAGACCAAGAGATGCATTGTTTGGTGGCCGAACCAATTCAACGAAGTTATACCAAGAAATTGACCCAAGGTCTCAAGATGAAATCAAGTATATTGATGTTTGCTCACTCTACCCATTCATTTGCAAGTATGGACTGTTTCCACAGGGTCTCAGGAGAACATCGACAAAGACAATATTCAGCAATACTGTGGACTGATTAAATGCAAAGTTTTACCACCAAGAGATTTGTACCATCCCGTGTTACCATACAAGTCAAATGGCAAGTTGATGTTTCCAGTCTGTATGAGTTGTGCAGAAGATTGTGATACTACGAAGAAATGTACTCACAAGAATGAAGAAGACAGAGCTTTAGTATATACCTGGGTGAGCATCGAATTATTTGTGGCACTAGAGAGGGGTTACAGATTACTGGATGTTTACGAGGTGTGGCATTTTCCAGAGACGACTCAGTATGACAAAGCAACGGGTGCTGGTGGAATCTTTGCCAAGTATATTGATGTCTTCTTAAAGATCAAGCAAGAATCGAGTGATTATCCGTACTGGTGTAAGACGGACAAAGATAAAGAAAAGTTCAAGAAAAGGTAAGAGAAAAGTCCAGGGAGTGCCACAATCACAAACCGCAGCCCTTCCCAGACCCCAAGAGGAAGAGGAAACCGACAAATCCAAACAAGCACAAATTGAACAAACGTACGAAAAGCACTAAGATTAGCTCTCTCTTCCCCAAGCGAGGTAATCGCAATACTAAAAGGACTGAAAAACACAAAAACAAAATGACACATGGAAAGACATACAACAAATCGCCTCGTAGAATAAACCACAAAGCAACAAAGAGTAAGACTACCACCGGGACCACCGCCTTAGAACGGTCAGTAGAGTAAACCACCGGGGGGTTTAAAGCACTTTTACAGCTGGCTAACTTCACCCTGGGTCCCGAACCTACTCTTAATATAGAAACACATAAAAATTCGGTTCGCATAAAAGCTCCCAACTCAGTCAATGCATCAAAGCGAAAACACAAAAATCAAATTAATCACTATAATAAACAAAGACGAGTACTCATGGCTAATTCTACTGTATGCCAGAGTAAATGAAAACCAATAGTTGAACCACGGCGGGCCAAGCCAAGGACATATCGTCAAGCCCCAACCCACTGGTTAAAGTTTTATGAAGAGGCCGTCATTGGGTCTGACGCCCGAACCGCCGTCGTGCAATTAAAGAGTGAAGCATAGCCATCAACAATGATTGGGTTGACAACTAGGCATGCAGTCTGCCACATAATATCCAGGCTATAGCCAATTCTTTTATAACGGTTAATAAGTTTTCTGAATTGCTCTGAAAAGTTAGATTAACCTACAATTTTTCTAAATCTGCACACTAAGTCACCGTAAAATTCTGGTTCCGATATACCTTGTTGCAGAAGTGTTTTCAGACTGACGCTATATTTTTCTAACAAGGTATTGTGTCTGCGATAAAATTTCGAAAACGCTCACGAAGTTTAAAATAACGACAGCCCTGCCTAAGAAGTTTGGCAGTAAGGGCTTTATTACGGTAGTTAAAGTCATTAAGATTTGAAGAAGCTCTGGCGAATCTAATAAGTTGAGATATGTATACCCCATATGAGGTACGCCGGGGGATATCGCCATCCAGAAAAGGGAAATTGACTATATCAAAATCAAAATCGTCTCGTTTATCATAAATTTTGGTGGAAACCGTACCATTAGAAATACATAGATTCAAATCCAAAAAAGGTGCCTCGGTATCGGAAGAATTTGCTCTATTTAATTGGAGTTCTGTAGGGTATATCCGGTCCACCGCTTGGTCAATATTGTCAATATTTAATAAATCATCAAGGTATCTTGAAGTTATCATCAATTCTCAGGTCAGATTACCATCAGGCAGAAGGAATTTTACTGGAACATGTGGAAAAGAATAAAGGGGTGAGAGCTATTGCAAAGATTATGCTAAACAGTCTCTGGGGAAAGCTAGCACAACGTGAGAACTTAACAAGAACAGAATATATCTCTGAACCGTGCAAGTTTTTTGACCTGGTGACAAATTCAACAAAATTGGTGAAAAATGTTGATGTATATGGTGAACAGTTTCTACTTGTCAATTGGGAAGATATGGATTCGGTCCTCGAGGCACATGCATGCAGCAATGTGGTTGTTGCAGCGTTCGTCACTGCACAAGCAAGATTGAAACCTTATGGAGGACAGGAAAAACTGAATGAACGTTTCCTCTACTTCGATACAGATTATATTATCTATGTACCAGGCCTATGGAATCCAACTATCATCAATATTCGACTTGGAGAATGGACGGACGAAGTACCAAATGCAAAAATCACGAAATTTGTTGGAATGGGACCAAAGAACTATGGTTACGAATACGTGGATAAAGATGGTCAGCACAAGTCAACGCGTAAAGTCAAAGGATTGACACTGGATTACAACACTTCTCAACTTATTCACTTTCATCGAATGTTGGAATGGGTCAAGTCAACGTGCAGAGCTTTTAAAGAAACCGTGGACTATCAGAGAATTAGGAAACATAAAGATAGACGAGTGACTACTGAGAAACAACCAAAGACTTATAAATTTACTTACAATAAACGTGTGATTCTGAAAAACGGTTATACTGTACCCTATGGATTTGAAGTCTAAGACAACATAAAATTGTGACACAGAGATATTGTGGTTATATCAAATTGTTTAAGGAGAAACAAAAAAAAAATAGTGTACATATTTTGTTTCATGTTGATATCATGTTAGTAGTTAAAATATTGTTTGTTCAAATAAAAAGTTATAAAAAGACATGCCTTTCTTATTCTTTCTCAGTTTGCATCATAGCATCCGTACAGGTATTACAACAAGATATTAGTAGTGTGTTTTTCTTCAAGATATTTTTTTTCATCGTGTTGATATTATGTTAATAGTTAAAAATATTTTTTGGTTCAAAATAAAAAAGTTATAAAAAGACGTATCTTTCTTATATTTACTCAGATTGCATCATGGCATCCGTACAGGTATTACAACAAGATATCAGTAGTTTGTATTTTAAACATCCTTCTAATATCTTTATATCAGGTCCTAGTGGTTCAGGAAAAACTGAATTTGCGAAAAAAATGATTGAGTATCGAGAGGACTTGTTTGATATTTTACCACTACATATCGTGTGGTGTTACAAAGAATGGCAATCTGCTTACAATGTGTTACAAGAACGCGAAGGGTCAAATATAAAATTTATTTATGGCATTCCCGATGATGAGGATGAAATCGTCTCTGATACCAGTGCACCACACTTGGTCATCTTTGACGATATGTTAGGTGACAAAGACGAAGAAAAAATTAAGTTGTAGTTTACTAGAAAAGGTCATCACAGAAATGCTACTGTGGTGTACATCACACAAAATTTATTTCAGCAAATTTAAGCATCTCGGACAATTAGTTTGAATGCCCATTATCTGATTTTGTTTCAAAGTCCCAGAGATAAAATGCAAATCAAAGTTCTCTCAAATCAACTTTAAGCACCTCACATGGTTCACGCTTTTAATGATGCCACATCCAAACCTCATGGTTACTTATTGGTCGATTTAAAACCAAACACACCAAGTTATCTTAGATTCAGAACAGATATTTTTCAAAACTGGTTTACGAAATCAAATCAAAGGGTCCTGTTGTCTATTTTCCAGTAGTATAAAAAGAAACGTTTGGTTTATAATTGATCAGAAGTCATCATGGCTGTTGCACAACAAAGAACATCTGCTAACTTGATTCGCGCTCTGTACAATTTGAGTAGGGAACACGATACTCAGAAACGTCAACATTTATTAAATGCCGGATTAGTTGAAATGATCAAATGGTTTTCTTTGGCAGCTCGCAAATTTTGGAAGGTAAAATGAAATTACCCAAACAAAGTCAAAAATTCATGGATAGACATAAAGATTATGTGAAAAAATTAGCAAGTGCTATGGTAGATCCAGAAATTAAACGCAGTATTATTTTAAAACCTGGAGGCGGTGGATTTTTTGGTGGAACCATTATTCGAAGTCTCATTAGATGGGACGGAAATAAACTCATGAGAAAATTTGGCAAAAAAAGATCAAGTAAGAAATCATCTCAGAAAACTAAGAAACCCTCCAAGAAATCAAAACAAGTATCTAAGAAATCTAAAAAGTCTAAGAAAACAACTAAGAAAACGACTCAGAAACGTAAAATAAATGAACGTTTTAGCACTTTCAGAAAACGTACACCTCCTAGAAAACAATTTACGCCGCCGTCAACTCCATCACCATTATCATCTCTTCCTAGTCCACCTTCTAGTACTCGAAATCTTGTCAACAGCATTTTGCAAGATATGCATAAGACACACCAAAAGACATTTCCTACTATCTCAAGATGTTCACCTTTGCAACCCATGAGTCAGGCTGGAAAAATAGGTTATCAAGCCGCTATGAGACAGTTAGGTTACAATCAACCTTTCTGAGTGGCAGGTCAGCCAAACTTAAAATTTACTAGACGAAAGTTACACCTATAAAAAAGGTTGTAACTCTTTGATCAGTTAAATCATGGCTGTGCATAAGAAAAGACGAGGGCAAAACGTATTTTGATTAAAAAATATGGACATTTTTTGCAAGGTCTGACTCAAATTCCTGGAAACTATCGTCAGAAAATGATTCAACATTGTCCAAAAGAACTCATCGATTGTGTTGGGGAATGTTGCTTGAATATTATAAAAGGCAATGTCACATTAAGTTCTGCTCAGAAACAAAGACTGAGGCCAAGGAAAAATCATCTATTATTAATCTCCTCTAAAAAGGTTCCTGTGGCACAGAAAAAGAAAATCATTAATCAAAAAGGTGGTGCGCTGTTAGGTTTATTGTTAAAACCACTCATAGGTCCAGTAATAGGGTCCATTCTATCAGGTGCACTTGCAAGATCGTAAAATGGCAATCGTTCCTTACAAACTTTGGGAAGATATGAAACGTTGGAAGGAAGAACAAATTCAAAAACCTAGACTACCGCACGATCCTAATGCCAGTGCTGCTGCCAGTCTTCAAAGAGATTTATCTTCTGTTTTAGCAAACGGAGATTTATCCGAAGACAAAAAATCTCAATTGTATGGTCAGACTTTACATCAGTTTCAAACGGCACATCGTAAAGCTTTAGAAAATAACAAACTTCAACTTCCAGAATCTATTTCGTCTAAAATTAATCAAAGGATCATGGACAGTGTACCCACTACCATGAAAAAGAAAGCCAGATTATTAATGTCCATGTTACAAGATCATCCTAATTTGTCTTTGGATGAAGACGGTACAGTCAAAATGTACGGTCAGCCCATTCCAGGTTCAAATATTATAGATTTGGTCAATGATGTTTTGAGACAAAGAAAAGGAATAGAACCTACGGGATGGCAACCCTTTGCCGAGGGACTTAAAGCTATGAACGTTCCTCAAGATTTTGTGGGTAATAAAAAAAGATGGGAATGGATGCATCGTTCAAAAGAATTGGACCGTCCATCATCTTCTCCTCAAGAGGAGGAGGAGGATGTGTTTAAGACACCTTTAAAATCCAAGAAAAAGAGGTCACATATTACTCCCAAACGTAGTATAAAAAAGGAAAGGTTCTCTGCAAAACGTCAATTAGATCCTGTTGCTTGGTCAAGTAACGATGAATAAATTGCTTTCCAAATTATTTTACGAACCAAATCATTCCGTTGACTACACGGGTATTTTACCGTTGCCAAGAAAATTTAAAAAAAGATCAAGTTAGATGATGCAAAACGTTGGCTGCGAAAACAACAGACGTATACTTTGCATAAGCCTATTCGTAGAAAATTTGGTTGTCGCAAAACTGTAGCAGCTGGAATCGATTATCAATGGCAGGCAGATTGGGCAGACATGTCGAGTACTTCAAAATTTAATGACAAATACAGGTTTTTACTTTGTATCATTGACGTATTTTCCAAATATGCTTGGGTTGTGCCAATCAAAGACAAGACAGGTAAAACTTTAGTCCATGCATTGAAGTCTGTGTTAAAAAGTGGACGAAAACCTAAGAGTTTGCAAACTGATAAAGGTACCGAATTTAAAAACAAAGACTTTCAAAATTTCTTGAAATCGAAAAAGATTCATTTTTTCACTACAGAGAATCCTGAAACGAAAGCCAGTATCGTTGAACGTTTTCAAAGAACCTTGAAAAGTCGCATGTGGAAATATTTTACACATCATCGCACTCTCAGATATTTCGATGTACTTTCAAAATTAGTCAACGCTTACAATCACTCGTATCATCGTAGCATAAAACGTGCACCTGTAACAGTCCAAAACGAAGCGAAGGTTTCTCAAATTTTGTTTGGAAACAAGAAATTGAATTGTAAGAACTCAAAATCTTCTCAAGCTATATTCAAAGTGGGAGATTTTGTGCGCATCAACAAAACAAAACGCACATTTGAGAAAGGGTATTTACCAAATTGGACTCAGGAATTATTCAAAATTTCTGCTGTGATGAAAACTCAGCCTCCCGTTACCTATAAAATAACATATCTCGATGGCGAATCAGTCAGGGGTACTTTCTACCCGCAAGACTTACAACGTGTAGAAAAAGATCAAATTTACGAAATTGAATCTATTTTAAATCACAGAAAGCGAAAAATTGGCAAAAAGTGGGTAAAAGAAATCAAAGTTCATTGGAAAGGCTATCCTTCTAAATTTGATAGCTGGATTTTAGAATCTGAGCTAGTATAAAAGCATGAAAATGGTTCATTTATGCGTAGTGACAGCGCTTCAGTACAATCTACAGACAGTAGAGGAAAAATAGTTAAAAATCGTTTTACATTTCTTGCACAGCTCATTGTAGTTTACATCATTATTATTACATCGTTAGTTCAAATCAGTCTGAGAAGTCCTGATAAAGAATTGTGGTTAATCTTACTCAGCAGTTCTATCGGTTACATCTTACCATCGCCAGGTTTGAAATTCAGAAAGCAATCTTTACCCGGTGACGAACCCGACTCAAAATTGAAACCGTGAAAGATTTTGATTTGACTTTATTAAGCGACAGTTCTTTACACATGTATCCGGACAATAAACAAAACTCGTTTACTGTAAAACTAGATCACCCCATTCAAATCGAAAAAGAACTTTAGGAAGTTGCGTTGGTAGAAATGATCACACCTTCGCAAATTTTAAATATATCTGAAGAAAATAATTATTTCTTTTTAAGATTTTACGACAGGAGCTTAGCTGCGAAAATAGATGATGTGAATTGCACATATGATGGTAGTTGTGCAGAAGTTGATCTCACAATTCCAAAAGGCAACTATCATTCACCGTACCATTTTGGTCGAAGAAATACAAAATATAATCGACAGACGTTATGGCACGCATTTAAAACAGAGCAATGCATCTATCACCATTTCATATGTGAAAAATAGTCAACGCGTGGAAGTACACTCACAGGATCCAAATCAAGTTATAATTTTCTTTCCCACTCCACTTGCAGAAAAGTAAGGTGTCAATCCAAATTTTCATGATAAACCCATTGGTAACGAAAGACATGCTTTCAAGTATGCTGTGGAATTAAACACGTCATACGTGTACTCAGATATTGCAAGTTACACTTACATTGGAGACGTGACTGCACCAGTTTTGAGAGTTGTGCCATTTCAACAAACAAAGTCAGATATTCACTCTCACAAAAAATTTTTAAACTTACATTACGTTCCCGTAGCTAAATCATTCATCGATCAAGTTCACATAAGTATAAAAGGAGATACAAGCTATGATGTGCCATTTATTACTGGAAAGTCGTTGATCAAGTTACACTTCAGACTCAAAGAAAATTAAAAAAAAATGAAGACTAGTGCATCGTACCCAGTATATCGTGGCATACCGAGACAATGTGGTCATGGTTTAGGTTCCATTTTCAAAACTGCTATTCGAACAATTGTTCCCATTTTAAAACCTGTAGCTAAAGCTGGATTACGATCGGCTAAGAAAGTTGTCAAAGAACAAGGTATATCAGCACTTCGCGATATGGTGTCAGGACAAAGTGTAAAACAAGTGTTGCAGCATCGCGGTCAAGCAGCTTTGAAGCAACTTTTGCCTATAAAATCGAAACGCTCATCGCGCAAATCTCATTTTTTTGCTAAACGCCAAAGGTAAACAGGACAGGCAAAAGCAGGAGACTGAGTATTAAAGACATTGAGAAAACAATTTCTGGTCAAAACATATTTAAGTAATCATGTTTCAACAAGATTCTATCGAATGCAACAAGTCTGAATTAGAAATGCAAACCGTACCGCCTACGATGACTACCATGATTCAAACTAAAATGGAAATGTATCATCCTATTGCTTCGCACGATAGTTATCATGCACCTATCGAGTTCGTTGTACCTGCTCAGACCGAATATTGCACGGACCTGTCATAATCAAATCTTTACTTAAAATTCAGAATCTTAAAAGAAGACGGGTCTAATTTAGATGATGATCAGAAAGCAGGTCCCATTAATAATTTCTTGCACAGTATGTTCAGTGGCATCGATATGCTTCTGAACAATAAACTTGTCACCAGCAGTATGGACACCTTTCCATACAGCGCTTACATTGAGAATCTGTTTTCCTATGGTTCAGATGTCAAATCTAATCAACTGAAAGCTGGTGAATTTGGTATCCAGATGCAGCTGGGAAATTTGAAGATCATGACAGTGCAACTGTCAAGGCACGCAATGTTGCTGTAGCTAAAAGCATACCAGTGGAACTTTGGGGACGTTTGCATTTAGATTTGGCTATGCAAGAAAAATATCTGCCCAACGGAATAGAAATCAAAATTCGACTCAATCGTGCTTCTCCCAGGTTCTGTATCCTATCAGATGACATGTGTGTAGTGAAAATCGATGAAGCTGCTTTGGAAGTTCGACATATCTAACTTCTTCCTGCAATCAGTAGCGAGCTGAATCAGTCTATTGTACATCATAATGCTAAGTTTCCCATTCGCAGAGTTGAAGTCAAAAGTTTCACGATTGGCAGTGGACTTCGATCAGAAGTCGAAGATCATTTGTTCCAGGGACAACTTCCAAAACGTATCTTCATTGGAATGGTCACCAATGAAACTTTCAATGGTGCTTATAACAGAAATTCTTTCTTATTTCAACCTTTCAACCTCAGTAAACTGGATGTGAGCTGCGATGGACAGAGCATTTACGGGAAACCCTTTGAACCCAAATTCGAATCGAACAATTATCTCAGATCTTATATGTCCATCTATCAAGCTTTGGGAAATCAGAACTGCAACATAGATTACAAAGATTACAAAGCAGGATACTGCTTCTGGGGATATGATCTCACACCTGATCAGGGGGCAGATCAAGGTCATCTGCATCCTATAAAAACTGGAAACTTACGACTGGAACTTCAGTTTGCAAGAGCACTCGACAGCACCATCAACGTAATTGTGTATGCAGAGTTTGATAATCGCATAGATATCAACGGAATCAGAGAAGTCATCACAGACTACTAAAAAAAAGAATGAATCCTGGATATTACCTTGAAGAAGAACTAATTCTTCGAGATAGCAGTTACGCTTCATATTATGGACATGTTCCTGGATATGGCTTACTGAAAAACGAATACGAAGACGAGCCAGAAGAACCTATCTTTCAAGAATGGGATTTAAAACAGAAAAAAGAAGATGATGAGGAGGATGCTGAAAAAGACATATTAACCCCCGAAAGAAGACGATATATCTGTGACACGCTAAAGCAAGCAATGGTTGGAAAACTGAAAGATGCCGTAGCAGACTACGCATGACACGAATGTACTGGATGTAGAATTGATCATCCCAGTCAGAGATACCACGATCTGTGTCTATGGACTACACCAACTGATTGGATAGTAGACTATGGCTACGACGAGGCGCTGTTGTCTTGATATCAACGAAATCATTCAAGAATGGGACAGTCTTCTGTGGTTAGAAAAGAAAAGAGGACTAAGAGATCTGTCACCAAGAGAAGCGGTGGAAGCTTATAAAAACTGGATGTTTCTCAGAAACAATCAAAACAGTTACAGAAGTGATCTTAGTACCAACCAAGAGTGGAGAGACTTCTGGAAACAGAAGCTTTTACAATGAATACCTACGAACTCACATCTCTGTTAAACAGAGCACCACAACTTAAACATTTACATGCACAAGTGTGTGCTAAAGACTTACTACCAGAAGAGAAACCATTGGTTGTAAAAGCTTATATCATCAATACGGACACTTCTGACAAACCAGGAGAGCACTGTGTAGCCATTTACTTCAGAAACAACAACGAGGCTATCTAATTTGATTCTTATGGACTACCACCACAAGACGACTATATTCTACCATTCATTCAAAGGAATGCCAGACACTGGATCTACAACAAAGAATTGCTACAGAGTCCATGGAGTAGAGTCTGTGGCATGTACTGTGTCAACATTCTGGATCACTCGGAAGAGGACTGGACTTGAAAACAGCAATTCATGAACAACTGTATGGTACTGGAGAAGATCCCTACCAGAACGACAGAGGTGTCGAAATGTGGTTCAGTTTAAACTATGGACAATTATACAAAGACATTTACAGAGGTATAACACCTCTGTGGAAACCAAGAGTTCAATTTTGTAAATGCTTAAAATATACACATTGCTTGTCACAGAAGTTTCCTATGTATACTATGTTGTGTTAAGGATGTTATTGTTAACGATAACAGAGGGACTGCCCTAATCCTCTGTCTTATCATGTTCCTAGTTAGCGGTGCAAATAAAATTGTTGAAATGTTTACCAGTCTAGTGTCCTTATTTTCTCCTCATAGGAGGTAGTAGTAAGCTAAACTTAAGATGACTAGCAAACCAACAAACAAAATAAGCCCCTGATACTTTCCAGACTATTCAAACAAAGTCTTGAGATACAAGATCTTAGCAGAGAAGCCTCTGGAGAGTCTCAATATATTAAGTAGACGCTATAAAGTTATGCCTTTGACTAGAGTTGAGACCTTGAGATACAAGAGACTCATAGTAAACGCATATTACTTTACAGCCTCTAGGAATCCATTTAAAAATATACCTTTGGTATAGAGTTGCGACCTTGAGATACAAGACCAAGAGACTTAGACGCATAGGACCAGTCAAGACACACACCACACTAACAATTCTAACACACACTCATCAACTACTCAGGAAAAATATCTAAGTCCATTTATTCAAGCTACACAAATACCATGCTGGGTCTTGAGATACAAGACCATTAGTGCTGGGTCTTGAGATACAAGACCATTAGTGCTGGGTCTTGAGATACAAGACCATTAGGACTGGGTCTTGAGATACAAGACCATTAGGACTGGGTCTTGAGATACAAGACCATTAGTGCTGGGTCTTGAAATACAAGACCATTAGGACTGGGTCTTGAGATATAAGACCATTAGTACTTGGTCTTGAGATACAAGGCCATTAGTACTTGGTCTTGAGATACAAGACCATTAGGTCTGGGTCTTGAGATACAAGACTATTAGGACTGGGTCTTGACATACAAGACCATTAGTTCTAACTATCTAACTGCAAACACACAAAAAATGACTAAGTTATTTTCAAGCTAGTTTACTAAAGTTTAGCCCCAGGGTGGCATCTATGGGTACACCCTATGGAAATTTTGTATGAGGAGATTTTTCAGGCTAAAATTTATAGGGACTGAGAAGTAGTCATTTTTTCGACGAAAAAATGACTCAGTACCTATAAATTTAAGCCTGAAAAATCTCCTCATACAAAATTCCCATAAGGTGTACCCATAGTGCCACCCTATACTACTTTGATGGCTGTCGCTTGCTCTTAATATATTATTCTTTATGGTTCCAAACATATTCGGATTTTTTTTGGATTATGAGTGGAAATGTATGTTGTAATTTCTGTTTCTTGCATATTTTTTCTTGTGAAAAAGTTCAGTTCTCTGAATTCGTGTTGTAATTTAATGCCATGTCCAATTAATCCCTTTGGGTAGCCGCTGCATATCAGAGATCTGGTTAGTTCTACAATTGTTTAACTGGCTTATTCGAAACAAAAGTACAGATTCATTTTATTAAATTGTATGGTATGTGACAAACTTTGAAATTTAAGTACTGTTTTGTATCAGTATATTGTGTAATACATAGTTTATCTAGAAAAGGTAATTTAGTTAAAATTGAATTTACTTGCGGTATTCGGTTATCAGTCGCTGCCCCAAGACTACACTACAAAAAAATGGATGGGATATAAATTCTGGAACTTCGTTTGTTTCATTATGCGGCATCATCAACGTGACTGGATACACTTTCAGGGGAGGCAACTATCAAACATTTTATTTGTATACACGTTTTCATACAGCAATGGTCAATGGTTTCTATCAGGTACACATTTATACAAAGACAAAAGACATTTAAATCTCCGTCTTGAATTGAACTTCTATGAGGTAGACCAGAAATATGTGAATTTCATACTTAAAATGTAATTATTAATTAAACATGGATATATATATATATATATATATATATATATATATATATATATATATATATATATATATATATATATATATATATATATATATATATATATCTTCTAAGGTGATTTCTCTGCTAAGCAGACAGTGTAAACTAAAGTGTAACACATAATTTAAAATGAAATCATATTTCGAGCAAGGAATTATAAAAACGCACCGCTGTATGTCACACGCCAAATGGAATCCAGAACAACTAGAGAAACATTTTTATCAGTTAGTTAATGAATTTTGAATTTTCTAGTACACACTGATCATCCCAGTAAAATGTACAATCGAGTAAGACAGTGTGCGGTTGAGAATTTTGGCGGGAAAAAGCGCATGCAAGAAAAGCCTTTCTCAACTTAGTTCTGCAACAACTTACTACCAAAAATGGTTTTAAGTCGTAAAACTTTAAACAAGATAATGCCGCCGAATGGTTCGGCATGTGCAGAAAAATGTTAACAGTAGGGGTATGTTAATTAATGTTGTTGTTTCTCTTACACGCTTCATTTCCCACCAAAGCGTTCACATGCACGATGTCTTATTCAACCGAACTCTCTTTACCTGGAAGTTTAACGTGTATATATATCCGCCACCCCTAATTTACCTACTACAAATAAACTGCACAAACTTTACAGTAAGATTCTCCGGAGACGCTAAATTTATTTATTTATTTTAACAGTATTAAGTGTAGTTTTATCTTCTGACGTACGACTCCGCTAATTCTCAGATAATCAGCATAGATAAGTGCATACGTCGACCTCGTTTGGTTGACAAGCCGGAGATTACGATATGGTAATCGTAGAGGCATCAATCAACACTCGTACTGAATGAGCCACAACACGGAAAGAGGAGTCTTTTTGCCATATAAGAAACAGCAAAATCGAAGACAATACAGTCTGACAAAGACCTTGACTGTTCACAATTGCATTCCATAATACATATCCGACTGTCACGTATGCGACCGAAACAATTCCAAACTGCTCGTTTGCGCAGGCTGAACTTAAGCTTTGCTGTGCCCAACTATGCAGCGGCGATGGTGTATTACAATAATCATGGTTTTCATCAATTCTGTGGGGTTTAAAAGAAATCTTTTCCAGAATGGCTAAATTTGAAGCTGTTACTCATAGTCAACTGTTGCTCATAGTCCTTAAAATGTTTATTTCTCATTACTGTAATCATTAAAATGATGAAGAAAACTGAGTTGGAGAATGTACGAGCTAAAGCTAATAAAACGGGCTAGGTCTACATCAGCCTGTACGAGGGTGGTTAAAAATCCGCGAACTAATGCAGCTACAACCTTCTCTTCGAAGTCCGCCAACTAACGCCGCTACAGCCTCCTTTGCATCGAATGCACTTATCCCAGCAACTCATCAACATTCAATCACGAGCAAGTGTTTAGAGCGACCCGGAAATAGCTTGTATGAGCTCCTCTCTGTCAGCAAAGCGGGTTTCTCGCAGATGTCTGTCAAATTGGGGAATAAACAGAAAGCAAGTTGGTGGCATGGGGTGGGGTTGGAGGGTGGGAGATGGGTGTGTGTGTGTGGGGGGGGGGGGGGGTGGGGGGGGGGCGTGCGTAGATCTGGGCTATACCGTAGCTCTTAGAGATTTTTCCCAGTTCTTCCATAGTGAACTTGACTGGTATGGGCTGGAGCGTTTTTCTAGTACAAATGAGTATGAGATCAACATATCAAAATCGTATTTCGGAAGATGATCAATTCGATATACACAAAGGCAAAATTAGAAATGTTCAGACAGGCAGACATGGACCCATTATAAATGGGGTTTAATCAGACATCCATTGGTAGTAAACATTACTTGGTAAGCACGCTTCGCCCATCAAGTCTATCAGCCTAAACGGAGATTTAGGAAAATACAGATTTAGGAAAACAGCCACACTGTAAGGATTGACAAGGTCATGTTGCCTCCCTTAGAGCTTCTTAAAGCCCCCGCATCCTCTAATTCAAAATCTCTTTAAAAAATTGTTAGTTTTAAAGAATTTTATAGTATGACATATTTGCCAGTCATTATAATTAAATTTTCATTTTTATAACCGAATTTACTTAAGTACTATTTTTTTACGGAAAAATGCCGAAAAATTTAAGGGACATTACTCCACCAAGAACTGACCGGAAGTGACGTAGAAGGTTACAAAAATGTAACTCGTTAATAGGAAAAAGCAAGGATAATCTATGTACTTCGCTAAATGATGGAAGATTCTCGTGTTTTAATCGACGATTTTTATGAAATGTCGGAGCTAAACGTATATACAGCCATATCAGTTTGAGCCGGAGAAGGTGAATGACTGCGAAAGTAACGATAATTCATCCTCTGACGAGGTCGTGTTTAGGCCGATGCAAAAAATGTTTGTGGTGCTCTATTGGCAATATGCACCAAATGCACGAAATACTTTGTGTTTATAAATAAATAAATAGATATATAAAAGAAAAAAAAATAAAATAAGCAGACTGGTCAGATGCAGGCACATCAAGTGGCCCGGTAGCGGACAATACATTTTCGCACGCTGGTTTAGTTTTCAGCGGAAATTTCAAGTTAAAAATCTAAATGCTTTAGTAGGCGTAAAAACGGCAAAGGCTTCCCTCTCTATTATTATTATTATTACTATTATTATTATTATTATTATTATTATTATTGACACCAACAGTCCTGTGCAGATGCTCTTTTGATCAGCGTCGGATTGCGTAAGCAGAATAGTGACGAAATGATCTTGTTGCTATCGTCCCAGGGCCACTTGTGTTATATTTTTTTTCTTCTGACCTCTATTTATAGACTATAGGAAATGATGTACCTACTTTGGTACCGGATTTTTCCTATAATTTTCCAGGAATTCGGACAATGATTTTTCCTATAATCATTTCCTTTTGAAAAAATGTGGATTATTTGAATTTTTATGCATAAAATTTTGTGTCAGTTGTTTAGAAATAAACACTTTTAGAAAAGTAACACCTTTTGGACCATGGTTAGTGTTACGACACGCAACAGGGCACGGTGCAGGCTGACCTCATTTTGTTATTTGTAAGTACCGTTTTGTCACCCTAAAGCCTTTTTCTACAAATACGTGTAAAAGTTGCGTAATCTATATTTTACGGTATTTTGAACAGGTTAAACCGCTTGCAAAGCGCTTAAACGTGAATCACGACATCTCCGATTTTCGTGATTTTGTGTGTTCTTTGAAAGGCAATTCTTTTTGACATTTATCTTACTATACGTATATAACCCACCGAAAATGTTTCAAATGTTTCAATGAGAGGGCAATCAGACAACGTAAAGAGTATCATAGGTTGAAAATATTTCGGTGAGCGGTATTTTTATAATACTTTATTTTAATTTAATTGTTGTGGGCTTTTGTGGTAATTCTGAAAAGGCAGAAATGCGTCCGAGACTGAAAAGGAAACCTACAATTATTAATGGAATATTGTACGCAGTTTGATCCAATTCTGCATATGTTACCTGAGTTATTTCGGGAGTACCGAACAGGCTGCGCTCGGTTGTGCAGTCTGATCATCAGTTTGCTCGAGTTGTAGCTGCGGTCGTGCAGTCTGATCAGGGTCTCTTTCTAGCAGGCGCAAATGCATTCAAAGCACAGCACCATAGGAAGTCGCGCCGGTCAATAAATATTAGGAACCGCGGACATACGCACGAACATACAGGCATACACGCACCCACATTTATGCATTTTAATCACACGCGTATGTACTCAATTTTGTAATTAATTAAAGTGGTGATAAGTTAAGGTACAATTTTTTGTTTGAATGCCATCTGCTGAATTAGTAATAATTTTCTGTTAAATTGGTCGTCTGCTGAAATCTGGGCACAGTTAGAGTTGATCCAGTACTACTTTTCCATAGATCATATGTCAGCATTCGGATTTATTGATACTTTCTGGTACAGCTAGAAAATAAGGAATGTCTTGATTAGGGTTTCGACATTTGGAATGTCACAGCCTTGATTGTTATCCGGGCATTACGATTTAATGTTCAAATTTAATGTGTTAAATGGAGTTTGCATAGATCGTTGGTGGGCGACTCTGCCGACACTTAGACGCTCATTGTCCATGGCGCCGACGTCGACATTAAGAAATTGAGTCATGTGATAGATCAATCATGACGTCGGGGATTCAGCCGCGACGGCAATGACGTCACTTGTTCTATCCGGTGACGTGCGTCGTCATTCGTCATTGTATAAAATATAGAATCATAACCAAGCTTCATCTTGTATTACTGTAGAATTGTGTGGCTATTGTGATTTTAGTTTTGATATAACCCTTCCAAGATGATCCCCATGGTATCGACCATAGCATCGATAGGGTGAATAAATCCAGGGACAGTGCGACCGGCCACATCCTCTACAAGTAGAAAGAGGCAGTCATATAGCACTCCACCTCAAGGATAGATAGCCACAGTGCTACCAAGTGACGGCCACACCACAATGCTAACAAGATATACTCGGTCAAAAAAGTAGTGACCAATGGCACACAAAGGACTGTAAAATGCTTCTGGGTAGATCGATTTTCAAATATCGTTTATCACATTCTTCAGCCGCCACTTCCCGACAATACTAAACAGGATTTGGTCCCTAAGACATGACCAAAAGTCTTTCAGAAGCTGTTGAACGCGGGTCAACTTTCAAACCATGCAAATCGTAACAAAAGCGTAAAGGCCCGTGGGACATAACGGTGCATGACTCAGTAACTGCTGGTCAGATGTTCGTGAAATTGACATCGTCAGTCTGTGCTTTAATGGGATCCGGAAAGCGTTGGTCGTTTTGGACCTTAACGCCTGATACAGATGCTGCAGATCTGATGAGGGGTCGTCAAAAAACGTGAAAAATGGGCCATAACTGGGCATAACTCAGTAGCTGCTGTTCGATTTTTGTATAGTTTACATCATTTTAATTGTCAGCCTGTGCTTGAAAGTGATCCGAAAAGCGTTGGCCCTTTTTGACCTAAACGTCTGATCACCGATGCTGCAGATCGCATGAGGGTTCGTCAAAAACATGAAAATACCTTTAGTAATCACGCGTCTTGAATATTTTTTTACCTCATTCATTCATTCATTCATTCATTCATTCATTCTTCGTTTGTTCGTTTGTTCGTTCATTTCTTTATTCATTCGTTAAACATTGAAAAGTTGTAATGATAAACTCAATCACCTGTACGCTTTTCCTTAATTTTAATATGGATTTAAGCATGTGAAACTCGTGCGGAATTAGTGAAGTTTCCTTTAAAACAGTTAACGGTAAACACCATAGACTTTGATCACAGTGCAACGTCGTCACCGAAAATTGACTCCTCCGTCAAGTCACTTGACCATTTAACTGACAACCGCAACTGACCATTCAAAATAGCTAATAAGGTAATTGTCAATGTTTTTAGTTAGACAAACAAATCAACACGTGCTTTTTACAGGTAAGCACAGGTATATCAATACAAAGTTTGTCTAAGGAAATTCACATGGGCCTGACGGAGGAGTAATTTGTCAAATTAGACGGGCTAGGGCACAATTCTAGTCGACGTGGCATAGCGTGGCCTTATCCTGCGGTAGACACCATGGCGTTCAAGTCTATCCACAGGATAAGGCCACGCTATGCAGCAGCTGGGTGTCAAGAATTTCCCACGTTCAGGAAGACCCAGAGCAACAAGCCGTGTCGAGGATCGACTTTTTCGGCGTAGCTGTATAAGCTGGCTTTTAACATACTTATTGGTATTAGTCTCGAATGAATAAATTGTAATTTGCGATTGGTTAAAAATGTGTAAACTTCTTTAAAAAAGTAGAGGTAAGTATAAAATTTATCGATGTTTGATGAATATATTCGTGACTGAACAATCACTTAATTATGACATTTATCTATTTCAAGTTGTACAGTATGGCAATGCAGATGTTAAACAATAGACAAAAATACCCATAATTTAAATAATACCAATAAAATAGTTGCAATGAAATAAATGATTATAGACGAGCTTTTAATTCTATACAGTGTAAATAAATGTGTTTGATATAAGCGGCCCAAACGCTAAGCGAACAAGGGACGTTCAAGTAAGGGACGTTCAAGTTTACTTCTCTCCACTGTGTCCTTAATATACAGAATTATCATGTGCCTTGTATTATGTGCAAATGGGATGTAAAATTGCATGGTTTAATTTTATATAATAAATAAACAGGAACTATGCCTTAAGCTTGGTAGAAATATTGGCAACATAAATAATATTGTACATTCTTAACTAGGTAATAGGTTTGTTGAACACCCCTTTTATTTATTCACGGTGTAAGCGGCCTATTGCGTCGGAGCGTAAACGACACGAAGAAGTAATATTACTATTTTTAGCCTCCGCTTCAGGTAGGATTTTTTAGAATATCTCTTCTCATACTGAATGGAATTTATTCAAAGAAAGCGCAGAGTACGCGGAAAATCAATGTCTTTCTGGTGGTGTAAGCACTATTCTGCGATCTGGTCTAATTCTCGAGAACATTCGAAGAATGTTTTTGCTGTCAATCTGGGTCACCGGAACAATGTACATGAATTTTGACCAAAAAACATTCTCCGAATGTTCTCGAGAATCAGACCAGATTGCAGAATAGCACTGACACCACGAGAAAGAGCTTGATTTTCCGCGAACTCTGTGCTTCATTTATAAACAATTCATCAGGTATAAATCGAGATATTTTAAAACATCCTACCTGAAGCGGAGCTAAAAATAGTAACAAACTCTGTGCACCTAGTCATTTGGTTACGTGTTTCCCACGTCTGAAAAGTCAATGTGTTGGAGGGCCGAATGATTGTTCAAAGTTTATGAATAGAGACCGTTATTTTTCGGCTATTTGAAGTATGGTGCGTTCAGTCACCGTGAAATTAAGCTAGATCACTATTGTTGTTTAACCAATTCATCTTTACAATTAGATAATCAATTCCAATTTATTATGCAATAATATTGCAAACAGTTAGTTAAACGATTAAAAGAGAGAGAGAGAGAGAGAGAGAGAGAGAGAGAGAGAGAGAGAAAGAGAGAGATGGCGATGTTGTTTGCTGAAGTTTTCTTGTCCTGAATTCACTTTCTCCGTTTTCTGACGGATGCAGAATTTTCCTAGTTATTCCCCTTGAATAGTAATACAGAGGCTCAACTATTATGAGATTTAATTCCAAGTTTAATACTAAGTCTTGAACATCAGAGAGAAAAGATAATAATAACCGTTTAATAAATTACATAAAAAATGTAGAAATGTAATACTTAATGTGATTGTCTGTTTAGATTAGAGCACTTGGTAGGAAGAGGATCTACAACTCGATAAAAATTGAAATTTAATTGATACAATAATAATATTGTGTGACTAAATGGTCACCTGGCGCTACCTCTATGTGACGCAGTTGCCTGGCAGCGTTAAAAATCTGAAAACTGAAAAAACTAAATGGTCGCCTATGTGAACCAGTTGCTTGTAGCTTAAAATATCTGAACAATCAGTCATCCAAATAATGACACACTCTAACTATTCTACGCCAAACTATTCACGTGAAATGTCCACATTTTACAAAGGAAAAAAAAAAAATAAGTGTGTCTGCTACTATTGTGATACACAGAATTTTCTCTCATTGAAGAGAGGTAATCCCAAAGTTCAGTCCTAAATAAAAAATATAAATTGTAAGACCCCATTTAATTTATTTCTCTGTTACCCTTACTGTTTCTTAGATCAAAAATAAAGTAATAGATCTATGTTACATGAGGCTGAATTGCACAGTACACTATAGATCATAATGGTACTGATAATTGACCATTTCAATGAAAAAAAAATGCCCTATTTTTTTACCCGCACGCGCAAAAGTGCCCTACCCAGCACCCCTCTGCCCTAAAATCCTAGCTGGAGCACTGGATCCCTCTTGTTGCTATAGCAACCTAACCTAGTACGGGCTGGTTAGATGTTTTTTCACAGAAATGTTTCTTCAGTAGAAGGTCTTTAAATCTTGTTAAAAGAATTCTGTTCTGTCTCAAAATATGCTTCCAGTTGGCGTGGTTACTTTTCATTATATATGGAATTATGTAGAGTAAACTTGACAGTTCTTCTTCTGCACAACCTATGGTCCAATTTCAAAAATTTTGTACAAATGTTCCATAGGTGAATGTCTATCAAATTTGTTCAAATTATTTTGGTTGGTTCCTCATATGTCTGTCGAGAACACTTCGAACATTTTGTAATCAGCAACTAATTAGTTTTCTTCGAACATTTTGAAATCAGCAACTAATTAGATTTCAATAATACTCACAAACATTACTGGATTAACCATCCATCAAAATTTTTCAAATTAATTTGTATCACCAAAAGAAAAACAAAAATAAATCACCAACAAAGGGCAGGGTCAGATATATATATGCAGAAAACTTTGAAAATATCCTTCCGCCAGGCTAAAAAAATCTGCTTCCCACGTGAGCAATCCAGGGCCATCATGACCCTCTTATTACAAATTAAATACATAATGTATGTTTTTTCCAGTTTTTGCCAATCTTCATGGTCAGTGTTACACTTTGCTTACTCTTTATCAAAAAAAGGTGCATGGTTGGCAAGGATATTTCTAATACTAGTAAAGTATACAAATTAACACACAAAATTATATGCTTTACATTTATATGCTAAATTGCTTTTCATTATTTAGCACAGATGTTTACGCATCTGAGTACACTCTCTCACCTGCCAACCCTTGCAATATATACAATGTTATACAGTATTAAAACTTTCATGATTCTGTTTGAATTCGTAATAAAGTTTATATTACTTTTAGCCTTCTTCTTTTCATATTGAACCACAAAGTTGTTTCAATATTCATATTCCAGTACCTCTTACGCCGTTTATCTTTTTTAAAGATATTTCTTGTTGACTTTTATTACGAATTACCACGCTTAGAAACTTACCAATGCTCAAATGACGACCATGCGGATTCGACAACAAAGAGGCATACCCGTGTCTGTTCAAACCATCCGGAATCGAATCCATGCTGCTGGGCTCAAGTCACGTATTCCTGCTAAGAAGCCCAATCTTTCTCAGAGGCATGGAGAAGCTCGCTTTCAATTTGGTCGTAATCACGTCAGATGGAACAACGGTGGCGAACTGTCATGTTCTCAGATGAGAGCCGGTTTTGTCTACGTCACATTGACAGGCCACTACATTTCTGGCGTCGAAACGGGGAGCGTCACGCAGAAGTCAACGTGCAGCCACGCCATGCTTATAATGGAGGAAGCGTCAATGTCTGGGCGGGTGTGACGGCGGACAGGCGTACCAATTTCGTTATTGTTCCAGGAATGAGGGTGGTCGGGTGTGGCGAAGATGTCGTGTATCTTACGTCACCGGCGCGTCCAACTGATATTGGCTTACAGTTGGGCAAGGCCTACTATCAGGTAAGGGTAGAGGGGGAATGTTTTCTTTCATTCTTGTTCTCATTCTTCCCTGTCCCTCTCTTTCATCTCCTCTACTGTCTCTTCAATCTCTTTTCTCCCTTTCTCTGGGAGGCGATACAAAATGACCTACAAGAGTTGACGTGTCCTTAAACCCTAACACTATCAAAAATGTTCCAGGAATACTAACCGGACAACGGCGAGATCTTACGTCCTTGTGCGGTGCCTTTCCTAAGATAAATTGGCAACAATGGCAGATTCCAAGATGACAACGCAAAACCGCATCGGACAAGGATTATCGACGGATATCTGCAAGCTAACAATGTCAGGCGTTAAGAATGGCCAGCGATGTAGCCGGATCTGAGGTGCATGGAGCTTGTATGGGATGTTCTGAGTAGAGCCATTCAAAAGAGATTGACAGAACACAGCACTATGGCAGATCTTCAGCTCAGCGTTTCCTTGGAGAGGAATGACAGCGTATCCCTCGTATTCGGAATCTTGTTTTCTCAACAACCTCTCAGAAACATTTTTGGGCATGTCTTAATGACCAAAACCTGTTCAGTATTGTCGGGGAGTGGCTGCTGAAGAATATGAATCGACCGACACCCATTTTTTACCGTGGTTTTCATCGTGTATATAATCGCGACAGGTAGGATAACAGTGATTTTTTTTTGTTTTGTTTATGATCGCGGTTGGGCCCAAACAGATGGGAATTAGAATTAATCCATATTTATGAATTAAATAGGATCTTATATATTTTAAATGGTACATGTAAAAATGATTTTAAAAAGCTTCTAACGTTGTTAGAGTCTCAGTACTAGAGTATAGTAGTACAGTAAGGCATCGCCCAACCAGAAGCTTAGTCAAATAGGAAGTCACCCTCGGTACCTCTTGGCCTTCCTTCGGCGTAACAAATAGGTTTTGCTAAAAAATATTGTAGGAAAAACATTGCTTGTTAAAGTCAGAAAAAATCATTCAAAATCGGGGCCAAGCAAACACCCAGTGAGGGCTGCTTGAAAAAGCAGGTTAACCCACTTATGCTGAGCGGACTCTTATACCTTAACTCTTTGGACCGATCCATTTCCAACAGAAGGCCTGTCTGATTCATAGCAATTCCTGTATTTAATGCGAGAAAAAAAGTAGACTATAATGTGGATACCCTCTTTTAGCTGAAGCTATGAAGGATAAAGCATATCCGTTTTTGTTTCAGCGCAAACTGGCTTATTTGTACTTATTTGCTTATTTATTTGTTCATTTACTTTTTTTGAATGGTGTGGGCATTGTCTCGCATTAGAGATGATATATTCACAAGCTTCAATTCAACTAGAAAACAAAATTATAGCATAAGCGACCAGCGTAGACTCAGATCAGACTGCGCACAGTACAATTTGATCAGTCTACACGGTTCGTGCTCATCCACCGTCTAACCGAGACCTACACTGATACTGTTTGTTCTCAAAATGTTCCACACGCGGCCATTGTAGAGCTGATCAGACTGATTGGATGCGCAGGCTGTCTTGGGTCTCATTTGATATAAGATCGATTCTATTTTTGCGCTACGGTATATACCATGTATACTCAGTCTCTTTCCCTCTCTGACATTAGCGACCTGCGGATAGATCAAATTGTGCCTCTATACAATCTGATCAGTCTACTCGGGTCATGCGCATCCGCATGTCACTGGCAACTACTGAAAGAAACAGAGACCAAGAGAAAATTGTGCAAGTCTTTCAGGCATCTAATGAACAAGTACCCGTCCCACTCCCCTGGAAACCCTCATTAAATGTCTACTACTGAAGGGTATCAAAAGTCTATCTAACAAACACTGTATCACAGGTACATTTTGTTTTCACACACAGTTTGTTTTCATACACACACACACACACACACACACACACACACACACACACACACACAAGGAATAAAATCTATACTTGCTTTAGTTCTTTGGAACCCTAAGTCGACAGTCCTCGTTTGATAAAGTCCTGATACTCAGAGCTGGCTAGCATAACGAATTAACAGTGAAACATACGCATTATATCAGCATCAGAAGGAATATTGCTGCTCAGAAACTGAGCGTAAACATTTGTCTCAGTTCTCTTATCGGCATATCCTTTTGCTTATTGGTACTTTACCAAACGCATACGTTCCATAAACAGTTTCCACGTTTCGCCCAGTAAAATGTAGAATCTTGTAACAACTCTTCGTTCATTTATCAGATCCTCCGCCGCCATTTTAGGGTCAGCAAACAATGACGTCACGTGATGAAATGGCATCACAAATTATACAGCAGGTGAAAGTAATAAATTAAGCTTTATTATGAGAATTTTTTTTAACTTTTTGATCTCCCAACGTCTGATTTGAAGAGCCTGATCTCTACTCCAGTATCTGTAGATTCGAAAGTAACCATTTTTCTGTAGGCTAGAGCGAAGTCGACCACGTGCTGACCGCGGCTTTATGTGTTCATTAGACGTTTGGTTACTGGTGGTCACAATAATAACGTAGAAAAAGTACGAATAGTGCATATGGTAATTTTCTTGTTCCAGTATTCTTAGCAGTGCTTAGATATAAAATGCTTATGAGCGGTCAGTGAATGATGAATCCATAGATCAAGTCAAAATACATCATGAAGTTTCTTTGGCGTAGGCAATATTTTGTCACTGTCTAGGAAATATAATCCTGAGAGTGATGGTAGAATCAGCTATAAAGCCCTATCACACAGACCAACAACCTTTTGTTGTTTCCTACGGTTATGCATATTACCAATTGCAGCCAAACTCTTTAATTGATACATTGCAGCGTCTAAATGCTGACGATATCGTCTCTTATCCTCCTTCCTGCATATGCACTTCCTCTCAGATTTATCACAAGTTATATTATAACGGGAGACCATCGTATTTCAATAATGAAGATAATGACAACAGTTGTCTCCAAAGGTTCAAAGTACAGTGCTGTCTTTTGGTTGGAAACAGCATTGCCGATTAGTTATGGATTTTGTTGAAGAAACATTAATATGTGGAGAAAGACACTCTCTCTGAGTGAATCAAAGCAGTATTTGGTTAATAGACGAGTTTCATGAGAATGTCTCATACTGTTTGTCATTCCAGAGGTCACTGCAGAGTAGGACGATCTCCAAAGTAAACCACAGTCCCAACCAACAAAGCATCCGACAACATCATGGATGTTTATAAAACACACTATCTTCGGAGAAGACAAAGCTAAAATGAGGCAACTCACTAATCTTTTTTTTCCCTTACATAGGCGCTGTGCAAGCAAGCGACATCAAAGGCATGTCATAGGTGATTATGTGCGGGGGTAGTAACGAGGGTTAATTCTTATCGCAGATTACATTTCATTTCCTTTGGGATCACTGGGCCCATTGTGGTATCTTTGAAATTGGAGTTCTGCTTATGAATACGCTAGAGGGCGTAAGCAGTGTTAGTCTTAATAAAACCGAGACTCCCGTTTTCTAATCTGTAGTGTGTTCTTTGTTTCCAAAGGCAATCTTTTTGACGTTTATTTTACTACACTGCAGTTGGTGTTAGTGCCGTGTGGCGGCAGTAGAACGTCTCCCTGTACTTTACCATAGTGCAGATTATATTACATTTCCTTTGGGATCATTGGGCTTATTGTGGTATCTTTGAAAATGGAATTCTGCTCATTTATACGCTAGAGGGCGAAAGCAGTGTTGCAAACTTCATTACTGCTTATGAAGAGTCTCAATAAAACCGAGACTCCCATTTTCTAATCTGTAGTGTGGTCTTTGTTTCCAAGGGCAATCTTTTTGACGTTTATTTTACTACACTGCAGTTGGTGTTAGTGCCGTGTGGCGGCGGTAGAACGTCTCCCCCAACTTTACTATAGTGCAGATTATATTTCATTTCCTTTTGGATCATTGGGCCCATTGTGGTATCTTTGAAAATGCTCATGTATACGCTAGAGGGCGTAAGCAGTGTCGCAAACTTCATTACTGCTTATGAAGAATCTCAATAAAACCGAGACTTCCCTTTTCTAATCTGTAGTGGGTTAAAAGTGGCATCGGTACCCAGGGTGAATTTGGCTAGCTGTTAAAGTGCTTTAAACCCCGGTGGTTTATTCTGCTGACCGTTCTAAGGCGGTGGTCCCGGTGTCTTACTCTTTGTTGCTTTGTGGTTTATTCTACGAGGCGAATTATTTTATGTCTTGCCTTGTGTTATTTTGTTCTTGTGTTTTTCAGTCCTTTTAGCATTGCGATTACCTCGCTTGGAGAAGAGTGAGCTAGTCTTGGTGCTTTTCGTACGTTTATTCGATTTGCGCTTGTTTGGTTTTGTCTGTTTCTTCTTCCTCTTGGTGTCTGGGAAAGGCTGCGGTTTGAGATTGTGGCACTCCCTGGACTTTTCTCTTACTCTTTTTCTCCTAAAGGCGATCTTTTTTTTACGTTTATTCCTGAAGGGTAATAAATGTTTTTGAAGAGATAATAGATAGTTTGGAAAACTGACGTATTTGGAGAACAGATTGGAATGGTTTATTTATCAGTTAGTTTCTTTCATTATTAAAATAATTATTGAATTTCATTTATTTATTTTTTATTTATTCAAGAGGCTTCTGAAGAGTAATACACCTGCAAATAATTTGTAGGAATAAAACATAGTTTGTAAACTTGATTTGTTTGCAAGGTAGTTGAATTTTTGTCTTTTTATAATTTTGTTTTCTTTATTATTTTTTTTTATTTTTGATATTTTGGAAAATAAGATTTATTTAGAGGGTATATTGGAATTGTTTGTTTTAAATGTTATATGTTTCTTCTTTCTTTATTTTTTGTTTGTTTTTATGTATTTATTTATTTTTGTGTATTTATTTATTTTTGTTTATTTTTTCATTCATTCATTCATTCATTCATTCATTCATTCATTCATTCATCGTGGGTGAAATACTGTTGACTAGGCTGAAAAACTCATCAGATATAACCTTTGGAACAGATAAATAAGCCAATACCCAATACTTATCCCCCACCCCTCCCCCCTATTCAGCCTCTAACTGTCTGTTGTTTATTGACAGTTCAACAGGTGCCAGGTTTAAGGTTATAAGTTTTATCGTTCAAAGTTTTAAGGTTAAGGTTTTAAGTTTTATCGTCGACACAAAGAATTCATCTCTATACTATACCGGACTAAAAATACTTCTACTACAAGGCCTATCGGAACCTGAATTGTATGGTGACTTAGTGTTGTTAAAATTGTATCAAAACCTGAATTTTCTGATCATTTTTGTAAAACTGTCATAAACGAAAGGGGTATAACATTAATATCATAAAACAGTCTGCTTGCTTAGCGGATTATCCAATCACGATTGACCACTTTGCTTACTTCTTTAATTGCAAGCTGATGGGTCGGGGTTCAGACTATGATGGTCCCGACTAAAAACTATTCATTAGATGGTCTGCACTGGAACTTTTTATGTCTGTTTCCCGGCTCACCGATGATTAACTGGTTGCTCCAGTATTTCAGTATTGACAACCCAGGGATCTCCAAATGTCTTCACGCGTTGTTTCAGTTGAGTCCTCATCTTTGCTTCAGTATAGGCTTTATCTGTGATTTATCTGTTGCCCGTAATGATTCACGGATGAGTTAGAAGACCTCCACACGGACCGAGCAGATATATCTTTTTACCACTGTGAAAGCTGATGGCGAGGGTTGGGATCCCGTAAAGCTAGCTTAAGCGCCCCCAATAATTCATTACTGACCGTTCCAAGGCAGTACTTTCATTGTAGTGCTTTTATCTCACCTGAGCCGAGGGCTCAAGGTGAGCTATTGTGATCACTCACCGTCCGTCGTCGTCGTCGTCGGCGTCGTCGTTGTCGTCCGTCTGTCCGTCCACAATCTTTAAAGAACATCTCCTCCTAAAGCACTGATTGGATTTTGACCAAACTTCACAGGAATGATCCTTGGTTGGTCCTCTTTCAAAGTTATTCAAATGGTTCCGGTCCATTGCATATCTGGGTCACAGGAGCTAAAAATAGATTTTTTTACTAAAAAATTAAAAGATCCTCTTGTCAGAAACCACTGGACCGATTTCAATATAATTTTGCAAAAGTGTCTCTTTGGTAATCCTCTACCAAGATTTTTCAAGCCATTTTAATTCGTCAAAAAACATGGCCACCAGGGGGCGGGATTTATTTTCCCTATATATCTATATAGAAAACTTTAAAAATCTTCTTGTCAGAAACCATTGGACCGATTTAAATATAACTTGGCAGGATAGTTTCTTTTGTAACCCTCTACCAAGATTGTTCAAGTAAATCTGATTCGTCAGAAAACATGGCCGCCAGGGAGCGGGGCTTATTTTCCCTATATATCTATATAGAAAACTTTAAAAATCTTCTAGTCAGAAACCACTGGACCGGTTTCAATATAACTTGGCAGAAATATTTTTCTTGGTGATCCAAGATTGTTCAAGCCGTCATGATTTGTCAAAAAACATGGCCGCTAGCGGGCGGGGCTTATTTTCCCTATTTATCTATATAGAAAAGTTTAATGATCTTTTTATAAGAAACCACTGGACCGATTTCAATATAACATTGCAGGAATGTTTCTTTTGTAACCCTCTACCAAGATTGTTCAAGCCGTCATGATTCGTCAAAAAACATGGCCGCCAGAGGGGCGGGGCTTATTTTCCCTATATATAGAAAACTTTAAAAATCTTCTAGTCAGAAACCACTGGACCGGTTTCAATATAACTTGGCAGAAATATTTTCTTGGTGATCCTCTACCAAGATTGTTCAAGCCGTCATGATTTGTCAAAAAACATGGCCGCTAGCGGGCGGGGCTTATTTTCCCTATTTATCTATATAGGAAAGTTTAATGATCTTTTTGTAAGAAACCACTGGACCGATTTCAATATAACATTGCAGAAATATTTCCTTGGTGACCCTTTACCAAGATTGTTCAAGTAATCGTGATTTGTCAAAAAACATGGCCGCCAGGGGGCGGGGCTTATTTTCCCTATATAGAAATGTTTCCTTGGTGACCCTCTACCAAGATTGTTCAAGTAATCGTGATTCGTCAAAAAACATGGCCGCCAGAAAACTTTAATGATCTTCTTGTCAGAAACCACTGGACCGATTAAACGTAAAACGCAGTTTGGGTTTATGTTAAACTTGCATTAATTTAGTCCGCAGTAATACATATATTTTCATGAGACTTTAGATCATATTTATTATTCTGCAATTATCCGTGTGACACATTTCTTAGAGGTATGTACAGTGTTTTATATAAATACTAAGTGCTTGCAGATATAACAACTTGTACCTAACCAATATAAACCTTGAGTCCAATTTTTGGACGAAGGCAAATAATGTAGACCAGTTGCAATTTTACTCATCATGCTAAGCTTCAAAAGATAATGTTAACCAATAAAACGGCAAGCATTCTTAATTCTAAATATGATATCTTTATTTTTCAGTGAAAAAGACTTGACATTTCATGTGAATCAGCTGCTAGGCAGATAATTCACATGTTTTTTTCTTTGAAAAATATAATGTTTTATTTTCTCTGAAAATTACAAAAAAAAAAAAAAAAAAAAAAAAAAAAATCAAAATGTCAAAGTTTAACGTTACGCATCGTGCGTTGGAGAATATGAATAATCGTGCGTTGGATAATATGAACCTTATCAGCATGAATAGATGAAGATAAAATTAAATATTAACGCATTTTAGACTGAATGAACTCCCCAAAAGTATATTCTGGTAGAATCCAACTTCTATTTGCGCTATGTCCTTCCTTTCTTCCTTCCTTTCTTTCTTTCTGTTATTTTCTTTCCTTCTTTCATTCTTTGTTTGCGTTCCATCACATTAAAAAGTCCATTCAATAAAGACACCGGTAAACCCTGCTTCATATAGAGAAAAATTGTGTTTACAGGGATAATTATTATTATTCTTTTTTTTTATCTTCTCTAAAACATAGTTTGTTGGCACCGTAATAAACCGCCTCCATGAGTACCCGCAATTTATGTTTGTTATAAATTCTGGATATTTTTGAAACGCTATGACAGTGAGGCAGTTCTAAAGATAACCCGCAATTATGGTTTCAGCAAACATAATAATATTTTGCTTAGGCGTGTTAACGTAATGCTGACTGTATGAAAAGCGGAAAAGTAGGCGTCGAAGAGGTCCAAATTGGAAAACATTGTGACACTAATTTGAGTCTTCCATTTCACAATTGTGGACTGGTTGGTAACTCTATCTCAGTCATTTAAAAAAAAAAAAAAAAAAAAAAAAAAAAACAACAAAAAAAAACAAAAAAACAGCAGGATGGAAATACGTCAAAAGGAAAAATCTGATCTAATCCTTTTATTATATTTTCAAATGCGAAAGAAGCTTACAAAAGTATAATTTATTGCCCTAAGAAAAACTAATTACAAATACATGTACAATGATAAATATTCCCACTTTGTCCCGATTCCTACTCCTACTTTGCGCAGGAGCAATTTTGGAATCGTCTTGCGCAGAACATATAAGTCCGAATTTGCCAAATAACACGATATTTTCAGTAAATTTAGTTTCAGTTTAATTTAGGCTGTAATGAGTTTATAAAGAGTTTTTCTTTTGACCATCTTAATGTTACATTGTCTGTGTACATCTTATAGAAGGGGCAAATATTATATTTCGGTTCTAATAAGTTAGCGCAGTTGTCAATGTGTTCACTCACTTTTAGCATTCTTGTTTTCGGGTCACGAATGTGTTGGTTATGTACTGTGACACGTTTACGCAGGAAATTTCCTGTTTCACCTATGTATTCTTCCCCACAGCCCCTGCATTTCATTACGTAAATCACGTTTTTTACATCGCATGACATATCTTCATGGAGTTTGAATCTGGTTCCACAATTAAATGTGAAATAGTTTCCTTCTAATAAATGAATGCAGAGGCCGCAGTTCGGTCTTTTACACTTTTTCACTGTGTGTGTTCATTATATATATATAATACGACGGTGAGTCAATAAGTAACCAGCCTAACTTATTTCCGGTTGAGATCCACCTCTTCTTTTCGATGTAATTGCCCTCTAGTGTGATGCACTTAGACCAACGGTGTTCAAGTGCCATCAGCCCAGAACTGAAAAAGTCAGGATCCTTTCCATTGACCCACTCCTCAACTGCCCTCGACCAGAAATGAAGTCCACGGATATCCTTTTTCAAGTTTGTGAATAGGAAGGTCGCTAGGAGCTAGGTCAGGCGAATAGGCAGGATGTGGTATTAATTCATACCCGTTTCGCTCTACAGCATCCATTGCAACTTTGCAAGTGTGGACTCTCGCGTTGTCCTGTTGCAGCAAAACACCTTTAGAGAGTTTACCTCGGCATTTTTCACGGATGGCGGTCCTCAGCTGGTCTAACAAGTTTTCATAGTACACTCCAGTTATTGTACTTCTCTTGGGTAAAAAGTCCAACATAATAACGCCTTTTGCGTCCCTAAATACTGTGGCCATCACCTTGCCAGCAGATGGTTGCGTCTTGAACTTTTTTGGCCTCGGGGACCCAGGCCCTACCCACTGACGACTCTGAGCTTTATTCTCTGGCTCATAATAATGAACCCAAGTCTACAGTCACCAGACGCAAAAGAAAATCATCTTTTGACCTAAAACGCTTCAACAAGGCGCTGCATACTAATGCTCTGGTTGCCATTTGCTCATCGCTAAGGGATTAGGGGACCCAACGGGCTGTTAGCTTGCGCATACCTAAACGATCATGTAAGATTGTTGAAACGCTACCATGTGAAATGCCTAATGCCTGCGCTATTTCTTCCATCTGAATTCGCCTATCAGAGTATACCAGATCCCGAACTTTCTTACACATTTCTTCGTCGGTGGCATCCAGTGGGCGTCCAGACCTGGCTTCATCTTCTAAAGACGTTCTTCCGCGTTTGAATTCCTCTACCCAGAATTTAACCTGAGCATAAGATGTTGCAGAAGACTCATAAACATCGGCTAACTCGCCGTGTATTTCCTTGCCTGTTTTACCTTTTAAATACAAGTACCGAATTACAGCACGGTACTCAACTTTAGATGAAAAGCATGCCTTTGCATCACTAGCCATGTTTGACATTCAATATCTTATTAAAGAATGACTCGATACATGTGCAATTTTGTACCCATGTATAAAACATATATTGAAACAAAGCATGAAAATCGTGACTGTCTCGGTCCATCGGAAATGGGATAGGCTGGTTATTTATTGACACGCCCTCGTATGTTAGTTTAGAGAATTATGATTTGAAATGGCTCAAGTAGCAAGGAGTCTTGCTTGCATCTAACAGTTATATTTTATTGTAGCCTTTAGACTACTACAGGTTTCTTACAGTTGTCGACGCATTGGTTCTCACTGTAAGAATGGGTTATCGTCGAGTCAATGGCAAGTCTTCCGATAAGTGACTTCATATTTGATGTATAAATTAGTCATTTACTGGCTGTGTGTCTGCCTGTGGTTATTGTATGTATTATTATTATATATCATTAACAGCATTTTAGGATACGATTTTGCTTAAGAAGTTGATCAGCTCTAGCAGTGATTTGTTGAGTTATCACTATTTAGAGGTCAGTTGTTCATCAAGTCACGAGCGCGGAGCGCGAGTGATTTATCTTCTTTCAACTGACAGACAAACTGTGATTTATCACTCAACAAGTCACGCACAAGAGCTGATCTATTTCGATTCTAACACATAGAAAACGACGAAAAAGTGATTGTATCCTTCAGATTCTTCCAACTTTCCGCTATCGAATAAAGAAATCCCGCCAACAGTTTTGACCGTAACGCTGATGTTTACATGCATTTCTTACGTTGTTGACGCGAGAAAAACGATGTTACGCCGTCTAACGTCGTGGAAACGAAGACTGACGTAAGCAAAGTGTCAAAATGATGTCGGAACGGCGCCAGATAGCGTCGCGCGCTTCCGCCCAGCGATTTGTTGCAGAATAAATCACTGTATTTAACCATTGTCTATATAGGCGAGGAGTGTTAGAATATATAATAATCTTCTGTAACGGACTTGTAAAAGTACAACATTTGGCATACATACACTATATATGAGTTAATGAAACATATCATGTAATGTTTAATATCGAGATTTCTAGGACATGATACTTAATTTCAGGTCCGGTCTAGCGCTGGTAGTATGGCTTAAACCGATGACCCAATGGAATAAACGTCAAAAAGATTGTCCTTGGAAACAAAGAACACATCGCAGATGAGAAAATGAGGGTCGGTTTTATTGAGACTCTTCATAAGCAGTAATGAAGTTTGCAACACTGCTTACGCCCTCTACGAGCAGAACACTACAAAGGGGACCAATGTCAAATACTTCAGGTATCTTTGACTGTGTCAAACATTATTGCATACTATGGAAATGACTGTGTCCAAGTTTAAAAATTAAGTAGATCAACCAACTTTATGAACTTTTTGCCATGGGACCAGCTAAACAACACTTGAACTAAATAGAAGAACATAGGGGTAGAGACCAGCGGAGACCAAGAAATTCTGTTTTAATTCTTCTCTTCTGAAATATCTTTGTATTTTTTCTTTTCTTTTCTTTTAAATATATTATTATTATAATAATTATTATTATTATTATTATTATTATTATTGTTATTATTTTATCTACCAAGTAGTCATGCTTGTTCCTTTGTAATCACATTTAGTCCATCGTCACCGGCCCTACGCTCGTCTATCTCGTGACAGTGATTTGCGATGATTTTCACATGCACAGCAATTTGTAATAATCTCTCCAAACTTAAACTAACCCAGTGATTGTGCGTCCAACCCGAGCCGCGAAGCGGTTCGGCGTGCAGGTGCACTACTATAGACTAACTATGTGACCAGTGAAGTGTGTGCCCCAAAAAACGCTTTGGTGTTCGGTGCTTATCCTGAAAAACAATAAGCGTTCCGTGAATTGGCATAGGCTATTGACACAACGGCCGTGCCGATAATAACAACAAAACAGCCAAGTATTCCAATTGCTAGATGGTAAATCACGTGACTTATGACGTCAGCCTACACAATTTGCGGTCGCGGCCATTTTGAATTTTGTCTTAACTTCGAATTTTATTTCTCTCCATTCTCCGTCTGTTTACAAGCTAAGCATGATTCGTTTTGTGCATAAGGTACACATTGTCTTTACGCTTTTTTTTACGTTAAAAACTTCGACACATTAATGTATTTGTTCGATCAGTTTGTAAACTGTTGTTATGTTTATGCTTTTTGCTTTTCATAAGGTGTAGACTCGCAAAAAAAACCCAAAAAACAAACAAAACAAAAAAAAAAAAAAAAAAAAAAAGCACAAACGGTCAAAAATCTTTAGGAAAAAAATATCTTTGTACCTGTCACCGGCATACACTAGTTCTCGGTATTCGGAAAGCACGGCCCCCGCTCATCGGGGCCCGCGAAATAGATAGGCTGCCTAAGGCCTCCATGGTAGAGCTGCTAGAAACTAAGCAGGTCCAGAATTCATGTGATCGGGTCAGGTAAAAGTCCCACAAATTTGGAGGCAATGTCTCTAAACTACTGAAATATTGTTGACTTGGGACGTTATACATATATCGCAATTAATGCAGTGAATTCAGAAGTCAAGCGTGATCTGAAATCAAATTCAGTTAGATCTCTGCGTTATTAGAATCTGAACTGACAACACTGAATTTGTGGGTGATAAGGCCAAATAAAGAATCTGTTTAGGGTATTTAGAGAAAGATAGGTAGGGATTTTTTTAAACATTTTATTTTAATTATATACCATAATAAGGAATATACCATAATAATTTTACCAAATGTATTTGGACTTTGCATGGGCTTTCAAGCGGGCCCTACTTTCCTCTACTTTTTTTGTGCTCCAACTTTTCTCTACTTTTGTCTGAAAATACCCTTTGGTACTCTAATTTTTTGTTCAAAAATATTTGATGTGAATCTGAGCCGCCGCGATGCAAAAGTTTATAAAATATTTTTACTTCAGTTGTACTCCTTTTTTGGAAGATTTAATTTGGCATTTGCTTTCCATGGTAACGGGGTAAATGTGGTACGGGACGGGTGTGCAAGCCAGTATTTCGAAACCTACCCCATTCATATACCTGACCTTTGAAAAAATGGACCAATGCATGTACTTGATCGTCCGAAATGTTGACCTATTCATATACTGCCCTTTTGATTTTTATACCCATTTATTGCTGGTAGTTAGACAAATATAGCAGTCAGTTCATTGAATACCAAGAGAACAAGCAGCCTCGACAAATCTCTGAGCGAAAAAATATACGCATTTAGCGGGATGTCAGAAAAGTGGGGCCTTTCACATACGAATCAAGAAAAATCGGGTCAGTCATATACTTTTTGTTGAAAAAAGGGGCTAATCATATACCTGGCAGCACTGAAAAAGGGGGCCATTCAGCACGCACATCCATACTATGTCATATATAGGAAGTTACCCCCACCCCCGAGCTGAAAGAACGTCCTTACTATCCCTACTTTGCATGATTGAAATGCCTACTTTCGCCCTACTTTTTCAAAATTTTTAGCCCTACTTAATATATCTACTTTTTCCCTGGAGGGCACTTGAAAGCACATAAAATTTTACCAAATTGGTTTTACTATCCTTAGATGTGTCTAAAAATACTGACAGAATGGCCAAAAGTTTACCTACAGGAGCAGTTTGATCTGGGTCTACACTGTTTGCTCAGACCTTCTTGCCAGAATATTGAGTATAAATATTTTATCCCAGTACCACCTACATTTTTTTTCTTTGAGAAAACATGAAAAAACTACAGCTGGTGTACCCCCAACTGCCTGACTCTAACACTGTTTGACTCCAACACCGTTTGCCCATGACGGTAACAACTGTACAAATATACGAGATTTCAATGTCATTTTATTAAAAGGAAAATGACTCTAAAATGGGAGATAATTCGGAAAAGAAAACAAATATGGGTCACCTATTTTTTTCATGAGGAATTCATATATAAAATTTCAAACTAGCATGCACAGTTCAAAATTTATGCTATGCATCAAAAAGTGTGCAATGTAAAAATGCCCAAAATGACAAAGGCTAACCCAAGAAGTACTTTTCAGAATTTATTCAAAAGTTAATCAGGTCATCCACTTATCGCTACCTGTCTATTCCTTAAATTTCAAGGCTCTAGCTTCAACAGTTTTTGAGATATTTTGCTGACAAGATTTCATCCATATTTATGCCCCCAACTTCGAAGATATTACTTCTGGGGCGTTCACCCGTCCGTCCGTCCTTCCGTCTGTCCGTCCGTCCGTTCGTCACGCTTTTTGATGCATAGCATAACTTTAGAACCGTGCATGCTACTGTTTTGAAATTTCTTATAAGGATTCCTCATGAAAAAATAGCTGGCACATATTTTTTTCTTGACAGGATTATGCTCCTTTCCTGAGTTATGGCCCTTTGAATAAATATGGATGCAATCTTGTCAGCAAAATATCTCAAACACTTTGAAGCTAGAGCCTTGAAACTTGATGAATAGACTGGTAGTAATGAGTAGACAATCTGATTAGCTTTTGAATAAACTTTGGAAAATACTTCTTGAGTTATGGCCCTTTGTAATTTTGGGCATTTTTATCTTGTCAGCCAATATCTCAAAAACTGTTAGAGCTAGGGCCTTTAAACTTGGTGAATGGATTTGTAGTGATGAGTAGATGACCTGTTTAACTTTTGAATAAATTCTGAAAAAATACTTCATGGGCTATGTCCCTTAATAAATTAAAAAAATATATTTCTTGAATTATGCCCTTTGTAATTTTGGGCTTTTTTTAAAACTTGTCAGCAAAATATCTAAAAAAACTGTTAGAGCTACAGCCTTGAAACGTAATGAATGGATTTGTAGATGACCTGATTAACTTTTGAATAAATTCTGAAAAATACTTCTTGAGCTATGTCCCTTTACCTTGTCAGCAAAATATCTCAAAAACTGTTGGAGCTAGAGCCTTGAAACTTGATGAATAGACTGATGAGTAGACACCCTGATTAACTTTTGAATAAATTTTGAAAATACTTCTTGAGTTATGGCACTTAATAATTTTGGGCATTTTTATCTTGTCAGCAAAATATATCAAAAACTGTTAGCGCTAGAGACTTGAAATTTGGTGAATTGATTGGTAATGAAGAGTAGATGACCTGATTAACTTTTGTATAAATTCTGAAAAATATTTCATAAGTAATGGCCCTTTGTAATTTTGGGTATGTTTCCCTTGTCAGCAGAATATCTCATAAAGCTATTGAAGCTGGAGCAATGAAACTTGATGAATTGATTGGTAGTAATGAGTAGTTGACCTGATTATGCCCCCAGTTTCGAATGAAATTGATGGGGCATATTATTTTGCCTTCGTTCGTCCGTCCGTCCATTTGTCCATTCGTCACGCTTTTTTTGTGCATGCCATATCTTAAGAACCCTGCATGCTAGGGTTTTGTAATTTAATATATGGGTTTCCCATGAAAAAATAGCTGACCCGTATTTTTTTTCTTGTCCGGCATATTTGTTATGCCCCTTTGAAAAAATCAGAATTAAATCTTGCGAGTAAGATATCTCGAAAAGTATTTAAGCTGGGTTCTTGAAATTCGATATAGTGAGTGGGAATGATGTGTAGATTTTGAGAGAATTCAGTGAAAAATTATAGTTACGGCCCTTTGCGGTTCTGCGCATTTTGGTCATTTTATGTTGTTGCTTTATTGTGTATAGCCTAAGTTTAGAATGTTGATGTTTTGAAATTTCATATATTGATTTCTCATGAAAAAATAGGTGACCCGTATTTTTTTCTTATCCGAATTATCTCCTATATTAGAGTTATTTCCCTTTTGATAAAATAACATTTAAATCTCGTATATTTGTACTGTTGTTACTGTCATGGTCAATCAGTGTTGGAGTCAAGCAGTGTTAGAGTCAGACAGCTGGGGGCATAGTGTTTTACAAACACCAGCTCTAGTTTTTTCAAAGGGTCATAACTCTGGAAAGGGGCATAATCCTGATAAAAAAAAAACAAATATGTGTCAGCTATTTTTTCACGAGGAATCTATACATGAAATTTCAAAACCCTAGCATGCACAGTTCAAACCTTATGCTAAGCATCAAAACGTGTGCAATGTAAAAATGCCCAAAAAGACAAAGGGCCATAACTAGAGAAGTGCTTTTCAGAATTCAAAAGTTGGTCATCTACTTATCGCTACCTATCTATTCCTTAAATTTTAAGGCTCTAGCTTCAATAGTTTTTTGAGATATTTTGCTGACAAGATTTCATCTATATTTTCAAAGGGTCATAACTCAGGAAAGAGGCATAATCCTGATAAGAAAAAAAAAAAAAAAAAAAAAAAAAAATGCATGTCAGCTATTTTTTCATGAGGAATCCATACATGAAATAGCAAAACCCTGGCATGCACAGTTCAAAACTTATTCTAAGCATCAAAAAGTGTGCAATGTAAAAATGCCCAAAATGACAAGGGCCATAACTCAAGAAGTATTTTTCAGAATTTATTCAAACGTTAATCAGGTCATCTACTCATCGCTACCAACCTATTCCTAAAATTTCAAGGCTCTAGTTTCAATAGTTTTTGAGACAGTTTGCTGACAAGACTCCATCCATATTTTTCAAAGGGCCATAACTCAGGAAAGGGGCATAATCCTGGTATGTGTCAGCTATTTTTTTCATGAGGAATATATATATGAAATTTCAAAACCCTAGCATGCACAGTTCAAATCTTATGCTATGCATCAAAAAGCGTAACGCAATGTAAAAATGCCTAAAGTTGCAAAGGGCCATAACTCAAGTATTTTTCAGAATTTATTCAAAATTTTAATCAGGTCATTTACTCATCAATACCAATCTATTCACCAGGTTTCAAGGCTCAAGCTTTAAAAGCTTTTGAGATCTTTTGCTGACAAGATTTCATCCATATTTTTTTCAAATGGCCATAACTGAGGAAAGGGGCATAATCCTGAGGGAAAAATATGTGTCAGCTATTTTTTCATGAAGAATCCATATATGAAATTTCAAAAGCCTAGCATGCACGGCTCAGAAATGCTATGGATCAAAAAGCGTAACGGACGGACGGACGCAAGAAGCAATATGCCCCTCCAACTTCTTCGAAGTTGGGGGTATAATGATAGATTTCACCAAGAAAATTAGGTAGGGTAGAAATACCCGAAATACACATATTCTATTTCGCTTATTGTAGTAGTGAAATGTCCATGTATACAAGGGTCCTGCAAAAAGTTTTGTCGCTGGGTTCGGATTACTTCAGTGCTACGTTTTATCAAACATATTTTTATTACAAACCTTCAAAGTATTCCCCCTTTACTGAAACACATTTTTGTAACCTTTTTACCCAGCCGCGAAAAGCAGCTAAATAGTCTTCTTTTGGTATCTGTTGGAGACACTGATAAAAAGCGCTGCCAAGAGAACTTCTAGACGTATACTTATTTCCAGAAAGCATTTTCTTAAGCCTTGGAAATAAAAAGAAGTCACAGGGACTCAGGTCCGGTGAATAAGGTGGATGGTTTAAACTTTCACCTTTCAGAAGCCAAAAAAGACTTAACAACCTCACAGTTATGAGAGGAGGCGTTGTCATGTAAAAGGTGGACTCCTAACCATCCTTTGCTTGGTCGTTTCTTATTGTAAAATTTTTTCACTTTCTTCAGTACAGAATTCTTGTAGAATCGGCCCGGCCAGTGACTGTATGACCAGATGGACAAGGCACTTGAACAACTGGCCCACTTGAATTAAAGAAAATTGCGTACAATATCTTTTTCGAACTTATGAACCATAAGCAATACTTGGGCGTTTTTAGTCTTTTCGCTTCCATTGCTTATTATCAGCCCTTCTTTTTGGCTCAAACATGTGCACCCAGGTTTCATCACCTGTTAGCAAGTTAGAAATAACCCGACTATTACAGCCTTTGTATGCTTTCAAAAGTTCCCAGGCACATTTAAGGCGTTGTGTCTTTTGCTCCTCAGTGAGCAAATGAGGTACCCACCTAGCGCAAACCTTTCTCAAGTCCAAACGCTTTTTCAGAATTGTTTGCACACTACCTTCTGATATGCCAGTACAACTAGCTATATCTTTGACAGACAATCGCGAATCCTGTTCGACCACAATCTTTACAGCTGCGATGTTAGCCTTGGTAACAGAGGTTTTAGGCCTTCCAGGACGGGTATCATCTTCAACAGAAAATTTCCCATTTTTAAAAGCTTTAACCCACCTAAAAACTGTGCGCACTGAAATGGTCTGAGGTCCATATATACCACACAGTGCATTAAATATCTGCTTTGAATCTATATTAAGCCTAATGCGGCATTTCATATAGCTTCGAATTTCAGTCTTCTGGTCTATGTTCCAATGTAACAAGTAAATTGGTCAGTGTATATGACTGCATCTATTTCAATTTGAAATAACTTGGTCAGTTGGAAAGCAATTTGCACGAAATAAACGGGTATCGTTAGCTATTCAACACACCAAACAAGTGCAGTGAAGCATTTTAAAATATACCTGGGATAAAACTGAGGAAGCCTATTTTGCACGTCCCTCGTATGACAAAACTGTACTGCCTTGCAATACAAGCCAGCTCTTATTGAAGTAGGACAATGGATAGCTGAGTGGTTAGCTCACCGATCACAAGGTCCCAGTTTTAAAACCCGAATTCAGCTCTTGACTGTAGGGCGCTTCATTGCACAGAGCCTTTCATTATCATCTTTCCACTGTCTCGATATGACTTAAATAATGTTGAAAGGGTTTTAAAACACCAAACCGTCAGTATAATAGTGACATGGTAGAATGGTGGCCTTTCATGCCAGTTGCCTACGTTTGATCTCTGGCAGCGGCACTGGCGATTAGAGTTGTTTCTCCTGTAACAATAACATAGAAAACATTCATTTTCTGTAAGGGTATTTAACAAGTTGTGTATAAGCCCAAATTAGTATTTTCTTTGTAGTATAACTACATAACTATACCAGTTAAACGGGAAAAAAAAAAAAAAAAAAAAAAAAAAAAAGAAAAAAAAAAAAATACAGGTTCCCTTAATCCTGGAATATTATTTAAAAATTTCAAGATCCTATTTGTAACTTTTTTTGACTATATGCTAAGACTGGACAAAGGAACGGTCAAACAACCACCAAGCTCCTTCTTTAAAGTTTGGAGCATTATAACTTGGTCCACTAATTTTTTTTGCGGAGATATTATGATCCGTCAATCCACAACTTTGCAGGATTTCTCCTCTGAAAACCCTGGGTCATTTTTAGCTTACAGGTCTGTACAAAAGTACAGTAAGAGCTATTGCACTACTCCCGGCATTGGCGTTGTCATCAACATTTATTAGCTTGGGAGGCTTGTCCATCCATAATTAGTTTGTGAAAATCTCAATGAAAATGTCAGATGCAACCTGGTGTAATTATGCTCCCAACTTCAAAGAAGTTGGAGGGGCATATTGTTTCTGGGACGTTTGTGCGTGCGTGCGTTCGTCCGTGCATGCGTCTGTCCGTTACGCTTTTTGATGCAAAGCATAATTTCTGAACCGTGCATGCTAGGCTTTTGAAATTTCATATCTAGATTCTTCATGAAAAAAAAGCTGACATGTATTTTTTCCCCATCAGGATTATGCCCCTTTCCTGAAAAAAGGGAATTATGGCCCTTTGAAAAAATATGGATGAAATCTTGTCAGCAAAATATCTCAAAAGCTATTGAAGCTAGAGCCTTGAAACCTGGTGAATAGATTGGTATTGATACGTAGATGATCTGATTAACTTTGAATAAATTCTGAAAAAGGCCCTTTGTCATTTTGTGCATTTTTACATTGCACACTTTTTTATGCATAGCATAAGTTTTGAACTATGCATGCTTGTTTGAAATTACATATATGGATTACTCATGAAAAAAAGGTGACCCAAATAGGTGACCCATATTTTTTTTTTCTTATCCGAATTATCTCCCATTTTAGAGTTATTTTCCTTTTAATAAAATAACATTGAAATCTCGTATATTTGTTCTGTTGTTACCGTCATGGGCAAGCAGTGTTGGAGTCAAGCAGTGATAGCCTTGGGGGCATAGTGTTTTACAAACACCAGCTCTAGTTAATGTGTACACCTTATAAAATAATAGAGGTTTTAAGGCTCAGTTAAGAGAGAAAAAACATAAAAGGTTCTTAGGTTTTAATCTGCTTGAAATATTTTGATAATTTTTTTTGTATGCTGATATATATTTACAAGATCTAATCAATGATATTGTAAAAAGAGATTTCTTCATAAAATGTTGACTGCCGAGGCATATCTGTCCCTCCCAATTCAGTTTGTGAAAATTACTATACCTTTTAAATGGCTTGAACCATATTTATTATTTATGGCATCCAGATAGGTATTGACTAGACCTAACCAATGAAATTGACAAATGCAATCTGATATATTACTGGATGAATGTTTACTGTTGTGTCTTTGTACTTTTAAGATTAGAATAATCCAGAGTCAAGGTAAAGCAGGTTGTAAGGGGTTTAAATAATGCTACTCGGTACTTTCCGGTTCACCGACTGCATTTGATTAAGTAAGTTATACACTCATAGGGTTTCTTGCATGTGTATTGGATCATAGCTCAAACAGTAAGTTGTTGTCCATAAAGTAAAAAACTAAATCGATGGTCGGAGGTTTGATCCTTTAACAGTCTTTTTTTTTACTCATAATAAAATCTTATCTCTAAGCGTATTTTTTTCCTTTCTTTTTTCATTTAAATCACCGCGATGTGAAAATTCTTCTGCTGTTTTAACACTAACCACGCTATAGGCAGATTCACCAGTCAACAAATTGATGTGCTTTTTATACCCCGCCACACAATAGTGGCGGGGTATTATCGTTTCACGCTGGACGTCCGTGTGTCTGTCTGTCCGTCCATCCATCCGTCCGTCAGTCGTACGTCCGTCCGTTTTTCGTTTCCGGATGATAACGAGTAAACATCAATGAATTTTTACCAAACTTGGTATGTGTATATCTGGTTTGGGATTGCTAATGGGCAAATTTCGTCAAATTTTTACGGAGTTATCTGCTCGAGACACGCCCATATTTTCGTTTCCGGACAATAATTTGAGTAAATAACAAGGGATTTTAACCAAACTTGCTATGTGCATTGACATTAAGGAGATCTGGTTTGGAATTGCTAATGGGCAAATTTCGTCAAATTTTTACGAAGTTATCTGCCCGAGACACGCCCATATTTTCGTTTCCGGGCGATAACTTGAGTAAATAACAAGGTATTCTAACCAAACTTGCTATATGCATTGACATTAAGAAGATCTGGTTTGGAATTGCTAATGGGGCAGATTTTGTCAAATTTTTACGGAGGTATCTGCCCGAGACACGCCCATATTTTCGTTTCCGGGCGATAACTTGAGTAAATAACAAGGGATTTTAATATGCATTATATGCATTGACATTAATGAGATCTGGTTTGGAATTGCTTATGGGGCAAATTTCGTCAAATTATTACGGAGTTATCTGCTCAAAACACGCCCACATTTTCGTTTCCGGACGATAACATGAGTAAATAACAAGGCCCTTTAACCAAACTTGCTATATGCATTGATATTATCAAGATCTGGTTTAGGATTGTTATCTGTCCTTCCGTCATTTTCTTTCCAGACATTTTCTTAACGATAACATAAACAAATAATTGCTGTGGCGGGGTGTTATGCTTGCGGTGCTTTTATTTCTTATTTTTACCTACGAAAATAGTATTCAATCAAACAGACAGTTTGCATGAAATGTCAGATTCTATTTTGTGGGGAAAAATGAGGAAAATATTTCAAATTGTTTTCTGCTGAACTATTTACCAAACATGCTAAAAGTAAAAAAAAGTCTTTAAGGTGTGTAATGATGAGCTCTTATTGCATTCGAATAGCAAAGGTCAAGATCAACCTGTGCATCTGCACAGTCTCATCTGGATCTTTTCTGGATTAATTTTGTCCATTCATATATTCTATAGTATCCATTAATTTTGTAAGCGGACAAAGGTCCTGATCAGACTGAATGATGATAAAGTGTTGAGATAATGACGTTGTTTATTGCTAAAAAACAAAAGAAAGAAGAGAGAAAAATACCATGTTTACACTAAACATTCTGACACCTTACCATACTTGCCCCAAAACTTTGACAAGGCCATTCAACTACCTGTTTATTTATCTAAAAACTGCCAGATGAGAGACATTCAGTAGTGACTCTGCGTTCTGCTCTGGGTCCACACGGTTTGCTCAGCCTTAGAGTAAATACAGTAAGTGCCAATTAGCCGGGTTACTGTCGATTGGTGTATGAACAGCAGATGCAATAACGCCCATTTAGCCAGTTTTCTTTTGTTTTATTTTAGTGGGGTATGAATAAAAACATTAAAAAATGAATAATTTTTAAGTCACAATTGATATAAAAAAATCCAAAGTAAAATACTACTAAACCAAAAAAAAAAAAAAAAAAAAAAAAGACAGAGAGATTGCACCGTGACAATACAACAATTTACTCTACTCAAGAGTCATATCCCAGTGATGTATATCTCCAAACGCTTCATATCTGATATGCTATTTTTAGTTTAGCTTACATAAAAACGGACTTTGGATGAACTCGTCCAACCTTTGACACCACAGTAAACATTCATCGAGCTCTAATAAAGAGTACTGTCATAAAACAATAGAAGTTTAAGGGCTCCAGAGATTAAAATCATTAAATGTATTACGGTTTTAAACCACTGAATTTTCTGATAATTTTTGGCATGCAGATACATATTGACAAGCTCAAACCAATGAAATTGTCAAATGCTAGATTTCTCTAGTTAATAAATACCGTGTTTGACCTAATTACCGCACATGCACCTATAACGGCACAGTCAAGCAATTTAGTAGTCTTTAGACTAATAACAACCAATGTACTTTTATCTACTTATTTACAAAAACGTATGTTGTTGGTACACATTTGAATTGCCTCGACATGTCGAGGTAATTCAAATGGGTACCAAAAACGTATGCTTTTATAAAGAAAGTCAGAACAATATTTCATAAGTATCATTAAAAATGTCCCTCATTCTCTGCTGATCTTACTTTAAAGTATATCTGTGTTAGGAGGATATTTTACTGGAAGTTTTTCTAGCGATTTTGAAAAACAAAACTTAAGAGCACATTGTGGTAATAAGGACAAAAATGGTAATAGCCTTAACCCAAGACATGTCCGTCCGGCCAGAATCAGTTTTGAAAATTGCTATAACTTCTAAACCGCTTGGAATATATTAATAGTTTATGGCCTGCAGATACATATTGACAAGCCCAAACCCAATGAAATTGTCAAATGCAACCTGATATAATAAATGTGCACTCCCCATAAAACAAGGAAGGTTGTAGGGCTAAGATAAGAGATTAATATTAAAGATGCTTAGGTTTTAACCACTTGGAATGATCTGATAAGTTTTGGCATGCAGACGCATATTGACAAATTCTAACAAATGAAATTGTCAAATGCCAGATTTCTTTATAAACAGCCTTACCAAGGCATGTGTGTCTGTAATCAATTTGTGAAAATTGATATAACCTTTCAAACTGCTTGAAATATTATGATAATTAATGGCAGGCAGATACATACAATAGGAATAAAACAGTAAAGGTTCTCATGGCACCAGATAAGAGAGATAAAACAATTCTTACAGCATGAAAATCGTAACAAAGGAATGAAGCATAGCTGAATAAATTTCCCGCCTATCGAGGGATTCGAACCCACTCTCCCCGAATTAAAATCCAATGTTCGAACTACTGAGCCAAAGAGCCAACTCCCTGACGCATTTGTCAGAGATTGAATATATATCTACAAGCTGTGCATAAAACTTGGCAGATTATCGAAGGTAGTAGTGATAGGCCGTTTCCCGCTTATCGTGGGATTCGAACCTAGTCTGCCCATATAAAAATCCAATGCTCTAACCTCTGAGCCAAAGAATCGACTCCCTGAAGCATTTGTAAGGAATATATATCTATAAGCTATTGGTGATCTGTCAAGGTAGATTACGGAAGGTAAGCCATAACACAATAAAGAATCTTAGGGCTCAAGTTAAGAGAGATAAAACAATTTCCTTTGTGCTCCAGATAAGCTGGGTTACTTAGTGGCGAAGGTGTCATGTATCTTGTGTTACCAGGGCGTCCAACTAATATTGGCTTAGGCAAGGCCTGCTATCCATGTAGCAGGTAAGGGTAGAGGGGGTTGGGGGATGTTTTATTATGCCCCATCCATTTTCAGTTGGGTGGGGGCCAGGGGAGGGGAAGGGGAGCATATAGTATCACCGCTGTCTGTACGTACGTCACGTCTGTCTATCCTGTCCCGTCCATCCTGTTCGATATTTTTTGAAAAGATAAGTGTATTGGATTCAAATTTTATACACAGGTATATAATCATAAACTGTAGGGCGTTCGATTTAGGGTAAAATCCACCAATTATGGGAGTTATGGCCCTTTTTCAACTTTGAAAAATATCTTTTGAAAAGATTAGTGTATTGGTTTCATATTTTATATACCGGTATATAGTTATAAAATACAGGTCAAGTTCGATTTAGGGCAAATCCATCAATTGTTTTGGGAGTAACGACCCTTTTTCAATGTTGAAAAATAGTTGCCGTTTGATATCTTTTGAAAACATTAGTGTACTGGATTCATATTTAATACACGGGTATATAATCTTAAAATAGAGGTTAAGTTCCATTTAGAATAAAATCCGCCCATTATTATTGGAGTTATAGCCCTTTTTCATGTTTGAAAAATGTTTCCCGTTCGATATTTTTTTAAAGATTAGTGTATTGGATTTATATTTTATACACAGGTATATAATCATAAAATATAGGTCAAATTCAATTTAGGGTAAAGTCCGCCAGTTAGTATGAGAGTTATGGCTCGTTTTCAACTTCATTTCTTGCAAAATGCTTGTGTGCGGGTTAGGATGGCACATTTCTAGTTTCTTCTGTTTCTTTAGTTTTATTCCTGTTCCTTCCTGTCACTCTCTTTCACCTCCTCTACTATTTCTTCTATCCCTTTTGCTCTGGCAGACGACTCAAAATGACCCACAAGGGCTGATGTGTGGCCACACCCCAACACAATCAATGTTCCAGATAAGAGCCAATACATTAGAGCTTCTCTGGGCTCCAGATAAGAGAGTAAATAGTAAAGGTTTGTAGGGCCCCAGATAAGAGATATTAAACATTAGTTTCCTTAGGGCTCAAGCTAAGATGAAAATAAACATCAAAGGGCTCCTGATAAGATACAAAATAGATGTCCTTAGGGCCCCAGATAAGAGAGCTACAAAAATAGAGATTTTCCACAATAGGGTATTTAACAATAAAGTTTCTTAGGGGGTCCTGATAAAAGAGATAAGACTGTAAAGGTTCTTAGGGTTCCTGATAAAATAGATTAACCAAGGAAGGGCTCCAGATAAGAGACATTAAACAATAAATGTTCTTAGGGCTTCAGATAAGAGAGATAACATATAAAGTATATAGCTGGTTCCAGTTAAGAGAACAACTTTCTTAGGGTTCCAGAAGCCAGAAAAAAATCTTTGAGCTCCAGTTTATAAGAGATAAAAATTTTCTTCAAACCCCAAATAAGAGCTAATGCCAATAGAGGTTATTTGGGCTCCAAATAAGGGGGAATAAACAAGAAAGGTCGTTAGGGCTCCGAGCAGAGAAATACAAAAATCGTGGTTCTTGGGGCTCCAATTAGAGGGATAAAACAACAAAGATTCTTAAAGCTACGGATAAGAGTGATAAGACAGTAAAGATTCTTAGGGTTCAAGAAAAGAGATTAAACAAAATAGCTTCTTACAGCTCCTCCTAAGAAAGCTTAACCATTATAAGTTCACATAGAGGTTCTAAGTGCTCCAGATAGAAATAAAACAGTTCTCGCATTTCTAGAGCTCCAGATAAGAAAGATTAACAATTTTCTTTTTGGCTCCAGATAGGAGATAAAACAAGAGGTTCATGGGGCTCCAATAAGAGAATAAGCAATAAAGGCTCGTTTGGCTCCAGATAAGAGATAAAACAATAGAGTTTCTTAGGGCTCCAGAAAAGAGGGATAAAGCAATATAGGTTCTTTTGGCTCCAAATAAGACAGCTAAAACAAGTTTTTAGGCTCCAGATAAGACGATAAGACAGAAAAAACAAAAAAAAACGAAAAAAAAAAGAAGAAAAAAAAAACAACAAAACAATAGAGATTGTAAGGGCTCCTGATCTGAGAGATAAAACACTTTTTTGCATACCAGATAAGTGATAAAACAATCAAGATTCTTATGTTTCAATTGTTAATTAGTTATGACAGGTTGAAGAAAAATACAAGACATTTTGGTTGTCTACTTCTTTTACCAACAGATAATTAATAATAATCAGGGTTTTCTCTCAGAGTTTGAAAATTAGGGCTCCAGGGACTCACTGTAGTAAAGTTAAGGAGTCCTTGATAAGACTTGGATGGGCGTTGTTTTAAAGGGTTAACTATTTCCAAAATAGGAATAAATCTTGTTATTTAGGTGGCAGATACATGTAGATTAAAATACAAAGCCAGGAATAAATAAAATTAATACTAGATCAACCATACATGTATATGCATTACTCAGGACCTATGAGGGCCACGATTAAGCGGTTAAAAGGGATTCAGAAAAAACAAGGTTGATTGCTAGTTTCTCTTGATTATGTCCCCGCCCCCCTCCCGCCCACAACCAAAGGTGAGGGGGGGGGGGGGAGGGGGGGGACATACGAGGGTGAGTCAATAAGTAACCAGCCCAACTTATTTCCGGTTGAGATCCACCTCTTCTTTTTCGATGCAATTGCCCTCTAGTGTGATGCACTTAGACCAACGGTGTTCAAGTGCCATCAGCCCAGAACTGAAAACAGTCAGGGTCCTTTCCATTGACCCACTCCTCAACTGCCATCACGACTTCTTCATCAGACTAGAAATGAAGTCCACGAATATCCTTTTTCAAGTTTGGGAATAGGAAGAAGTCGCTAGGAGCTAGGTCAGGCGATGTGGTATTAATTCATACCCGTTTCGCTCTACAGCATCCACTGCAACTTTGCGTGTGGACTCTCGCGTTGTCCTGTTGCAGCAAAACACCTTTAGAGAGTTTACCTCAGCGTTTTTCACGGATGGCGGTTCTCAGCTGGTCTAACAAGTTTGCATAGTACACTCGTTATTGTACTTCTCTTGGGTAAAAAGTCCAACATAATAATGCCTTTTGCGTCCCAAAATACTGTGGCCATCACCTTGCCAGCAGAGGTTGCCTCTTGAACTTCTTTGGCCTCGGGGACCCAGGCCCTACCCACTGACGACTCTGAGCTTTATTCTCTGGCTCATAATAATGAACCCAAGTCTCATCTACCGTCACCAGACGCAAAAAAAAATCATCTTTTGACCTAAAACGCTTCAACAAGGCGCTGCATACTGCTCTGGTTGCCGTTTGCTCATCGCTAAGGGATTTGGGGACCCAATGGGCTGTTAGCGTGCGCATACCTAAACGATCATGTAAGATTGTTGAAACGCTACCATGTGAAATGCCTAATGTCTGCGCTGTTTCTCCCACCTAAATTCGCCTATCAGAGTATACCAGATCCCGAACTTTCTTACACATTTCTTCATCGGTGGCATCCAGTGGGCGTCCAGACCTGGCTTCATCTTCTAAAGACGTTCTACCGCGTTTGAATTCCCCTACCCAGAATTTAACCTGAGCATAAGATGGTGCAGAAGACCCATAAACATCGGCTAACTCGCCGTGTTTTTCCTTGCCTGTTTTACCTTTTAAATACAAGTACCGAAATACAGCACAATACTCAACTTTAGATGAAAAGCATGCCTTTGCATCACTAGCCATGTTTGACATTCAATATCTTATTAGAGAATGACTCGATACGCGTGTAATTTTGTACCCATGTATAAATCATATATTGAAACAAAGCATGAAAATCGTGACCGTCTCGGTCCATCGGAAATGGGATAGGATTTTTGCATAAAATCCTTCATGGGATCTCTTCTGCTCAAAATTTATTCAAAGTATTAGGAAATAGTCCAGAAACTACCTATAATATCACTTGTATTATGTTTGTTCACTTTTTGGTTCAGTTGAATTAGGACACTCATATTGATTTGTTGTGCACCGATTGTAGGCTGGGAAAATGGTCTTGAACGGAGACATAAGACTGTTTGATTTAATCTTTAATTTCCTGTAATTTCTTGCGCAGACTCTGATCAGGGGCCGCTTTCTTTACACAGAACTCTGACGTCACAGCGACAAGAATAGCACAGTTTTAAATAACCGTTACCTGTATGTCGTACAAACGCTATTTTTAGCCGGCCTCGGTGACGCGTTTGGATGCGCGTCCGACTGGAGACCAGGAGGTCGCGGGTTCGACCCCGCCGAGGTCGGGAACATTCTTTCGTGGAGATTGATCATGAAATATTTTCTACGGTCACTTTCTCCCTTCCGCTGATTCAAGAAGGGCAGTTGTCAGTTTCTGGCGAAAGAATGTGCACAATACTGGTTAACCGCTTAGAGGACTACGCCTGCCCAGTAAACGTGTGGTTAGGTAAACTGACACTCACATAAAAAAAACACCTCATGCCGGGTTCGTCGCATTTTCTCAGTGACAGTGCCAGTCAAAATGCATAAGGCAACGTGCTGATGATGCTGAAAGTCCCATCTCACGAATTCAAAGCGCTATTCAAAGCACTAAATCAGACAATTTAGTGGAAGTTCGATCTAGCGGTTTACTTTTTTTTATTCAGACATGTACGAGGGACGATAAAAAAGTTCTCGGCCCTTGTACTTTGAGAATGACCAATAGCAGAAATTATGCCATATAATCATCTCCCTTTGCCTCGATGCCCTTTCTCCAACGCTTTTCCAGTTTGCTTATCCCTTCAAAATAGAAGCCTTCTTGCTAGTCCCCCAAGTACTCATCAAGAGCATCTATGACGCATTCACTGCTTCAAAAAATCCTACCACGAAGGTTAGTTTACAAATAGAAGTCCATAGGGGCTAAATCTGGAGAAAAGGTGGCGAAGGGGTGAGGGAGGACCTCGAAGCTGCATTTGGTCGCAGCTGCCATAGCAACTTGAGAAGTTCATTATCTTGCAAGAGCAGAACACCTCGAGTCAACTTTCCACTCTTTTCTTCACAATCTCCCGACGAATCCGTTCTTCTGCATAATATGCACCATTTATCATGTGACTCAAGATAATTCACCATGTTAACGCCCTGGCTATCCCAAAATACATAGGCCACCACCGCCCCTCCTGAAGAAACTCTTAAATTTCTTAGGACGGGGTGAACTAGAGTGCCAGTACATATTCTGCCTTGTTGCCTCAAGATCAAAGTGATGGACCGAAGTCTCATCTTGGGTCGCAACTCGACACACAAAGTCCTCAGGGTCATTTTCATAGAGAGAAAGGAGAAACTTAGAAATATCAATAATAAAGGTTGCCTGTGGAAACAAAGAACACATTACAGATAGAATATGGGAATCTCGGCTTTATCAAGCCTGCCTGCTCGTCTTCTGATCTTTGGTCAACATTTTGGGGACCCATCTAGCAGAGACTTTGGACATCCCTAAGATATCAATCATGATAGACACAACTGACCCAAAACTTATGCCTTTTTGTCTAGTTATATCACGCAGGCTTTTTCTCCCGTCACACATGATCAGATCAGACTGTGCACAAGCTGAGCGTTTTTGTCTGTAATAGCCTCGTTAGGGCGCCCAGACCCTTCATAATCCTCCACACTCTCCCTTCCTCTCCTAAATTCAGCAGCCCACTTCTTCACCGTGTTGTAAGAAGAAGACTCATTCCTCTTTATGACGCCCAGACCGTTCATAATCATCCACGCTCTCCCTTCCACTCCCAAATTCAGCAGCCCGTTTGCACCGTGTTGTAAGGAGACCCATTCGCAAGGGTTTCAATGAATTTCCTTCAGAAGTTCTTTATGACTGCTCTGACTTCTTGTCCATTTTCTCAATTTAAACACACCTTTCCCATATTTGCAGTGAATTCCTACAGAATATCTTTGAAATTTTATGCTTTCTTCCATAATACCTGTTGAATAAGATAAAATCATCAACTCATTGGGGTTTCATTTCAATTTGCTTCTTGATCGTACCTTGTATGTCTGAACATACTCTGCAGCTTTACCCTCAGTATTCAAACTCTTTAACTCCTTGCTATACGTCTAAATTTGACTGTTGAGGTGTATAAAACAGCTGGATAAGTGGCAAACAGCGTCAACCCTGATCTGAAGTCGCATTCTGCAGCGTTTGATTAGAATCTTTGCCCAGGTCCATTTGTCCGAAAACTCAGAGGAAATACGCCCAACTGTAAGTATTTACTATCCTATTTTTAGAAGCTATACTTGTTAAAAGCTATCACCCGCACAGCTTCATTGCTTTCCCTTAGATTGTTAACACAAGTTTATTGTATTCTCTTAAATTTAAAATCATTTTTGTTTTACCTTTAAATGATATTATTTTTGGACCTTCGTCTGACAGAAATTACAGTTTTGTTGTATATAATTAATATGTTTGGTCCAGCACAATGTTAAAAAAAGAAGTAACAATTTGATGGGGAATGCAAATGAACTTATTTTTATTTATATACTGAAAGGAAAAAGAAACGCAATACTAAAATAAGGACCCGCGCAAGCACGAGTATGATATTAAATTTTAATCCATCGGACAGATTTCTACCTGAAAAAAGAAAGTTCCAAGTTTATTTTTTTTCTTAATTTATTCTGACTTAACGTCGCTTTCAACAATCTTTTAGTCATATCGCGACGGTGTCTGGATGTGACAGGGAGCTCAATGCTTACTTTAAGAGTGCTGCCTCACTGACATATCACATCTCCGACACATGGTGTGACATTCCACCCAGTCACATTATACTGACACCGGACCGATTAGTTCCGCTTTCTCAATGCTGAGCGCAAACGAAAGAGCAGCTAATACCATTGGTATGACTCGGCCGGGGATCCCACAACTCTCAACCTCCCGGATGCAAACCAAACACTCTAGTAACTGAACCACTGCGCCAGTAGGTTCGAAGATATTCGGCCTGCTGATTTGAACGTTTTTTACCATAATTTAGCCAGCGCATGACAAAACCAACAAAATGACTGGGCTCCCAGGGAAAAATCACATCAAAATAGGTATTCGTCCAGTCTGATCATTCTTCGCTGTGCACTCAATGGGTTTCTAAGGAGCTAAGGTTTCTACGTGTAGACAGTGAAAACTGATCAGACTGGGCAGATGCCCAGGCTGATCTGTCTCCGCTGGGTGCACATGTCATTTTGTTGTTGGCGGCACATATATGCAGTCTTGCCGCTAGGACCAATGTGATAGGGGCCATTGTTGCTCTATAACCATTGTTAAAGGGCCGTCACCTATTTTAAGGGATTCTATTACCTTAAATATTAACAACACCACTTACGTAATATTGAGGGTCATCAAGGCCCCGTGTCTCATTCACGCTTTTAGGTGGAGAAATAGCCCTTTGTCCTCCTCTAGATACAACAATGTATATTGGCAAGGTAGATATCCTGATGACATGATCATTTTAACAAATGTTTGTTCCCCAAATGCCTCAGAGGCTTTATATGACATTGGATTTGGGTTGACCCAGCGGTTTCTGAGAAGTTCGAAGGGTGCGGACGACGGAGCCTGCCTATACTGTTAGTTCACCTATCTGCCCTATTTAATGTACTGATGAAAACTTTTCTAAATATAAGTCAACATGGGACATCTTCAAAAACAACAAAAATAAGTTTGAAAAAACAATTGTAATGGTTGCTATACACTACATGTTGTATTGTAAATTTGTCTTTAATAGATTTCATGGCAGCAATCTGCGAACAATGTAATTAAAAGCATGATAGTTTTATAGGTGTTAAATATTATTGAAACACAAACTTATGAACAAAATCAACATGACACAGAAATGTATGCTGCCATGGCAACAAATGTCGAATTTATCCCATAAAAGCACATAGTTTTATTTAATATATTCTGTTTACACTGTAATTCTATTTTTTTTTTTTCACCACTTGTTTTTTCATCCAGTCAAGTACTGGATGACAATTTAGAAAGAAAAAAGAAAGCTATTACTTAAGAAAAAATTGCGTTGCCATGGAAACAAAACTGTTTCCATTATTGAAATAATATGTGCTTTTGACTGATTTTAACTATGAAAGGTAAAGGTTTATTATTTGACTGGTTTTAATGCGTTACTTATCAAGCATCTGACTGTGCGTGAAAAGCAACATTCATATCACTTAGCTTTGTGTTTCCCTGTCAACAAAACACATACATTTATCCCATACAAAAGAAGTATAAAAACAAGTACTTTAGGTAACGCGGTAGCTCAGTGGTGAGCGCACTGGCCTCTAGAGATAGAGGTACTGGGATAAACCCCAGGCTTAGGCGAGGGAATTTTCGGGGTTCGAACAGCTTTCCTTCATGTCATTTGCAGGCATGAAATAAAAAAGTGTGCCGTCCTTCGGATCGGGACGTTAACTGGAAGTCCCTTGTGCAGGGAAAGTCACACTATGTGCAGGTTAAAGAACCATACAGTAATTCAAATTGGTTACTTGTAGGCCTTCATCCTGCAACCCGGGATGTAGAATGTACACCGTCTGTGTCCTTCTAGGAAGGTTAGACGTAATGGAAGAAAGAAAGAAAGACAGGCAGTATTTTACGCCATTGCCCATAAGAATAATATGATTTGGATCGTACTGAAGTACTGCTTTTGTTAACTAGTTAAACAATATCAAAATAAAGTAAAAGATGAAACAGATAAATAAAGAAAAACAACGGCTAAAATGTTCATTAAATTAAAAAAAAAAAATAAAAATAAAACATACACACAGAAGGTCACCAATGAGACTCAAACCCGAGTCCGTTCGTAGGAGAGGCCACTACACCACAGAGGACAGTATTAAGAACTGACCAAAATGAAAATACTTATTGGCTAGATTTTTCAATGCAGATTGAAATAAGTGAATCATCTTCCCAGTCCCCTTCCCCCCTCCCCGCCTCACAGACAGAGTTTGAAATAAGTGAATCACCTCTCCCGTCCTTCTCACACACACCAAAGAAAATGAATATTCTTAATTTCGTTTACCATTACTTTTTAATTTTATATACATTGTTCTTTCTTTCGGTTCAAAGCTTCGTTGTTTACAAACATCAGAAGGCATAAGCTGCTCACCGTCTGCATCACAGTAATGTACTTGGATGAACTGATTTATTTCCCAAACACTTGAAGGTCAGTAAGAGCAATCTGCGTCAGCGCTTGTATCCGAGATGTCACGGCGGTACACAGCTAAGCCGGGAGCCAGTGCACGTAATCTTTTTATACGTCATCTATTTATACAGAAGCAATTGGGTATTTTGGGCTATTTTTACCCATACATTTCTCATTGAATTTGGTTTCAGGATTTTCTCTTTGGGCACTCTGTTATGTTTATGGCTGATAATTGGGTATTTAATTTACCCCATAGATTTAATTCTAATTGCTTTTTTTTTCAAGATTTTAATTGGGTAAATACCCCAAAAAGCAGCTTATCTAAAGGTACTGAATTTGCAGAAGGAAAATTCGAGAATGATATTCAGCTACGTTGGGGGAATTTGAAACAAAACGTATTGCTTTTAAATTAAAAAATCAGAAAAAGCAAACAAAATTCCATAAATCTCAAATCGAAATTATTAATGAGGGCAATACGCTGACGGATCAGTGTTTAAACCATGCTGTTACTCTGTACCGTTATCTCGGCTAATCTTACAATCTGTTTATTTAGTAATATAGATTTCATGGATTTCAAGGACAATAGTGTTTAAAACTGTTGACTTCATTTTATTCCAAATTCATTTTTCGATATCACATAATGCGAAAACAATCGACAATGTCTGTATAATTGTTCCAGGGTATGATGTGTCGAAATCAAAATTACAGTTTAAAGTCAGTATCGTGTATGCCCGCCGTTTGGGCGCGTTGCTTCACGTATCCTGTTAGCCATGGAGAGGGTGTTGATCTTTCTCAGAGGTATGTGGTTCCACTACTGCTGGACGTTGTTGGGAACGCAACGTCGTGACCGAACCCATCTGTCAAGTTAGGTGGTCTATGGGGGAAATGTCAGTGCTGTAAGGTAGCCAATCAAGCGGAATCGCGTTGTTCTGGGCTAAGAAGTCGGGCCGAACTCGAGCGACATGCGACCTTGCATTATCTTGTTGAAATGCCAGATTGTGCTGCTGCACGAACGGAACCATGCAATGACGAAGAATTCTACGAAGAATTGGCGTTTAAGTTTCCGTTGACCACAATTAGAGGCGTTTTGAGACCATTACCGAGCCGTCACCAAATTTGTCAGTTTCCACGACGTCCGTTAATCATGCGTTTACGTCCATCAGCACGGTGCCGGCCTCGGTGGCTCAGTTGGATGCGCCGTCCGACTGGAGACCAGGAGGTCGCGGGTTCAACCCCGCAACATTCTTTCGTGGAGATTGATCATGAAATATTTTCTACGGTCATTCTCTCCCTTCCGCTGATTCAAGAAGGGCAGTTGTCAGTTTCTGGCGAAAGAATGTGTACAATACTGGTTAACCGCTTAGAGGACTAAGCCTGCCCAGTAAATTGACCGCGCTCGACATGACCCCATTGGGTTGATTGATTGATTGTGTTGGAGTTTAACGACACGTCAACCCTTGTGGGTCATTTTGTGTCGTCTCCCAGAGAAAGGGAGAAAAGAGACAGAAGAGATAGCAGAAGAGATGAAAGAGAAGGACAGGGAAGAAAGAGGAACAGGAATGAAAGTGAAGAAACAGAAGAAATAAATCACCTCCCTACCCTTACCTGCTACAAGGATAGCAGGCCTTGCCCAACTGTAAGCCAATATCTGCTGGACGCCCCGGTGACATAAGATACCCCATTGGGTTAACTGGGCCGTAAAACCTCAACACAAACAAACAAACCATCAGCACGATAAAGGGTGAACCGCGCCTCGTCACTAAACAGGACTTGTCACCATCGGTGCATAGGAAACTGATGAAAACTGTGTCGTCGCAATCAGTTAATCCTGTTCTGACGTCTTTTCTGCGTCAGATGTTGTCCAAAGTAAAGTCGTCTGGCGTACAAGCCTACTTCCTTCAAACGGTTTGCACAGTTTTGGGACGAATCATGTTGTTGTGACGTCCTGACGTGTTTGCTGCTGTATCCACCGCCGTCCCAAACCGGTCACGCAGATGTGCCAAATGTATCGCACGATCTTAACCTCTGGTTGTCTCATGGGGAATGCCCGAAAACGTTTCCGATGTCGGCTGACGGTTGACTGGGCAAAACCAAGCTGCCAAGCGGCCCGTGATTGTGAGGAACCTTGCATTAAGGTCAACTGCACATCTTCTGTCTCTTTCGGGTAGCCATGGTATTTCACGACGTTACGTATCCAAATAAATTATAATGGAAACCAAACAACGTAAAGAATCTGTTCGGTATGATTATTCACGGTAAAGTCCGCGGCTTGCGAATTGCGCGTGCAGAGGGTGGAAAGTGCTAATCAGTGGATCACGTGCGAAATTGTGACAGTTCAGTGAGTTCGACATGTTGTTACAATTTGTGTACACGATATAGGCAAATTTTAATTTTTTTATTATAGGGATCACCCATGATTTTTCATGCATGAACATTTGTCGGGTTCCAAGGAACGCGAGGCTGCTAGGCTGAGTGTTCAAATATCTTCCGAAGGACCCGGCAAATATTATTGAAATGAAATAACCATGGATGATCGTTGTTCTTGCATAACTTACGTACGATTCCAACGGTAAATTGTGACAAAAACGCCCCAAAGCTCCATATAAACTCTTCAAATGCGACGGCAAACCAACATGGCGACTAGTTTAGAATGTTGTTTACAATGACGCCAGTTGCGCAGTAATCCTCTGACGTCATAATAAAATTCTAAAATGCTACGTTCAGGGCGATAACGTTACGTCGCTCAAAGTAACGTAAACAAAGCAATGCCCGTCTTGTGATATTAAAAGTTCAAAATCCATATTCAAACAGCACGTGAATTTCATGATTTGAACATGGGTTTTGTTGTTTGAACACGTTTTCTGGTCCATTCAAGAATAGCTTCAAACAGCTATGTTCATAGAATTTTATGCAAGAATGGTAGTTAAAACATTATGCAAAATTAAAACCTATGCGTTTCTTTTTCCTTTCAGTATATTTAATTGTTCATTTTATTGAAAATGACGCGTGGTTTGATTTCATTGGTCAATGATAATGACGTGGACAACACCCAAGGAAATTTTGGTGTATGTAAACATTCGACCCAAAACTAATAGCTTCTGGAAGACGCAAGTGTGCGTGCTCTGTACACTTATGTCTAGACATATTAAATGAAAAAAAAGAAAGTTATCAGTGTATATATGCATTTCTGTTACGATGTAGTGAAGTAGTTTGTGAACAGTAACATGCCACAAATTATATTTAAACACCCACCTGTTCTTCAAAAATAGTGCTGAACATGTACATTTGGTTGATTGCAGAAGCTTTATCAATGAAAATAAAAGAACTAGAAAATCTTCACATACAAAACGTGTTTTGCAAGAAGGCATGTCTATAATAAAACACCACTAATGGAGCACAAAAAAGATAAGAGAAAAGCCCAGGGAGTGCCACAATCACAAACCGCAGCCCTTCCCAGACCCCAAGAGGAAGAGGACACCGACAAACCTAAACAAGCACAAACCGAACAAACGTACGAAAAGCACTAAGATTAGCTCTCTCTTCCCCAAGCGAGGTAATCGCAATACTAAAAGGACTGAAAAACACAAGAACAAAATGACACACGGAAAGACATACAACGAATCGCCTCGTAGAATAAACCACAAAGCAACAAAAAGTAAGACTAACATCGGAATCACCGCCTTAGAACGGTCAGTAGAGCACACCACCGGGGGGTTTAAAGCACTTTTACAGCTAGCTAACTTCACCCTGGGTCCCGATGCTACTCTTAATACAGAAATACATAAAAATACGGTTCGCATAAAGGCTCCCAACTCAGTCAATGCATCAAAGCGAAAACATAAAAATCAAATTAATCACTATAATAAACAAAGACGAGTACTCATGGCTAATTCTACTGTATGCCAGAGTATATGAAAACCAATAGTTGAACTACGGCGGCCCAAGCCAAAGACATATCGTCAAGCCCCAACCCACTGGTTAAAGTTTTACGAAGAGGCCGTCATTGAGTCTGAGGCCCGAACCGCCATCGTGCAATTAAAGGGTGAAGCATAGCCATCAACAATGACTGGGTTGACAACTAGGCATGCAGTCTGCCGCATAATATCCAGGCTATAGCCAATTCTTTTATAACGGTCAATAAGTTTTCTGAATTGCTCCGAAAAGTTAGATTTACCTACAATTTTTCTAAATCTGTACACTAAGTCACCGTAAAATTCGGGTTCCGATATACCTTGTTGCAGAAGTGTTTTCAGACTGACGCTATATTTTTCTAACAAGGTAGTGTGTCTGCGATAAAATTTCGAAAACGCCTTACGAAGTTTAAAATAACGATAGCCCTGCCTAAGAAGTTTGGCAGTAAGGGCTTTATTACGGTAGTTAAAGTCATTAAGATTTGAAGAAGCTCTGGCGTATCTAATCAGTTGAGATATGTGTACCCCATATGAGGTACGCCGGGGGACATCGCCATCCAGAAAAGGGAAATTGACTATATCAAAATCAAAATCGTCCCGTTTATCATAAATTTTGGTGGAAACTGTACCATTAGATATACATAGATTCAAATCCAAAAAATGTATCTCGGTATCGGAAGAATTTGCTCTATTTAATTGGAGTTCTGTAGGGTATATCCGGTCCACCATTTGGTCAAAGTAAATATTGTCAATATTTAATAAATCGTCAAGGTATCTTGAAGTTGAATTGAAAGCCTCAATAATGTCAGCCTGATTTTCACGTGAGAGAGACTTCATGAAATCTCTCTCATAACAAAAAAGAAACAAATCTGCAACAAGAGGAGCACAGTTAGTTCCCATCGGAATACCAATAGTTTGTCTATAAAGTTTAGTTCCAAATCTAATAAAAATATTATCCAAAAAATAAACAAGGGCATCACAGACTTTTTGACACGACCATAAATTGTGATTATTATATACATCAGAAGTGAAAAAAAGCACATTCTTCGTTGCAAGCCAAATATTGGGTATTCTCCCGAATAAACGTTCGGTTAATTAAATCAATAAGTTTATCTTTTATAAGATGATGAGGTAACGTAGTATACAGTGTAGAAAAATCATATGTAGACAATTTAGAAGCCTGAAAGTTTTTAGATTTAAATTTATTGAGAACATCATTAGAATCTTTAATTGACCAAAAATAATTAATTCCTTCTCTTTCGTAAACCATATCATAGTAGCTAATCAAATGTCTTTTAACAGCAGTAAGGCATGAAGTTAGCAGTTTGGACAAAACCGTAGTCGTACATGAACTAGAATTAGCAATGAAACGTGCTTTATAAGGTCGTTTATGAAGTTTCGGTAGCCAATATAACGTAGGAAGTCTGTCTTGCTTTTCTTTAATACTCACTGCAAACTTAGCAGTAATATCGATAGAATGGGTATTGACAATAGATCTCTCGTCAGTAGAAATCCGTTCATATGTTTTGGTACTACCAAGTTCTTGTATTAGAGTATTGATATAATAAAGTCGTCACACAACAACAACATAACTTTATCAGCTGGAGCCAAAATATACTTCCTATGAAATTCTTGGCTACCTTATTTCACATAAAGAAAAGATAATTTAGGCTTAGGAAGGAGAAGATCAAGGTTATTAGAGTAAAATAACACACGTTCATCAATGATCTTAAAAATCTTTAATTTCCAATTATTTAAAGCATTAGACTCAACATGCTCTCGTTTACACCAACGTGTACAACAATCATTTAAAGCACTGGCAATTGTTTCCCGACATTTATTGAAATCAATGTGGGCTGGGAATCTATATTTAGGTCCTTTTGAAATAACTGAACGGATTCGTGAATCAGTTATAATCTTCAAGTTACCAGTGACAATATGCGCTGGTTGATAACAAAATTTAGAATCTTTACAATCTCAAGAATCAGGGGAACTAGTTTCAATATCAAGATCAGAAACTACTTTATTGAAATTAAGTATAGTATTACGGATAGGTTTGTTATATTTATAACAAATAATAGGAGATTCCGTGTTTTCGAAATATAAAGGTATAGCTGATATAACATTATTATCTCGAAATATGCTAGGTAAATCTATGAATTCAATACCTTTATTAATGAATGGAATTTTGATGAAGTGTCTAATGTGGTTAATTTCAGAATCGATGTAAGGACGAAGAGCATGTTGAGTATAACATCTAGCAAGGAGAGTTGCTTCATACAAATCATGTTTTCTATCATAAAATTTATTCGCCTCATCATCTAACTTACGTAAGGAAGAAACAGACAGTGAAGCTAGTTTAGTATTTGATGACGTCCAGAACTTAAGAGAATATTTAAATCAAAAAGAGATAAAACAGTTTTATATTTTCATTTAAAATTGCCATTTTTGCGCTTACCATGGGATCGTTTATTACGTTTTTTAATATCTAAAAGGGAAAAAGCATCGAAATCCGGCATTTTAGAAATATTTCCTTCATGGTAAATATTATCAATAAATCCAAGTGGAAAAGGGGTTTGTAAGCGTTTAATCCATTTAAGTTCAAGTTCATGTCTTAAAATATTTTTTAATCTTTCGGTAGAATTGGACGTGTATAATTTTTTCAACAGATTGAACCAAAACTTTACTAGATGATCATGAATGACCAGTACTCCGGAAATGTTGATAAAGAAACGTATCAATTTTCTTTGCTTTTTTGATTTTAAGCAAATGTTCCTTAAACCTTGTTTCAAGGGCCCGTTTGGTCTGTCCAACATACTGCATTCCTCAGCCTCCTTCGCTGCAAGTGAGAACATATATAACATCCTCTAATTTTCAGTCTAAATCAGAGTTGTTAACAACTGAAAATTGTCTATGATTAACTGAGGAAATTATAGTTGACCGACAAATTAAATGATTGCAGCAGGTGCAACTCTTGGCATTGCACTTAGAAATATTAGGGTACATACTGTTCCTTTTATACGGATTCTTATATTTTAGAAGTATAGGAGATTTAATTGGAGAAAGTCTAATTCTAAGGTGATTACTGAAAATATTATAATTGGAAGCGCCATATAAATTTATAGATGATACAGAGTGAAGTTTCAAAGGTGAAACGTTAACAGTAGGTAACAGAGAGTTAAATCTAGCAGTAGAACGGGGAATCTGTAAAGAAGCAGAATGTAGCCTAATAGGAGAAATAGTTATTTTTAATCTGTTAGTGATACTCATATAGTTAGATAGGAAGTAATACCATTAGATAAAAAGCAGTATACGTACCGGCTATTATAGGCAGTAAGTAGCGATGCAAACAGGCGGTAGGACCGATGCATTCAGAGTATAGCAACAACCGACAATACATAACTAAGTCTAATACAAGTCCAAAGAAACGTAAAGTAAGAAATTGTTATAAACGGGATAAGAATACCGGTAAATATCTAACCTTCAATGAGGTATAAATTAGAATCATGAGGAAGAGCAATACGAAAGGTGATTGTAAAGTGCAAACTCTGGCACTTGAAATAATAACACCATTAAATGAATGTACGGGGAGACTTTCCAGGGTCTCCACACGGCACAAACACAACAGGCGTGGTATGCAAAAAAAGATAAGAGAAAAGCCCAGGGAGTGCCACAATCACAAACTGCAGCCCTTCCCAGACCCCAAGAGGAAGAGGAAACCGACAAACCTAAACAAGCACAAACCGTACGAAAAGCACTAAGATTAGCTCTCTCTTCCCCAAGCGAGGTAATCGCAATACTAAAAGGACTGAAAAACACAAGAACAAAATGACACACGGAAAGACATACAACAAACCGCCTCGTAGAATAAACCACAAAGCAACAAAGAAAAAGACTAACACCGGGATCACCGCCTTAGAACGGTCAGTAGAGCAAACCACCGGGGGGTTGGGAGGGGGGGGGGGGTTAAAGCACTTTTACAGCTAGCTAACTTCACCCTGGGTCCCGATGCTACTCTTAATACAGAAATACATAAAAATTCGGTTCGCATAAAGGCTCCCAACTCAGTCAATGCATCAAAGCGAAAACATAAAAATCAAATTAATCACTATAATAAACAAAGACGAGTACTCATGGCTAATTCTACTGTATGCCAGAGTAAATGAAAACCAATAGTTGAACCACGGCGGGCCAAGCCAAAGACATATCGTCAAGCCCCAACCCACTGGTTAAAGTTTTACGAAGAGGCCATCATTGAGTCTGAGTCCCGAACCGCCGTCGTGCAATTAAAGAGTTAAGCATAGCCATCAACAATGATTGGGTTGACAACTAGGCATGCAGTCTGCCGCATAATATCCAGGCTATAGCCATTTTTTTATAACGGTTAATAAGTTTTCTGAATTGCTCCGAAAAGTTAGATTTACCTACAATTTTTCTAAACCTGTACACTAAGTCTCCGTAAAATTCGGGTTCCGATATACGAGGGATGTTCGAAATGAATTGCTTATTGTCCTCTAGCTCGATATCAACGTGGGGCACGATAAAAACCAATACATACCTGTATAGGGCTATCTAATATCTACACAATGGTGTATAAATGTACATGTTAGACTAAGTGTAAGACATAAAATTTGCCATTTAAATACACGCAGTCATTGACCACTGCAGTAAAAATGGTTGGTAGAAGCGTTGTCAAAAAAGATGAAATAAGGGCTTACTTCAAAGCTCGCTCAAAATTTGGTTGATCTTTGAAGAAGCTGATGACTGAAATTTCTACTGCTTTTGGACCTTCTTGTGTGTCTTATGACACAGTTCGGCGGTGGAAAAAGAAATTTGAGTCTGGTGTAGAGTCCATCAAAAATGCACCGAAATCAGGTAGGCCAAAATCTGCATCTCGTAAAGAAATCGTTTCCAAAATAAAGGAAATCATTGAAGGAGATGCCAGATTTACAGTTCGTGATATTGCACGAAAGGTAGGCATATCACTATCAACGGTTCACCTTATTTTGAAGAAGCATTTGAAAGTCAGAAAGATTTCTGCTAGATGGGTGCCACATCTGTTGACTGACGAGCAAAAGAGGCAACGGGTTAAAGTGGCCAAAAAGCTGCTTCAAATGTTTCCAAAATATGACAAAAAGCAGTTTGCCAATGTCGTCACAGGTAATGAAACCTGGGTCCATTATTTTGAGCCCGTCAGAAAGGTTAGCAATAAGATCTGGGCCACTAAACACAGCAAACGCCCAATAATTGCCCAACGTTCTTGTAGTACAAAGAAGGTTTTGTATGCAATCTCCTTCTCTGGTGAAAGAGTCGCAATAAAAGTGCCAGTGAAAAAGGGCAAAAACATCACCGGAAAGTACTACAAAGACGTACTACTGAAGAAACTGAAAAAGTATTATCAGAAACGACGCCCTGTCACTGGTTTTAAACATGTCCGTCTTCTACATGACAATGCCCCAGCTCATACCTCCGCAATAGCTACGGCGTTTTTGAAGAAAGAAAAAGTAACTGTTTTGCTTCACCCCCGTATTCCCCAGACCTTGCCCCATGTGATTTCTTTTTGTTTCCGAAATTGAAAGCATTCCTTGCTGGGCAGAAATACCAGTCCCGACAGGCACTTGGATCTGCCATTCATCAGTACCTTATTACTGTGCCCAAATCAGCGTACCGTGACGCCTTCAAGAAGTGGATACATCTTTGCATTTCTAGCCACGGGAAGTACTTCGAGGGCATGAAATGAGTACTTTTGGGCTAACTTGAAATTTGAAGTCTCCAGATAGAAATAAGCAATTCATTTCGAACATCCCTCGTACCTTGTTGCAGAAGTGTTTTCAGACTGACGCTATATTTGCAAGTTAAATGAAATTACTCGAAAGTGCTGAAAAATTCAAACTAGATATAACCTTTAACCCATGTCATGATAGCAACCTGGAGACAAGATCTGGCTTGGTCTGTAACAGATCTAAAGAATGCCACACATGTCTATTTTGTATCTGACAAAAAAAAAAGTTTTGAGTCGTCGCTTAGAAAAAGGTCAGGGCAGAAGAGTACGAAATGTTCCAGGAAAGAAGATTTCAACAGAAGGATGAGAAGAAAACAGAAATATGAAGTTTAAAAGTAAAATCGATAGAGGAACGAGTAACACACTGTCCTAGGGTAGGCGTTCTAAACAAATCCGGAACATCAGCTAGAATCCCAGTGAAAGTTTTCAACATGTCCGCTATAAGCCTGTGACTATACCAGCCAAGTCACCGGTTTGTGAACTGAAATAGTGACCGTTTTGAGGTCAGCAGATATAGCAGTGACCCCGATTTATGACAAAATAAACCTTGAGAGGTCCTGTCTCCAAGAAGAACAGAGGACTGACACCAAGGAATTCTTAAAACGATAGAAGTACATTTTCTCAAATGGACCGCTGGACAAAAACGGTTAAACATGAAATTCACCTAGATGATTAACACCCCTTTAATGAACCATACAGGCATAATCCTTATTCCATTACACAAGAGGTCCATGAGCTCCTCTGCGAAATGTTGCAGATAGCTATTAGGGAATCCTTCAGCTGTGACCGTCAGGAAAAAGGATGGCAGCATCAGATTCTGTATCATACAGAAAACTGCACCAGCGAACTATCAATGACGCCTATGTCATCTCTCGAACTGACGACACACTGCACCTGCTAGCCGGCGCCAAATACTTTTCTACATTGGATCTCAAAAGTGGCCTGGATGAAACACATCACAGTGAAACACATATAATCAAAACTACTGAGATAAAACAAGAAAAAATGATGCACGAAAACAAAACAGACAGCAAAGATGGTACTTAACATAGAAAATATGTTAAGCCCACAACAGAAAAAACGCAAAACAGTCAGTTAGGAAAACGACAGGTTGGGGGAAGTGGTTTAAATCGAATTAACTAGCGCCAAATCTTCATCCTAATTTCAAATGTTGAGATAGAAAACAATAGTTCGGTTTTCATTGAAAAATAAGTGAATTGGTGAGGGATGGGGGCTTAAACCAGTTTTACTCGCGCAAAACATTACCCTTAATTCTCATGCAGCTCCAATACTCCATAACTCAGTGAAACATCAAAGGAAACATGTAAGTTATATAACTGTTTGAAAGACAAATGGCAAACACCTCAGACACTGACACACAGTTCAACCAATCGTTCATCCACGCATGACCCAACTGATTGTTTTTGCAACATTTAAAAAGACTGTCAATCGCCACAACATTAATGGTATGCGGCAAACTGCATGAATACTTGTTAACCCAGTTAAAGTTAATAGCTTTACTGCCCTCTTTAATTGCACGACGATGAATCGGGCTTCAGACTGAATGAAAGTCTAACATTTTGTTTTATAAAGTTGGCGCCTGACTATTTTGAGGTCGGGCCAACCGTGGTACAATTTGTGTTTGTTTGCATTTGGGTTTTACTCTGATATTTCATTGACGAGTTAGAGAATACTCCCCGGACTGTTCTGTACTACTGCAATTTGGAATGCACCAGAAAAGAGTAAAACAAGTAAAACTGGTTTAAGCCCCAAGTATTTTCTGTTGACCGTTTCAAGGCGGTTCCTCTGCTGCAGTTCTCGTTTGTATGTCGTAACTTGCATTGAGAGAATCTGTATTAAAAGATCTAGAGGGTCAAAAATGATTTCTCATACATTGGAAAAGGCTATAGTTCTGCAAAAAGTTAACAGCATTTGCACATTATGAATAAAAAACACTCTTTGACAATACTATTGTGTATTGAAAATTAAATAAAAACTATTCGATCGGAAACGAAGTGCGGACGGGATAAACGGACAGACACTCCAATAGTATAACATAATTACCCGCCATCAGAGAGGGGTAAAAACAAGAAATAACGTTTGGAGATTTTGAAATATTTGGCACTTTTAAGACTTGAATTTTTCTATCCATTACACTAATCAAAATATTCTTGGTTAACGGCTCTTATTTCTGTTTCATGAAAAGACACAAACTGATCATTATTATTGCATGTTAAAGACTCGTCAGTTGTTAATATCTCATGACAATGTTTTTACCATAAACCAAATTCCAAATGTTAAACACCTAACAATTTTGTGACAGGGGTTACCATTTTATTGGACAGAAAAACTTCTCCTGTTACTTTTAAATGAGATGATATAACTTTTTTTTTGTAATTTATTATTTTTAGCACAAACATACAACGGATATTTTCACCAATAACATAATACAGAATCATATTATATAGAGGTTGCTCCATCTTTAGTTCAAGATCCGTGAAGTGATTCTTGAGATAGTAATTTCTCGGATTATTATTTTACAAATCAAACAGAAAATGAGAGCGCAAACACGAATTTGTGCGATTTACAAGCTTTAAGAAAGGTACTTCACACATCTTAAACCCAACATAAATTTATTTATATATTACACTGTATATTCTCAAGTTGACCATTTTTGTGCCAACTAAAATAAAGGAAGTATTATCAGCATATTGTGAAACAGGAAACTCGTTTCATTTAGAATATAAATGCTTATAAAAGGACATCGTTTCATTTAATATTTCTAACTGCTCTGTAATAAGAATTCCAATTTCTTTTCTTATACTACTGGTATAATTTTGATTTTCCCATTATTAATCGATCTAGCTTTAGATCTCCCTCCATTTTAACTTTCCTAACATCGTAGAGTTCTTTCCCCTTTTCAATCAATGATTCATGGTTTATATTATCCGTATTTTCTAGGACTTGGAATTTCTTCCAATAATTTAGTTTCTTTATCAACATTCTGTTGTTTTTTTATATGATGAATACGAGATTGTTTTAAGATTTCCATAAGTAGAGCATAAAAAAAAAATCATTTTCGATTATAAATTGTATTCCAATGGTATTTCTGTGATATTTGAGTAGTTTTGGCTTTCTTTTGTGTATTGTAATTTTATTGTTTCTATGACATTTTTTTTTACTTCTGTTACATAACTATTATCTTTAAATAAAGAATTATTAAATTTCCAATATGATCTCTCTTTCTGGAATTTCCCAAACTCTAACTTTAATAAAACTAGGGAGTGGTCAGTTTTATACCTAGGTAAAATTTCGGACTCTACAACACTGGTAAATAAAAGTTCCGATATCAAAGAGAAATCTAGTCTTGCTTTTTGGTAAGTAGATTTTCTTCAAAGTTCTCTCCAGACATCTATTAAATTTGTATCGATCATCAAGTTAAGTACCTCGTCTTGAGTTTTAGGATTATTTAGATTTGCATAATTTACAAAATCAACTTCCGGATTCCATATTGAGTTAAAATCTCCCGCCATAATAACCATTTTTTTTCCTTTTCATTGATCTTCAGAAGTAACTGTTTATAAAATTCTGGATCATCTTTGTTGGGTCCGTAAATATTTATAAGCGTAAACAGTTGTCCTTCTATTTCTATTGTCAAAATTAACCTATTACCATTATCATCCCTTTCTACATTCTGTACTTTAAATTCAAAATGACCTCCTATACAAAAAGTGTGGCTTTCATGACAGATGCTTACATTACATATAGAACATTGGCACTTCATTTTTAACACTCAAGAAGGGAGAAAAGTATTGTCACTGCGTTATAATATAGTGAAGTAACAGAGCATCTGACGCAGCAAGGGGAATACTGAAATCTCCGTCCTAAACCCGGTAATCCCGTGCAACGTCACATTCCGCAAACAATCATCACATTATAGCCGTGGAGAAAAGAGCAACTTCCGTTCAAAGCTTAAGATCAACAATGTCAACGACCTCACACGCTGATTAAACCGAACCTGCGCAGGATAAATGCGTAGATGGACACCCCGCAAATGAAAGATTAACCTAGATGATAACCCACGATTATCAGAATAAATACTTAATAATCGATAACCGAAAGTTTCTCAGTATCAAGTATAAATAAGAAGAGCATCTATATTAATCTCAGTCCACATCGTCAGCGTTGTCAAATAGTACCCTGATAAACTTCTTAGATAGTATTTATTTAAACGCAGGTAAACTTGTCACCTAGATTTGCATTAGCGAATAGATTATATTTAGCCAACATTTACTACTAGTCTAGTGTCAAGTGCTGACAAGCTGATCACCTAACTGTCATGAAAAAACAACAACAAAAAAACATGGTGTTAAATTTATGTTTGCTGTTAGAAAAGGACATTGTAAAACAGAAACTGACATTGTCTGCGATCGATTTTCATAGCGGTATCCGCAAAATATTTCTCTCACATCGTCATGAAAATGCATGCTGCGGGCAACATTTAGAAGCGCCTCGGCGTGGCGCACCCACAACACACACCCGCCGGGAGATAAGGAAATTATCATTACCATTCAGTTAAGAAAATGCCTTATCTGGAGCTATGAGTTTTCAAAAATAATATCACTGAAATGGACAGTCATTCATTAAAATTGACAATTTATTCATTTAAAGATCTGCTCAGTCAGTACAAATTGATGTGAATTTCCTGTTCACTCTTTCTATACAGATAAAACATATAAAAGGTTGGTAACCGTTGTTTGTTTATACTTTTTGATGACAATTTTGAAAGCATTGCCAACATTAGTGAATTGTTGCACTTGAACCTGACTAGTAGTATCTTCAGAGAAAGGCGTTTATTCGTCACCCTGGACCATGAAGCCCTAAAGGTAAAAATCAGTGACCATTTCATGTATATGCATGAGAAATTATCAAGTTCTAGCCAAGTGGATTTAAGACCACTTGGTTCTAGCTATATATACCTTAACCAGTATTATTATGACCGTGGTTGAGAATACGGATCTTGTTGCGGCATCTGCATTTTTTGTTTGTGTGTATGTGTTTTTTTTAATTAAGCAGGAGCGGATTCTGAGGGGGGTGTTAAGGGAATTATTCTAGCCCCCCTTTGACAAGTTTAAAAAAACGGAATACTGTATTTACCCTAAATATTCATAAAAAGGGTAAGAGAAAAGTCCAGGGAGTGCCACAATCACAAGCCGCAGCCCTTCCCAGACACCAAGAGGGGGAGGAGGAAACAGACAAAACCAAACAAGCGCAAATCGAACAAACGTACGAAAAGCACTAAGATTAGCTTTCTCTTCCCTAGTCGCTAGGACTGAAAAACACAAGGCAAAACTTAAAACAAATCGCCTCGTAGAATAAACTACAAAGCAACAGAGTAAGACCGGGACCACCGCCTAGGAACGGTCAGTAGAATAAACCACCGAGGGGTTTAAAGCACATACCCTTGCACTTAACCTTAAACTTCTCTTCAACAGGTCCATTTTACTGCCTATAAGTGCCTGTAAAAATGCTGTGTGAATGGCAAACAGTGTAGACCCAGATCAGACGCCGCGTTCTGCGGCGTCTGATCTAGCTCTCACTGTTGGAAAGGACTTGTTTAGGACTTCATTGGCAACCCGTGTCAATCATTTTCCCTTTGATTGGAAAGCCTGCTTTAGAACGTGTTTGTTTATTTGAAATTAGTTTTTGGTTCCCCTTGTCATAAAAGCTAAACATAGGAAATTGGTTCTGCAAGAAAACCTATTTTATCTTTCGAAAAAGTTTGCTTATGGTAACATTATCAAAACAATGAATTCTTATTTTACATTGGCGTCTGGAAGATATTGAGTAAAGAAAGTGTTGCGCTTTTAAAGTCTTTGCGTATATATCATTGTCCAATAATTCTTCCGTACAAACAAAACTCAAGGTTACATGTACGAAGTTCTTTGTAATTTAGAAATCACTGTAACATGTATGAAGTGCTTGGTAATTTAGAAACATTTTCCCTAAAGACAACATTGATGCAAAGAATATACTTCCTGAAGGCAATGTAATAATGCCGCTAGATAACATATTTGTGGTAACATATTTTAGGAGTTCGGCGGACGTATATTTCAACAATCATTTGGTATTCCTGTGAAGACCAATATGCGTACTATTGTTTGCAAACTTTTTGTTCTCATACGAGGTGGAATTTATACATGAATTCTTGAAAACAGAATATTTCTGCATGATCAAACATTTTTAGAGTCTTTACAAGTCATCAATCCACGCGGGCTTGAAGTTAATAAGAACTTAAAGGTGCTTTTCTGACTCATTCTTTAACGTCTATCTCGACAATGGAAAGCTTGACACAAAGCATACGGGCATATTCCAATTTACCAATAATTAACTAATTAACTATCCGCTTTACAGACATAAAATCCAACCCCCCGCCCCCCACCTCGCCCTTGTAACTGCCTACAGGATTCACGGTTAATCTGATAGAGAGAGACATATTATTGTCACAGGGTTTTACAAAACCGAAATTAGTGTCAACACTTACAAAAACAGTTATATCGATAAAAACATAATCGCATCGATCCCCTACAACGCGGCTATTTCCAAACTCAATTTTGATTAAATCTGGAAAATCATAGAAAGATTATCAGACAGCCAAACATATTCTCGAATTAGAGGGTGACGGAAATGGGTAAGGAATGAAGCAAAAAAAAAAAAAAAAAAAAAAATATATATATATATATATATATATATATATATATATATATATATATATATATATATAATATAATTATTCTAAGTGATAATAAATAAACAAGTCAGATAATATATGTGAATGTGCTATTATTGAAAGAGAATTTCAAGGAAATGGGGAAATTATACGAACACGTTTTAATACTATGGATTGCCAGTATGCCAGCAACTAAATTTCAATAAAAGATGTCTGAAAGCATTCTGATTTCCAATAAAGTTTAATTTAGGACTAAACATGCAATACTATTAAAACTGAAAATCCTTATTTACACTTGTTCTTTTGGAGAAATTCATTTTTCCTGGTGACCGAATGAGACGAACAAACAAAAGTTTTTGCGGTTATTTTGATGTAAGATCCGTAAAATGTATCATATACCTATTAATGATAACGCTTTCAAACAGATAAGTTTCTTACAGTCTTATCCGAAAAGCCGAATCAGTTGATAACTCTAGATCCATATCATCACACTCTCTTAAAGGAGGCTGACGTCAAGATGTCAAAAAGACAGGCTTAACGTTTCCATGCTTTTTGATACACCAAACATTAAAATGAATAAACAGATCAGTTTGAACGAAAATAGACACGATATTCAAAATGGTAGCAAACGACATTTTATTTAGTTTTGAGACCATAAGAGCGCTTCGTGATTGTGGCGTTTCCTGCGTATCTTCACTTTTATTTTTGATAGCTATGCAGACGATTCAAATGAAATGTCACCCCTCACTTGCTCGGAAGAATACTAAATAGAGGATCTTACATTCCTGGTCATTTCATATGAAATTTATGAAACGAGCCTTCGGCGAGTTTCATAAATTTCATATGAAATGACCAGGAATGTAAGATACTGTTTATCATATGGCCATTTTAAATTGGATCTTATTGCCTTTTAAGTTGACAGTTGGTCAGTTGTTCATGGTTGACATGGGCGTCGCCATGACGTTACTTGTTCCCACCAAAGTGTTATGTAACATGTCGTCATACGATTTTTATGACATGACGACGACGTCACATATGATAAAATTAAGAAATATATCAGCTCTAGCAGTGATTTGTTGAGTAATAAATCACTGTTTGAAGGTCAGTTGTAAAGTAGATCAAACCATGAGCGCGGAGCGCGAGTGATTTATCTTCTAATAACTGACCGATAAACTGTGATTTATTACTCAATAAATCAGGCACAAAAGCTGATCTGTTTCGATTCTAATATATACATAGAAAAAGGCGAAAAAGTAATTGTATCCTTAAGATTCTTCCATCTTTCCGCCATCAGCCATCAAATAAAGATATCCCGCTAACAGTTTTGACTGTAACGCTGACGTTAACATGTATTTCTAACGTTGTTGACGCGAGAAAAACGACGTGACACCGTCTAACGTGGTAGAAACGAACACTGTCGCCAGCAAAGTGTCAAAATGTCGTCGGAACGGCGCCAGATATTTATTGCAGAATAAATCACAGAATTTAACATTGGCTGTATAGGCGAAGAGTGTTAGAATATAATTTAGAACGCCGAGTGCTGCTGTTTGGGACTGGCGCTTTTCTAAGTACATAATGAATCTGACATGCTCTATTTCGTCACGTGGATGACCTAGATCTCCGGATCACGCTCAAAGTGAGGCTGGTACATGAAGTTCTAACACTGACAAGACGCTTAAAAATAAACTGCACATTATACACTAAAATGTAATATCAACGACGCACAGCCTTCCCAACCAGAGATTAGGAACAAAGTCAAAACAAATGCCACATATGAAACCTCAGACGAACCAACAAAGAAGAACTGCGACAGCGGAACCATCTAGGAACAGTCAGGAACGGATGCAAGGCAGCAAAAGTAAACTGATTTGCCTGCTCTATAACTCATACATTATTGCCATTTTTATTTTGTCTTCTTAAAAAACACATCAAGGTTTTCATATAAGATTTAAGGTACAGTACAGGAAACCGGCAAACAACAAATCCCTGATCTGAGCTTTACGATAACAATATTGCCACCGTCGCCAAATTCTGCATATGTCCAATGTTGTATAAGTGAAAGTCCTGAACAGACATCTGTCTTGTTCATTTGTAATTTTCAGGCAGACAAAAAGGTTAGTTTTTCAAAGCGCGACGTTGATGTCATTGGAAATTTATAAAGAATCACGTTTTCTAAAACTCCCATGGTTCCGCATGCTTAAAGACGGAAGCAGATCCCCACGGGGAAATTACACAAGTCACCCAAAAGGGCAACGGTCGCTCGCCTGAGTCCAGCATGCCCAGTTAAGGTCAAATACTGCTTTTACAAGAAACACTGGTAGGCAGCTCCAAATGCTCCACTCTAACAACTTTTAAACTTATGGTGATAGTCTGATCTGGCCAGTTTTCAAATTCGTCTGAGATTCCAATAAAATGAAAAGGTTGCCTTTGGAAACAAAAGAACACGTTACAGATAGAAAATGGGAGTCTCAGTTTTATTGGGACTCTTCATAAGCAGTAACAATGCTTACGCGCTCTAGCGTATACATGAGCAAAACTCCATTTTCAAAGATACAACAATGGCCTCAACTATCCCAAAGGAAATGAAAATATAATCTATAGCTCCATAATTTATGACTGCCAAAGAATTAGCTTTTGTGTTTTGCAAAGCTAGACGTTTGAAAAAAAATCAACTTAGAAAAAATTTGATTAAAAAATACACATGAGCCGGTATTCAAAAATAAAAACTATACTTTTTATTGCCTCTGCCTATATATCTGATCTTTACGAAGCACTCCTGTGGCGGGCATGAAATCTTGGTCGCGTTCGAAAACTGGCCAAATTGGAATATTCATCTAGTTGTCATGCTTGTCTGCGTTTCGTAGAGTTCCGATAAATAATAAATAGACTATGACTGGAATAAGATCAAAAATAGACTATTTCTGAAGTCAAGGGCAGGTAACTATGGTGAATATTTCAATCTGGCCATTTTTCGAACCCGTTACAGGTAGTTGACACGAGAATGTTTTCGTTCAGGAAATCAGGTCAATGAATGTTTGCTTAGCGGTTGCCTTGCAAATAGTTACAAGGATTTTGATGAATAATAGCAGTCACCTTTACAAATTTGTATGACAAAATATGCCAGATATTTGCAGTCTATGCTTTCCTGTAAATAAAGATTTTTACCTACCTTTACTGTGAGAAGTATGTTAGAAAATATACCTGCTCACATTCTTCCTTATATATACAAATAATATGGACATACAATCCACTATAAGGCTCTTTGCCAATGATGATAGCGTATATATAATTGTAAAACACCCAGTATAAGGCTCTTTGCCAATGATGATAGCGTATATATAATTGTAGAACACCCAGTATAAGGCTCTTTGCCAATGATGATAGGGTATATATAATTGTAGAACACCCAGTACAAGCGGCTGATCAGCTCAATGCTGACCTTGCCAAGATAAATGCATGAGCTTAGTGGCTTGTTTCAATTAGTCCTTTTAAGTATGACAATATTATTTTCTCGAAAACAGAATATATGAATCAACAACAAACTATCGAGGTAAACTCACATAAATATCTGCAACTTATTTTCTTAAACGATTGCACTTGGGAAGAACGCTTAGAGTATATTATACTGAATGGAAAAAAAAGAAACGCATAGGTTTTTGTTTTGCATAATTTGCATATTTTTTTAACTACCAATTAAAATTAAAAATTAAAATTTGCCCATACACTAATATCGTGTACACAAATTGTAATAACATGTCGCACTCACTGAACCGTCACAATTTCGCACATGATCCACTGATTAGCACTTTTTACCCTCTGACGTGCAATTTGCGAGCCGCGGACTTTACACATATCATATCGGATAGATCCTTTACGTCGTTTGGTTCAATTCCATTTTATTTGGATACCTAACGTCGTGAAATGTCACGGCTATCCAAAAGAGACAGGACGTGCAATTCACTTGTTAATGGAAGGTTCTCACAGTCACATGTCGCTGGGCAGCTTGGTTTTGCCCAGTCAACCGTCAGCCGACTTCGGCAACGTTTACGTGCGACGGGGCTGTTAGTTGACAGACCTCTTAATGGATGTCCCCGTGAGACAACCAGACGTCAAGATCGTGCGATACGATTGGTACATCTGCCAGACCGGTTCAGGATGGCACTGGATACAGCACCAAACACGTCAGGACGTCACAACAACAGGAGTAAACAGTGCGAAACCGTTTGAAAGCTTGTACGCCAGACGACCTTACTTTGGCCACATCTGGCGCAGAGAAGACATGTCAGAACAGGATGAACTGGTTGCGACGACACAACCTTCGTCATCTTGGACGTAAACTCGTTTATCATCGTCGGAGCAAACGATTCACGGACGCTTGCGCCAAGAACACTGACAGTTTTGGTGGGGGTGTGGGGCAGCATTGCCCTTAGACTCAAAACGCTTCTAATTGTGGTCAACGGAAATTAAACGCCATTCAGTACATATAATTCTTCGTCTTTGCGTGATTCCGTTTGTGCAGCAGCACAATCTGGCATTTCAACAAGATAATGCAAGGCTACATGTCGCTCGAGTTTGCCGCGACTTCTTAGCCCTGAACAACGCGATTCCGCTTGATTGGCAACCTTACAGCACTGACTTTTCCCCCATAGAACATCTATGGGACGAACTTGACAGACGGGTTCGGTCACGGCGTTACGTTTCCAATAACGTTCAGGAACGGACGACTGCTTTACAGCAGGAGTGGAACCATATGCCAGTAAGAAAGATCCTCCCCCCCCCCCCCCCTCGCAAACGGCGGGCGAACACGATACTGACTTTAAACTGCAATTTTGATTTCGACACATCATAACCTGGAAGACATTGTGCATTGGTTTCGCATTATGTGATATTGAAATTTTTTAGAATTTCTTTAAAATTGAATTTGGAATAAAATGAAGACATCACTATTCTTTATGAAATATACTTAAATGAATTTAGTTATGCGTTTTTTTTCCTTTCAGTAGAGATAATATTAAAGCCAAAACCAAAGCATAGATTCTAATTAGCATCATGAGAAAACTTAACTTCAAACTTGATAGAAATTCTCTCAAAACAATATATACTTTCTTTATTCGATCTCTACTCGAATACGGTGATCACTGATATCACCTAATGTGGACAATACCACAGACAAACCTGTTTCGGTGACAAACCTGTTTCGCTGACTTTTATTTAACAAGTGCTAGCTTCTTACAGGGATAAGCTTTCAGTGATATCATCACTGTCTGTGCTCTAAAGTTCTGTCAGTTGGGTCATGAATATTGAAAATGTTACTTCCCAGAACTTAATATTTGTTATTTTCTCATGTCCTGTAAGGTTTTAGCTGCTTTTCTTAGTGCTTTTTCTGCTCACCCTTAATGTGCTTAAAATAGCCATAATATATTATTTGAAATATTTTTACTGCATTTGTTTTGTCTTCTGCTACACAATGTCACACGGTCAATATGGCTTCGGTATGATTTATTATCTAGAAAATGTACCTTAAAGTTGGTACCTGTCTTAGCTATTTAACACTATATCTTATGCTTTAAAGAATATGGTAATGTGAAATATTTGCCTTCATTCAATATATTTAAGATTTAACCCGCTCAGATTAATATCTATCTGGTTTGTTTTATGTTGGTTTAATGTATTAATGTTTTTTCTTTACTTCATTTTTTTTATTACTTTTCCCACCCCCGAACAGTAATTAGGAACGTCATAATTATACCGGGCAAAAAATGTTAGGGATCAAATGTTTGAGGGAGAATTTTGTTACCTGTATAAAACAAAGTGTTTTCAACTTATCACTGATCTGGAATTAAAGTCTGAATGTGGATTTTCCTGAACACTTTTCGTTTTTCTTGTTTGCACGTGGCTGCCTTGACGTTTGTGTTCGTTCTTTGCACAATTTACCTGTTGCGGAGGTTGCACGGGCCATTGGACAGGCAGGTCAAACTCAGAGACAGGTGGCTTGCCAACTAAATATTTCTCAGAGTCATGTAACTGGCAATATGTCTGGAGACCAAGACCTGGACGACCAAGAACAACTCGGCAGGACCGGTATTTGGGTAATTTGGCTAGGAGACAACGGTTTCAAAGTGCTTTGAGGCTTAATTTAGACTTTCGGCAGGCTACTGGAAGGCAATGTTTGACACAGACGGCCAAACCAGACTTCATCTGGCCAGTTTACGCGCTTATAGGCCATCTGTGAGGCCTGTTCTGACGCGGATGCATCACATAGCAAGGAGACAGTGGTCTGCTGAGTATTTGACTTGGCAGTTGCGCCATTGGCGGCCTGTCCATTTCACAGACGAGTCTAGGTTTTGCGTGGACTTTGCGTCGTCTTTGTTTATTTTAGTGATTAATTTGATTTTTAAGTTTTCGCTTTGATGCATGGACTGAGTTGGGAGCCTTTATGCGAACCGAATTTTTATGTATTTCTGTATTAAGAGTAGCATCGGGACCTAGGGTGAAGTTGGCTAGCTGTAAAAGTGCTTTAACACCCCCGGTGGTTTACTCTACTGACCGGTCTAAGGCGATGGTCCCGGTGTTAAGTCTTACTCTTTGGTGCTTTGTGGTTTATTCTGCGAGGCGATTTGTTGTATGTCTTACCTTGTGCCATTTTGTTCTTGTGTTTTTCAGTCCTTTTAGCATTGCGAATACCTCGCTTGGGGAAGACAGAGCTAATCTTAGTGCTTTTCGTACGTTTGATCGATTTCTGCTTGTTTGGATTTGTCGGTTTCCTCTTCCTCTTGATGTCTGGGAAGGGCTGCGGTTTGTGATTGCGGCACTCCCTGGACTTTTCTCTTACCTTTTGTTTTCCATGATGAAAGTAGAAGAGCGTGGCGTACAGCGGGAGAACGCTATGCTGACTATTGCGTTGCCCAGCATGACAGGTTTGGGGGAGGGTCTGTCATGGTATGGGCAGGCATCAGTATTGGTGGGGGGACTGACTTGCTCTTACTGGTATAAAGTATCGGGATGAAATTATGCACCCAATCTTGAGACCTTTTACTGGAGCAGTAGGCGATGACTTCATTTTAATGGACGATAATGCCTGACCCAACAGGGCTTTTAGTTGTAAATGATTATCTGGAGGCAGAAATAACTGTTCATATGGAGTCGTTCGTCTGGTTAAAACCCTATCGAACATGCTTGGGACAGTCAAAGACTCCCAGAAAACCGGATGAACTTTTAAATGCCCTGCAAGAAGAATGGCAAAGAATTCCACGGATGAACATTAGGCGCTTGATTCGCAGCATGCATCCACGTTGTAATGCTGTTATTCGAGCACGCGGAGGGCATACTGAATACTGAAACTGTGTATTGACATGTCCATCCACAAACATAAAATTTTAGTTTTCTAAGAAATGTCTGATTCCACTTTAGTTTCACGGGTACCGGGATTTACGGTTCGCTGCTTGTGTAACTACTGATCAATTCATATAGTTAACGCCTGGATTTAAAACCTCACTGTATGTTTAAATTCTTTTGGCGTGTCTATCCTTAAACGTATATATGATGGAGAATTGACTTGGCATGAAATGCTTAGGGAAAAATTATTATAACGTTAGGTCTCTAAATATTCCTAACAAGTGTTAGTGCCGTAAGGCCGTTACTTTCTGCTTCTTTGTGATCATCTAACCCGTTCCGAGATTTTTTTATTTATTTATTTTTTTTTTTTTGAAATATTATATGAGGGATCACTGATGAGGCCTATATGGTCACGAAACTAGATTGTCTAGCCTAGAAAAGTTGACATTTTAGTTGTTTTCAGATAAATGTGTGTTCTTTGCTCTCAAGAGTCATTTCTTTTAGAATCTATTTATCTTCACAACAACTGCTCTTAGTGTCGTGTTGCGGCCGCAAAACGTCTCCCCATACTTCACTATAGTGTAGTTTATATTTTCTGGTCCTTTATAATCATAAAGCCCATTCCAGGATTTTTTTTTCAAATTATGAAGGTCACTGATGAGGCCAAACTGGCAAAAAGTAGCTAGGCTTTAGTTTTGTAAGTTTCTTTGCTCTTAAGGGTCATTCCTTCTAGAAAATTTTTATCTCCGCTAGTACCGTGTGGCGACAATTACCTGTTTCCCCGTACTTTACTGAAGTGTATTTGTGATCACTGAGCCTATTCCGGGGGGTTTAAAAATTTATATGATGGCGACCGATGAGACCTAATAAGCCGAAACTAGCTAGTCTGGCCTAGAACACCTGACATATTAGCTGTTTTGTTTTATGAGTGTGTCAAATGGTCAATGTATGGTACTTGCCTGACAGCTGCTCTCTAAAATCTTCAAAACAAGCAACAGAATATTACACGTCTTACACGTAATAAACTAACGCCTCCTCGATGACACTGACATAGATCTTGTAAAAGGTGTAAAGGTAAATTATACCATCGATGACTTTCTACTTTCATATTCAAAACGACCACCCAAAATATAAAATTTCGCTAGTATCTACCGCAGAGTTTCCCGAATTATATATTTTGAACAATTATGGCCTCAAAGCAGACAAAAATGACAAAAGAAAGAGACAAAAGAAAAATGGATGGAACTATTTGATATGGAACAATTTCGTATGGAACCTCATGCCGCTGCTCTGTAAATTTTAGCAGTACATGACCTTGAAAGGAAATAATATGCTCCCATGGGGAGAATATAAGAATCAATCACGAGTGTCCATACAGAATAGGGAAATCTCACCAGAGGAGTAGGAATTTAACCACGAGGCTTGCCTTTCCTTTTAGATAGACCCCCTTTATAAGAATAGAAGTAGAACAATTTTGACTACCTCCCCTGAAATTTTATCAATTCCTTTGGTGGAAGTCTGAAAAGTTGTATAATATGGCTGAAAATCTATCCAGTCCCTAAATAAACGTGCGTTCGTCCAGTACATACCTTTGGCGACAATTATGTTTATATTGGGAAACACTTGGTGGATTAGTTCACAGTCTTTGGGCCTTGGTACCCGTACATCGGCAATGTTATCATTGCTTCGGTACGGACGTGGAACACTTTCAGGGGAGACAACTGTCAAAATTGTTTCTGTCTTCCTTCTGTTAAGGGGTATACTCAAAAAGGAAATAATTTGCTCCCCTTAGCAGTAAATTATTTCCTATTAGAGTAGCACGGTCTCCTTAACCTTACGCAAGTTCTGTCGTGAAGTTTCTAAAATGCTACTCAATAGAAGGGAAGGCAATGATCAGGAATCGATACAATTATCCCACACCTCCCATCAGATACATCAAAGGGAAAGAAACACAAACACGAAATAACTAGACCCTAATGGAAACATCACTAGCAGAAAGCCAAACGGACAGTTACCCGTACAGGTAAGCCTAAGATGATCTTATTGGGAAAGTTATTCTTAGGGGAATTAATATAATGTTGTTCATTTCTTATGAGTACCGCAGTACTGGTACTGTAATTATACTGAAAGGAAAACGAAAAGCATAACTAAATCCATTTAAGTATACTCGTATTTCATGAAGTATAGTGTTTTAATTAAAACTATTGACTTCATTTTATTCCAAATTCATTTTAAAGAGTTTTTCAAAATTTCAATATCACATAATGCGAAACCAATGCACAATGTCTGTTTAATTGCTCCAAGGTATGATGTGTGGAAATAAAAATTACAGTTCAAAGTCAGTATCGTGTATGCCCGCCGTTTGCGCGCGTTGCTTCACATATCCTGTTAGCCATGGTTAATGAGGGTGTTATCTTTCTCAGAGGCACATGGTTCCACTCCAGCTGTAGAGCATCCGTCATTTCCTGGGGTTTTTTGGGAACGCGACGTCGTGACCGAACCCGTCTGTCAAGTTCGTCCTATAGATGTTCTATGGGGGGAAGGTCAGGACTGTAAGGTGTCCAATCAAACGAAATCACGTTGTTCTGGGCGAAGAAGTCGCGACAAACTCGAGCGACATGCGGCCTGGCATTATCTTGTTGAAATGTCAGCTTGTGCCACTGCACAAACAGAACCACGTTTGAAGGAGACTTCTAAAAACCTTGATCTTCTCCCTCCTAAGCCTAAGTTATCTTTTCGATATTTGAAACAAGGTATCGAAGAATTTCATAGAAAGTATGTTTTGGCTCCAGCTGATAAAGCTGCTAATAATGTTGTTATTGTGTGACGACTTTATTATATCAATACTCTAATACAAGAACTTGGTAGTACCAACACATATGAACGGATTTCTAATGACGACAGATCTATTGTTAATACCCATTCTATCTATACTGCTAAATTTGCAGTGAGTATTAAAGAAAAGCAAGACAGACTTCCTGCATTATATTGGTTACCGAAACTTCATAAACGACCTTATAAAGCACGTTTCATTGCTAATTATAGTTCATGTACGACTACTGTTTTGTCCAAACTGCTAACTTCATGCCTTACTGCTGTTAAAAACATTGGATTAGATACTATGATATGGTTTACGAAAGGGAAGGAATTAACTTTATTTTGGTCAATTAAAAATTCCAATGATGTTCTCAATAAATTTAAATCTAAAACTTTCAGGCTTCTAAATTGTCTACATATGATTTTTCTACACTGTATACTACGTTACCTCATCATCTTATAAAATATAAACTTATTGATTTAATTAAACGAACGTTTATTTGGGAGAATAACCAATATTTGGCTTGCAACGAAGAATGTGCTTTTTTCACTTTTGATGTATACAATAATCACAATTTATGGTCATGTCAAAAAGTCTGTGATGCCCTTGTTTATCTTTTGGATAATATTTTTATTAGATTTGGAACTAAACTTTATAGGCAAACTATTGATATTCCGATGGGAACTAATTGTGCTCCTCTTGTTGCAGATTTGTTTCTTTTTTGTTATGAGAGATGATGATGATAAGTTCAGGTTTAACGACGCAACAACCCATGAGGGTCATTTGCGTCAAAATGGTGAACTAACATGGTTCTGTAATGAAACGATTATAATGATAAGTCATAAATGCATAAAATGTAAAACTAGAACGAATTTAAAAATTAAAGCAGTTATACTTTGTTAAAAAGATTGATGTGTTTTAAAAACATAAGTATGTTATCAGTTGGTACATTTTCAAATAAGTATCTCAGGTCATTTGTTTGGAAGAATTGACGTCGTATATGAGAGAATTCAATGCAATCGATCAGAAAGTGTTTTACCGTAAAAGGTTCATTACAGCTGATACAAAATGGCTGATCTTCTCGTTTCAGTAGATAAGAATGTGTGAGTCTAGTATGACCTATACGTAGACGAGTAAGAACCACTTCTTCTCGCCTTAATGACCGATAAATGTTATTTTTACCAAGAACCGGTTTTATTTCATGTAGTTTATTGAATGTCGCTCTGTCCCATGACAGCTGCCATTTGGATAAGATGTACCTGTTGATAAAAGGTTTAAAATCTGTACATGGAAGTTTAAAATTCGAAATTTCTAGATCGAGTGAGGCCTTTGCTTTTACGTCGGCAGCCTCGTTACCTTTTATGCCAACATTGCTGGGGAGCCAACAGAACAAAATTTCCTTAGTTTTCGATAGCTCGTGATGTTTTTCTATCACGTTCTGGATTTTGGGATTTTTTGAAGATGTGTGATTTAGAGATTTTAAAACAGAAAGGGAGTCCGAGAAAATAACGAATTTGTTCTCTAAAGAGTTATTCATAACGTAATCCAAAGCCATATCAATAGCCTTGGATTCAGCAGTGAAAATAGATGAGCCATCAGGAAGACGGATCTTTTCATGGTGGCTGCCCGATATATACGCACAGCCAACCTTATCTTCAACTTTTGAGCCATCAGTGTAGATGTGTTGATAATCTGGAAGTCGCGACTGTAATTCTTGGAAGTTTTGTTTCATGAGATGTGAATCAGAAAGTGACTTTTTGCTGTTGTGTAAATCGAAAAGAATATTTGATTTAGTAACGCACCAGGATGGAATATCAGAAAAAGAGTGTTTTTGAATGTTTTTAATGTTAATATTAGTAGATTCTAAAAGTGGTGCTATACGAAGGCCGAAGGATTTAATAGCGTTAGGTTTTCTTTCATAATATTCCTGAAATTGTGGTGGAAATGTGACTTCAAAAGCAGGGTTAGAAGGGTTAGCAGCAAGTCTGATGGCATACTGAAGAGACAATTTTTCTCTGCGTAGCCATAACGATGGCTCATCTGCTTCCACGTTAAGACTCGATACTGGAGATGTACGAAAAGCTCCCAATGCCAAGCAAAGTCCTTGATTATGTACAGTGTCTAACATCTGTAGATAAGATTTTCTAGCAGATCCATATACGATGGACCCATAATCAAGTTTTGATCGAATTAAAGAACGATACAGGTGAAGAAGAGTTGTTCTGTCCGCTCCCCAACTTGTGTGAGATAAAACTTTTAAAAGGTTTAATGCTTTTAAACATTTCGCTTTCAAGTATTTTATATGGGGTATGAAGGAGAGTTTTTTTTTTATCAAATATAACCCCAAGAAATTTTGATTCAGCAACAACTGTTATTTGAGATCCATATATGTAGAGCGCTGGATCGTTGTGTATTTTCCGTTGTTGACAGAAATGAACGCACTGAGTTTTCGATTTGGAAAATTTAAAGCCATTTCTAGTTGCCCAGTCTTCAATTCTTTTTAGACATTGCTGTAGATGTCTTTCTATTGTGCGCATATTTTTCGAGCGAAAACAAATACAGAAATCATCAACGTACAAAGAACCATCTGTTTTGTAATCCAGACAGTTTATAATATCGTTTAATTTCACGTTGAATAACGTGTTTGAAAGTATTGCTCCTTGAGGAACGCACTGTTCTTGATCATAGAGATCAGACAGGGTCGATCCTACACGCACTTGTATTGTACGATCTTCAAGAAAACTTTTAATAAAGTTTGGTAGTCTTCCTTTCATACCAAAGTTATGTGGGTCTTTAGAATTCCATATCGCCAAGTGGTATCATAGGCTTTTTCCAAATCGAAAAATACAGCGACTACATGTTCTCGTTTGATAAAAGCATCACGGATAAAAGTTTCTAGTCTAACTAAATTATCATTGGTACTACGTTCAGCTCGGAATCCCGACTGAAGTTTTGTTATAAGATTGTTAGATTCTAAGTACCAAACAAGTCGTTTGTTTATCATTCTCTCTAGTGTTTTGCAAAGGCAACTTGTTAGCGCTATTGGTCTGTAGTTTGTTGGTTCTGCATGATCTTTCCCTGGTTTGGGAATAGGTATAATTGTGGCCAAACGCCAGCATTCTGGAAAAACTCCTGTTGTCCATATACCGTTGAAAATATGTAAAAGTGTGTCAAGGGCGGTTTCGGGAAGGTGTTTAAGCATCTGGTAATGGATGTCATCAGGGCCTGTAGCTGTATCTTTTGATTCTGCGATAGCATCTTTAAGTTCTGTAATGTTAAACAGGCTGTTATATTCTTCAGTATTTGAAGAGGTGAAATTAAGTTTGATTTTTTTCTTCTTGTTTTTTGATGTTTTGAAACTACTCTGAATAATTCCGAGATGAAGAATTATCCAAAAAAGTTTCGCCAAGTGTGTTTGCTATCTCTTCCTTTGATGTGGCCTTTGTTCCACGTTTTGTATTTAAGTGGGTGAAACTGGGTGATTTTGATTTACCAGATATTTTTCGTATCATGTCCCAAACCTTTTTAATTGGAGTTTTATAATTTAAATTCGAAACGTAAGATTTCCATGATTTGCGTTTGGAGGCCTTTATTGTTCGACGAGCCTTTGCTCTGAAATTCTTTACTTTATTCAGGTTCTCCTTTGTTGGATATCTGCAGAACTTTGATAATGCTTGCTTGCGCTGTTTTATGGCATCTTTGCATTCATCATTGTACCATGGCTTGCTTTTCTTTGGATTTGTCGAGGTTTTCGGTATACTTTTGTTAGAGATATCGAGAAGAGAAGAAGTAAAATCATCTAGAGGATCCAAGGAATTGTTAAACTTATCTATTTTGAGACTTTCTTCACATAATGAGTGATACAATTCCCAATTTGCTTTATTTAGTTTCCATTTTGCGTTGTGATCTTTCGTGGAATTATTTACGCTTTCAATAATAACAGGGAAGTGGTCACTTCCATGTTGATCTTCACTGACCGTTCAATCGAAATCCAGCAGTAGAGATGGATGACATAGGGAAAGATAAAGAAGAAAAATTTCCAGTTGCAGGATGGAGATAGGTGTGAGGTTTGTCATTCATAAGACAAAGCTCGTTTTTGATTATAAAGTCTTCAATAATATTACCTTTAGGGTTGTTATCTTTACATCCCCAAAGGATATTGTGACCATTGAAGTCACCAACTAGTATATAGGGTGAAGGGAGTTGTTTGAGTAAAGTGTCTAAATGTTCGGTCTCTAAATGAAAATTTGGAGGTATATACACAGAACAAATAGTAATTTCTTTATCTAAAGTGACAGAAACCGCAACGGCTTGAAGATTGGTTACAATTTTAATTTCTCGCTGGGGACATGAAGAGTGAACTAAGATTGAGCTTCCACCAGACGGCCTCTGGCCTTCTGAATATATATAATTGTATGTAATGAAATCTCTGATATTTAATTGATCATCAGTTTTTAAAAAAGTTTCTTGCAAGCAAAAAACTGATGGACTCAATAAAGATAAAAGTAATAAGATCTCGTTATAGTTTGACTTTAGACCTCGACAGTTCCATTGTATTATTTTGTGATTTGAATTCATTTTAGAGTTGTTAGATTTTAGTTAGACTAGCAACTAAGGATATGTTATTGGTGATTTTGATCTATTATTACTATTGTTGACGTGTGAATGTTCTGATGATCTCGATCTATTTCTGTTAGTTCGTGGGCGATCTGGAGCTTCTCCTAACGCCATATCATCGCTACTGTCACTCAATGATCCGAACTTATTATGTTGTTGAAGTATATTATTTGAACCTTTTCGTTCCCTGTTTGATGTGCTTGGTCTTTGTGTTCCTTGACTAGATTTTTAATTTTGTTTGTTGTTTCGTAGGTGGAGATGATTGACTTCTTGCTTGTCTTTCTTTCTGTTGTTGTTTCTTCCAATCTTTTCTTATCATCTCTATGGTGGCTTTTTTCAGGCCAGCCTCTCCTTTTTTCTCTTCAGTAGGTGTCTTTGTTTGATTTTTGTTTGTGGTGTTTGTTTGACCTTTTTGTTTCTGCAGATCTTCTGTTTGGCTGTTTGTGTTTGTTGAACTTGATTGAACTGCAGAGTCGAGAATATTGATCGGATCGGTTTGAGTGGCAGTATCAACCACAGAAACCTTTTTCATAGAAGACTGGGTGATGTTGGCATAACTGATTCCAGGTATTGGAGTTGGGGTCTCAACAAGTTTCCGCGCTTCAACGAAAGAAATATTTCTGGTGAACTTGATACGCAAGATTTCCTTTTCTTTGTGCCAAATTCGGCATTCTTTAGAGTCAGCACCGTGTTTTTCACCACAATTGACACAGTGTAATTCGTTGCTACATCTATTTTCGAGGTGTTCTCCTGTTTGACCGCATTTCGAACAGATAGGGTCTTTAGAACACCTATCCTCATGGTGTCCATATTTTTGGCAATTATGACAACGCAAGGGATTTGGTACGTAGACTTCTACGTTGACTCTAAAGTATGACACTTTGACCGTTTTGGGTAAAACTGGCGTATTGAAAGTAAAAACAAAGGTGTTTGTGTCTTTTAACTCTCCGTTTCGTTTTATTTTGAATCTTTTTACTCCAGTTACTCCTTGAGATCTTGTGCCCTCGAGAATCTCCTCCTCGCCGCAATTCCTCAATTCGGGACAACGAATTACCCCTTTTGAGGAATTTAGCGAGGTATGAGGGTACACTCGGACTTTCAAGTCGTGAAAAGTCTGTGCACGAAGAAGATTCTCGGCATGGGTTTTCTTGGATACCTCAATGAGTAGCTGATTCGATCTGTGTAGTTTTTTGATGTTTTCAGGTTCACCAGCTATACTCTGTATGATGTTTTGTATTAGAAACGGTGACAGAGATGTTATCTGTCTGTTCTCTTCTTTGCTTTCAACTAAAATGAAGCGTGGAACGTGTTGAGGAGACGTATCATTTGTTGAGGTAGTTGGAGGTTGAGAATTTTCGTCAAAATCTGAATTATCAGTGTCTGGGGTTTGTTTAGTTCTTTTTCTTTTATCATTACCCATGATGAAGTTGTATTAAAATTCGTCCTCCGTGCTCTCCGCCCACCACGGAGCCCAACAAGGGAACACATAAATGGAGTGGCTTTCCTACTCACTTGTGCTAGAGATACACAGAAGATATACTCGCACGAGCAAAATGCTGCACGATTGACCCGTTAAGCCGCCGCCTTCTTAGGATTGGAAAATTTGAGAAATAAGAATTATGGGCAAACGGTGAGTATCAGTATGATACAAAAGACAAGGAAGAGAAAGAAAAGATTTTTCCTAGGGCTTGGCGCGACCAGCCGATTGACCGTGCCGGGTCTCACGGACACCCTTCTACACCGAAATCTGGGCCAAAGAGGCGTGTTGAGCCATCAGGAGAGAACAAACTCCCAATAACTCTCAACCTCCAGGATCCTTTCTTCCGGCTTACGGGTTGCCACCCACGGCAAACGGGTGGTATTTCCTCTTCGCTCTTCCCAAAGGGGACAATTACTGCTCACCAAGCTAGCAACGTTCCTAGTGGGAACTGAGCCCCCAGGGCCTCGACAAGGCGGAAAGTTTAATACCCAGGGGTTTTGTTATGAGAGAGATTTCATGAAGTCTCTCTCACGTGAAAATCAGGCTGACATTATTGAGGCCTTCAATTCAACTTCAAGATACCTTGATGATTTATTAAATATTGACAAACTTCTTAGGCAGGGCTATCTTTATTTTAAACTTCGTAAGGCGTTTTCGAAATTTTATCGCAGACACAGTGCCTTGGTAGAAAAATATTGCGCCAGCCTGAAAACATTTCTGCAACAAGGAACCAGAATTTTACGGTGACTTAGTGTACAGATTTAGAAAAAGTATAGGAAAATCTCGAAAATTTCGGAGCAGTTCAGAAAACTTATTAACCGTTATAAAATAATTGGCTATAGCCTGGATATTATGCGGCAGACTGCATGCCTAGTTGTCAACCCAATCATTGTTGATGGCTATGCTTCACTCTTTAATTGCACGACGGTGGTTCAGGCCTCAGACGCAATGACGGCCTCTTCGTAAAACTTTAACCAGTGGGTTGGGGCTTGACGATATGTCTTTGGCTTAGCCCGCCGTGGTTCAAAAAAGGTAAGAGAAAAGTCCAGGGAGTGCCACAATCACAAACCTCAGCCCTTCCAAGACCCCAAGAGGAAGAGGAAACCGACAAATCCAAACAAGCACAAATCGAACAAACGTACGAAAAGCACTAAGATTCTCTTCCCCAAGCGAGGTAATCGCAATACTAAAAGGACTGAAAAACACAAGAACAAAATGACACATGGAAAAACATACAACAAATCGCCTCGTAGAATAAACCACAAAGCAACAAAGAGTAAGACTAACACCGGGACCACCGCCTTAGAACGGTCAGTAGAGTAAACCACCGGGGGGTTTAAAGCACTTTTACAGCTAGCTAACTTCACCCTGGGTCCCGTTGCTACTCTTAATACAGAAACACATAAAAATTCGGTTCGCACAAAGGCCCCCAACTCAGTCAATGCATCAAAGCGATCACACAAAAATCAAATTAATCACTACAAAGACGAGTACCCATGGCTAACTCTACTGTATGCCAGAGTACATGAAAACCAATAATTGAACCACGGCGGGCCAAGCCAAAGACATATCGTCAAGCCCCAACCCACTGGTTAAAGTTTTACGAAGAGACCGTCATTGGGTCTGACGCCCGAACCGCCGTCGTGCAATTAAAGAGTGAAGCATAGCCATCAACAATGACTGGGTTGACAACTAGGCATGCAGTCTGCCGCATAATATCCAGGCTATAGCCAATTCTTTTATAACGGTTAATAAGTTTTCTGAATTGCTCCGAAAAGTTAGATTTACTTACAATTTTTCTAAATCTGTACACAATGTCACCGTAAAATTCTGGTTTCGATATACCTTGTTGCAGAAGTGTTTTCAGACTGACGCTATATTTTTCTAACAAGGCAGTGTGTCTGCGATAAAATTTCGAAAACGCCTTACGAAGTTTAAAATCAACTATAAGTTTTCACTTACTCTGGCATACAGTCAAATTAGCCATGAGTATTCGTCTTTGTTTATTTTAGTGATTAATTTGATTTTAATGTTTTCGCTTTGATGCATTGACTGGGTTGGGAGCCTTTATGCGAACCGAATTTTTATGTATTTCTGTATTAAGAGTAGCATCGGGACTCACGGTGAGGTTGGCTAGTTGTAAAAGTGCTTTTAACCCGGTGTTAGTCTTACTCTTTGTTGCTTTGGGGTTTATTCTACGAGGCGATTTGTTTTATGTCTTACCTTGTGTCATTTTGTTCTTGTGTTTTTCAGTCCTTTTAGCATTGCGATTACCTCGCTTGGGGAAGAGAGAGCTAATCTTAGTGCTTTTTGTACGTTTGTTCGAATTGTGCTTGGTTGGATTTGTCGGTTTCCTCTTCCTCATGGTGTCTGGGAAGGGCTGCGGTTTGTGATTGTGGCACTCCCTGGATTTTCCTCTTACCTTTTTCTGTGTAGTGAATGGCGTTTAAGTTTCCGTTAACCACAATTAGACGCGTTTTGAGTCCATGGGCAATGCTGTCCCACACCATTATCGAGCCGCTATCAAATCTGTCAGATTCCATGACGCAAGCGTCCATAAATTGTTGTCGCCGACGTCGATAAACGCGTTTACGTCCGTCAGCACGGTAAAGGGTGAACTGCGACTCGTCACCAAACAGGACTTATTTCCATCGGTGCATAGGAAAATGACGATGGCTGTGTTGTCGCAACCAGTTCAACCTGTTCTGACGTCTTCTCTGTGTTAGATGTTGTCTTAAGTAAGGTCGTCTGGCGTTCAAGCCAACTTCCCTCAAGCGGTTTGCACAGTTTTGGGATGAATCCTGTTGTTGTGACGTCCTGACGTGTTTGCTGCTGTATCCACCGCCGTCCTGAACCGGTCACGCAGATGTGCCAAATGTATCGCACGATCTTGACCTCTGGTTGTCTCACGGGGACGTCCACTAACAGGTCTGTCGCACGTAAACGTTGCAAAAGTCGGCTGCCGGTTGACTCGGCAACACCAAGCTGCCTAGCGACCTGTGACTGTGAGGAACCTTGCATTAACAAGTCCTCTGTCTCTTTCAGGTAGCCGTGGAATTTCACGACGTTACATATCCAAACAAATTTTAATGGAATTGAACCAAACGGCGTAAAAGATCTGTCCGATATAATAATTCACTGTGTAAAGTCCGCGGCTCGCGAATTGCACGTGCAGAGGATCACATGCGAAATTGTGACGGTTTAGTGAGTTTGACATGTTGTTACAATTTGTGTGCACGATATTAGTCTATGAGCAAATGTTATTGGTATTTTTTTTTATTTTTTTTTTTTTGCAAAATTAAAACCTATGCGTTTCTTTTTCCTTTCAGTATAACTTCTACGACAGCATAAAAATCAATGTCTGGAAGAAACTTTATGGAGCTAAGATGTCAGCAAACAGTATGCATTTCCGAAAAGGAGATGCCTACACATGAGAGTATATAATGAAAGCATCCCCTGCAGAGCACAAATCAAGAGTAACGACTCACGAAACAAAAAAACAATCGCAATTACCTATGCAAACACCTGCGACTTTTCAAAACATTCCAAAAAGAAGAGAGGCCTAAACCCGATCTGAAATTTCTAAAATGTCTAAACTAATATGATCTTCTCACGAGAGAGAGAGAAAGATTTTTCTTAATGAATTTTAACTTCCCTTCTTTAGATGTACTTGGCTTTACTCGCGGATGTGGTGAACATCTACATGATATTATGCGGTTGTCTTTCTTCGCGAGTCGTTGAAAGGTGGGGTCTACCTGTTTTCTTATTTCTTGTGCAGATAAGATATTTTACTCATCAATCATGGACGGTATACATATAATAGTATATAATAATCATTATACGATTTTATGAAACGCAACATACATTTGAGCAACAATGTCAGATATGCCGCCCAGCAAAGACTCAGATACCCTGCGCACTCGCATAGCCTGGTCAGAATCTTCACTGGGCGCACTCTAGACAAACAAGGACGCAAAGCCTCTCCATGCGGACATAGAATATTCTAACCAGACCGCCGAATGAGCAGGTCGATCCGTCCTCGCCGGGCGCACGTCCTTTCATGTTTCGGTTCATTTACAATACCACAAAGAGAGAGAGAGAGAGAGAGAGAGAGACAGACAGACAGAGAGAGAGACAGACAGAGGGACACCCTCGATAAATAAAATACCCATTTTTAATTTAATAGATGGGACTACGTCTCTTTTCTCAATTTGAAACATTTGTAGGTAAAATCAGCCTATCATGCACACATGATTTATCTTCACATGCCATGAACCAGATAAATTTCCCTTTTTTTACCCGAAGTTTAGAATATTTGCAATAACTGAAGCAAAAACAGTTTAACTTTCAATGTTATACACTGAAGTGGCATTAAAAAGTGTACTTCTACTTTATTTAATTTACACAATTTACTGAAACATGCTATTTCTTATACCTTCCAGATTCTACTTCTAGTAGATTCTGACTCTTCTTTCTCGAAATTCGATTTAAATAATGTAAAATGTTCGATTTTTACATTATGTTTCTGAATAGCTTCCACATTTAATTTAGTTGACCAAATATTTCTGTGTAGACTTCGTATATTATTTTTGACTAGTATCACACTTTCCTGATCAAGTTGTGAAACACAACACATAGTTGTAACGCCAGTGAACCAAGATTTTATTTATTTAGTTGTTTACCAATCTCTTATGATTGTCACAGTAATGAATAAGAACTTTTTTGTTTCAAATGCAAACAAAATTCAATTATTTCTTTCACAAATGCCATTTTAAAGAGGATTCCATTTATTTATTTAATCTCAATATGCCATTCGCCATACATAGCAACATATGAAAAAAGCAAGTACAAATGTACAAAACATATATAAATAAAAAAGAGAAAAGTCAAGGGAGTGCCACAATCACAAACCGCAGCCCTTCCCAGACACCAAGAGGAAGAGGAAACAGACAAAACCAGACAAGCGCAAATCGAACAAACGTACGAAAAGCACTAACATTAGCTCTCTCTTCCCCAAGTGAGGTAATCGCAATGCTAAAAGGACTGAAAAACACAAGAACAAAATAACACAAGGTAAGACATAAAACAAATCGCCTCGTAGAATAAACCACAAAGCAACAAAGAGTAAGACTAACACCGGGACCACCGCCTTAGAACGATCAGTAGAATAAATCTGGAGGGGGTTTAAAGCACTTTTACAGCTAGCCAACTTCACCCTGGATCAACTTGATATGTCGGGTTTGTAAGCAAGATAGCTTGTCGAATACAGTATCAGCTATAATTAATAATACCTCTCACATTTAGATCTACGAGTCAATTACAGAACATATAGTTAAACAAGCAGAGATATCCTTTTCTGCATCGCCTCATATATGTATACACTGAGTGAGTCGTTTTATTATAGTTGAGTGCGACTCTTTTATTAACTTTTTGAATTTTTGTTTAGATGGCCATCTGCAATAATACGATGGTAAGTAATTCCTGCGCAGTTCTCTATGTGTGGGACACACCAATAAAACAATGATATTCATCCTCGCAAGCCTGCATATGCGTTGATTTCTATCTATTCTGTTTTGCTGATATCTGCCCGTCTCAATTTCTAAATTGTGTGATGAACATTTAAATCGAATTAATTCACTTCTGTATTTGTCATTTTTAACACAATAAAAATATTTTTCCATGTTAAACTGCAATTTAAAAGTACGATAAGTTGACAATTTCGACATACTATGAACTTCACTAAACCATTTTTGTAGATACTGATCGCGAAGGTGTTCTATAACATTATTAACCCGCAACAAAGATATAGCATCACTATTCCATAAATTAGAAAATCCAAGTTCATTTAACATATTTTTTACCTCAAGAGCCCATGTATTACTAATACCCTCACGGCCATTATCTACGGAATTAACCTCATGTTCGTATACAGCATGTAAAAAAGTATCAGTAAACCAATATTTTAAAATCCCTTCTTTTCTTTTGACAAATAAAGGAAATCTACCCTATTCCCCGTAGATGACAGGAGATAGAATCTGCGATTTCACATGTAGAAGTTGTTTTAAAAATTTCGAATGAACTTTTTCAATATCGGAGGCTGGATGGAAGCATCAGATTTAAGTTTAAAATCTGTAATATCATTGAATCAAATAATTTCAGTTTTTTTTCAGTAATTAAAATATTAATGGCTTCAAATAGTTTATTTAAGGAGAATAATGCTCTGGATGCTTGTTTGGATAATGATTTTTGAGCCTGGAAAAACTTGCCATTACGAGTAAGTGTAGCACCAAGATTAGTAAATGATGAATCATTTTCTAGAACTCTGTCGTTGTAATAAAATATGGTATTATCCTGCGTATTGCCGGGTTTGAATACCATTGTTTTGGTTTTGTCTGTGTTGACTTGCATATAATTTATCAAGCAGTAGCTGTAAATAAACTGGAGAATCGGAAAGTAAAACGGTGTCATCTGCAAACAAAAGTATAAATATTTGCATTTGATTAAGAGTAAAAGCAGTAAGATTTTCGCTTTCAGAGACCATGTCATTAATGAAAACTACAAACAAGAGCGGCGAGAGTGGTTCCCCATGATTTACACCAATGTAAAGGCAAATAAAATCGGACATTCTATTCATAGACCTTACCCATACTTTAACTGATTCATATATCTTTTTGATCAAATTTACAATTTACTAGAAACATTCATTTCTAGTAACTTAAACCAGATATCATTCATATATACTTAATCAAATGCTTTCTGAAAATCAACGAATGCGCAGTAAAGCTTCTTCTTTCTTTTCATTGAACAATCTATAATGGATTTTAAAATGTTAATGCAGTCAACAGTGCTCTTTTTCTCTCGACTGATGATCTGTTAAATGCTTATTCGATACACTTACTCAACCTATTATCAAGAACATGAGAAAAAAGTTTCCAAAATATACTGGTTACTCTAACCAGTGTCGCCCCGTACTTATTCACGTCGCTTTTGTCACCCTTTTTGGGGACCAGAACAATAACACCACGTGTTCAATCATCCGAATACATACAATTATCAAACAATTTAACAATTTACAAAGTAAAAGCGCAATAACATCTTTTCTTGCAATAAATAGCTCGGGAATTAACAAATCAATTCCGGCATTTTTAATGTATTTTAGTTTACCAATAGCTCGTATCGCCGGGTCGCTACTGTTTGAATTTACGGGAAGTTCCATTTCCGCTTGTCGCGACACATATTTGACCTCAATTCTAAAATTAATAACTTCTGTGTTTCGGCTGCCGGCCGAGATACTTGTATATTTAAATATCACCTAATATGGCATTTGCAGAGATTCTGACTCCAGTTGCTTTGTTATAATATATTTATATCTATTCTAGTTTTCGGGTGGCCTGAAACCATTTCAGGTGCTCACAGCCTGTCCATTGTGTATCATAAGCAATGGACATATAGTACTTATATGTCAAATTAGAATTTGTCCATAATACATATTTTATTTTTTAAATTTATTACTATCACAGTTTCGTAAGTTTTCTTGATCGACAAGATGGTAACCCAACCCATTTTTCTTACCTTTGTATCTCCTTCTCTCCCTGATGGTCTAGATTCAATGTCAGTCGCGGCCCGCAATATGACAGTGTATGACTGGTTGACAAACTCCAAGTGCCAGCTTTCCAAACCAACCTTGTATCAAGATGGGTAGTGACATAGCCAGCTGGAGAATGTCAATTGGTCTGTTTTATGGTATGGTGTATGGGATGGTGGTGAAAAACTATTTAGGAAAGATTTCATTTAGTTTTATCATCTTGACAAGTATTTGCATATATTTTAAAAAGTTATTCTGGGCTCTCTCGTTTACAACAGTATAAACAATCTTGAAACCGTTGTTCTTGTATGGCTGCTGATCATACTGTCAGGGGATGTCGAACTGAATCCCGGTCCAGATGATACATTACGAGAACATTGTGTATCTATCCTGCATTACAATATGCGGAGTATTCGAAATAAATTAGAGTACATTATTGATAACTTTTGCGATTTTGATTGTCTGTGTTTTACGGAAACACATCTCGATGATAGTGTTGAAAATGTTAATATATCTTTAACTACTGACTGCTACCCCCTGTCGCAAAGACAACATGGTGGTGGTATTTTGGTTTACGTTAACAAAAACCTTTTACATAAAAGAAGACTAGATCTCAAAATATTTTGGGAAGAAGCTATCTGGATCGAAATTGTATTAAAGTTTCTCTTAGGTACGTTTTATAGCCCTAAATCCCAGGATCGAACTTTTTTCGAAGCGCTAGATCGTAACATTGAAAAGGCGTTGGACTCTTGTCGTAACATTATAATTTTAGGCGATCTAAATGAAGACTTTCTGAATGAAAACTATAGAAATCTCCATGTTATCGTGATGACAAACTCATTGCAAAATGTCAAATGTTCCAACAAGAAGCAGAGCTCTTTTGGATCCAATTTTAGTTCCTGACGATCTTACTAGTTATGATTCGGGAGTTTTATCTATTCCTAATAAAATGACAGATCATTCTGCTACATACATACTGCTTCCCCATAATTATTTAGTTTCATCAGCATATACTCGCAGGGTATGGTTCTATAAAAGGGCAGATTTTGCACACTTCAGGAAAACGTAAGGTCATATGACTGGAATTGTCTTTATGAATGCTCTGTAAATGACTGCTGCGAATTATTCACTAACTAATTTATGGAATTTGTAAATTTGTCGATCCCACACAGGGATGTAATAATACGACCAAATGATAAGCCATGGTACGATTCTGAAATTCGCAGATATTCTAGAAAACGTGATCGCTTAAAAACGAAAGCAGTGCGAACTTCACTACAGTCCGATTGGGCAAAGTATAAATACCTTCGTAACAAAGTGAATAATTTAAAACGACATACAAAAGAAACTTTTTATAATAATTTGGAACTTTCTTTATTAACTAACTTTAGTAGCAATAAAAAGGAATTTTGGAAAATTGTAAAGCATTTTGTTAACAAGAAAGACTCTGCATCGACAAAACCACCCCTTCGTACATTTACTGCTTCTGGTGATCCTATTTGGCATGTTTCTGACTTAGAAAAGGCTGATTATTTAAATTCATACTTTGTCTCTGTTTCTTCGCTAGACAACTCATAAGCAAGTTTACCTCCATTTTCGGAACACACTGACAAAGTGTTAGACAATATTGAAATTACAGAAGAAGAAATTAAAGACGTCATCGTAAATTTAGACCCAAATAAAGCTTCTGGCCTGATATGATTAGCAACAAAATGATTATAAAGATAGCAATTGTTATAGCAAAGCCTCTTTATATCATATTCAATTGCTCCCTGTATGATGGTATTTTCCCAGACATTTGGAAATTAGGGAACCTTGTACCACTATTTAAAAAGGGTGATAGATCTAAACCAGCAAATAATCGGCAAGTTTCGCTCTGAAGCAATTTAGGTAAAATTCAAGAACGAATCGTTTTTAAACATATGTACAACCATCTACATAGTAATCATTTGCTGTTTAAATACCAGTCTGGTTTTCGACCTGGTCATTCTACTACTTTTCAACTTATCGATATATTTCATCATATTTGCCAATCCTTTGACGAGAAATCATTTATGATTTTCTGTGACATATCAAAGGCCTTTGACAAAGTATGGCATAAAGGTCTCCTATTCAAACTTCGACAAAATGGAATTAAGGGCAAACTCCTTGCATGCATTTCTAATTATCTGTCCTCAAGAAAACAAAGAGTTAAGATAAATTCAGCTACTTCTTCCCTCCTATCAGTAAATGCAGGTGTCCCGCAGGGTTCTGTGTTGGGACCACTCCTATTTTTAGTATATGTGAACGACATTGCAGAGAACCTCTTAAGTCCTGTTCGATTATTTGCAGACGACAGTTCTTTGATCTTTTCCGCCACAAATCTTAAAGATATAGAAGGGGTAATTAATCATGACCTCTCACTAATATCCAGAATGGGCTAAGAAATGGCTTGTAGATTTCAATTCTATCAAAACAGTAGCCATGTTGTTTTCTTTCAGACCTGTCGATGTCATACCTTTATTGAATTTTAATAATAGTTCTTGCAATGGTCAGTGGCATACGCACATCGCGACTATTCAAAAGGGGGCTTATAAGATATTTGGCATTATGCGGAAGTTTAAATGTAGTTTCAGCAGACAAGCATTAAATCAGATGTATATAACTTATGTAGGACCTCTGTTAGAATACTCGTCGATTGTATGGGACGGGTGTACGGAGCAAGATAAAACTGCATTAGAAAGACTTCAAAATGAGGCTGCAAGAACAGTCACTGGTCTCACACGATCCACTTCTATTGTTAACTTATATAGAGAATGAGGTTGGGACTCACTTGCAAATAGAAGATATTTTCAGAAAATGTGCTTCATGTATAAGTGTTCAAATAACCTTGTACCACACTATATATCTAATATTATTCCAACACGTGTTGCTGAAGTCTTAAATTACCCATTACGCAATCGAGACAATATTTCAAATATATACAACCGCGCAGAAATTGCCCGCAGATCTTGCATTCCGTCTTCTGTAACTCATTGGAATAGCCTTCGCACTAATGTTAAAAAGATGGTAAAAGAATCCGCAACAGCTGAAGTGATTTAAACTGTGACTTGTTTCAAAATCATCTAACAGACGACAAGGAGTACACTTGTGGCCATGACAATGAAACTACCCTTCATTACTTTTTTGAATGTAATAATTACACTCATCAAAGAATAATAATGTTCCATCAAACCAGAAACACAGTTTAAATGCAGTTTTTTTTGGAAACACTTCTCTCCCTGACGAGGATAACTTTATTCTTTTTCAGGCAATTCAAGATTCCAAGCGTTTCGAATAACTCCACAGAAGATAGTTATTCCAACCTCATATACTGTTCAAATTCTGGAGGACGGCTGACACTGCATCTTTCTTATCTTGCCTTGCCTTGCCTTGTCTTGCCTTATCTATCTATCTATCTAATACGTTAGAAAATTATTATGTATTCTAATAGCTATATATATATGTTATTATTGCTAATATGTTGTAGGGGTTAGGCTGTAACTAATGTTGTCAGAACTTGTAGCCAGATCCCATTGGTATTTGAGGCAATGAAATATGTTTAAACTAAATAGCTCGAGGGACTTCATCAATCGTAACGGCTTCAGATAATAGATTGGAGTTCGTGTCGTTATTTTGTTGTACCCGCACTTCCACCTCGTCACACGTAAAGACGGTTTCGGACGAATACAGGGTTTTGAAGTGATCAAAAAAGTATCTAGTTCAGTGCAGCTTTTGCTGTTTCTTGTACTGTTTAATCGTTTTATTTCGTCCCAAAATTTTCTTGGACACGACCGGGCTACCTTTGTTTTGAATTCTAAAATTTATTTTGGCACGGCGTATTATATTTTCCGGTAATCGCAGCGTTTATTCAAAAGTAAATCAAGCGATTTTTGCGTACGTATATCTTTGTACTCCTTACTAGCAGCTTTAAATACCTTTTTAGCAACAATACATTCGTGTGTAAGTAGTAGTGGTCATAGTACCCAAGCCGTAATCCAAACTCATAAATCCGTAAACGAATGACGAATCATAATGTTCAGACCAACAGGCATGGACCGCAGAATAAAGGGTGTAGTCAGCGTCAACGGATAGTAAGCATTACTTGGTAAGCATGCCCATATGCCTGAATGAAGAAAATGTAGGTAGAAGCGTATGTCCGGGATTTTGGAAATCTACTTTGGCAAAAAACATCAGAAACAATTCTGGAAACTGTCACATTGTAGGGATTGACCAGATCATGATGTCTTCCATAAAACTTCTCAAGTGTTGCTACCAGTTTGGTTTTTTGATACCCCTGGCTCAACAATCTTGTAGTGAGCTTTTTCCCACGCCCTATGAAGTCCTGATAATTTGATCAGGCTCTGGCATAACGGATTAACTGTGAAACGTAAAAGCCGTAGGCTGGTGCAGAAGGGATATTACTGCTCAGGAATGGAAAGTCAACAATGGGAAAATTGAAGTCATCCCGTTTGTCGTAAAGCCTAATAGTAAGCTTTCCATTGTCAATGTAGAGCTAACAATCCAAGTATGAGGAGGAGGCTGCAGTCTCCGTTGTTTTCTTAATTAAGTTCACGTGGATAGATGAATTCCAAATACTCTGCAAATTTTGTGTTTTTCAGAGACACTACATCATCTATATATATCTGTAGGTGAAATTGAATTGTTGTGCAAGGTATTTCTTGTCTGCTTTGAGGAGATTTTGTACAAACTCCGTCTCATACGAGTATAAAAACGGTGCACAGTTAGTACCCATCGGTATGCCGATTGTTTGCTGAAATATCCGTCCGCCGAACTCTACAAAAATGTCTATTTATGACATCTGCATCTGAGTACTTTTGTGGTGCATCAGAGTGATCCCGAACGAAGTGTGTGTCTTTGTAGCCAATGACAACATACTGAAAGCGACGGTTACCATTCTTATGGAAGAAACAGTGGTTGATAATTTCCTTTCAATTTATCATGAGTAGGGAAATCGAAAGACTTTATACTGCTGACGGAATGAAGAGATTTTAGTTTTCTAAGAGCTCTTTGGAGTTTTTCAGGATCCACATCTGATTAACACCACTCCTGGCACATACTTCTGAAGGACTTCTTTAACTGCGTGGGGGCGGGGGTGCGGCGTGTAACTTGGGGGTAATTGTGGTACAGGTGTTCAAGCCAGTATTTCGAAACCTACCCCATTCATTTACCTGGCTTTTGAAAAAACGGACCCATTCATATACTAGATCATCTGTAATGTTGACCCATTCATATACTGTCCTTTGATTTTTGTACCCATTTATTGTTGGTAGTTAGACAAATATCGCTGTCAATTCATTGAATACCAAGAGAACAAGCAGCCTCGAAAAATCTCTGAACGAAAAATATGTGCATGTACCGGGATATATCGGAAAAGTGGGGCCTTTTATATACCAATCCAGAAAAATGGGGTCAATCATATACTTTTTGCTGAAAAAGGGGGCTATTGCACCCCTTCCCCCTCCCCCCCCCCCCCACCACCCCGAGGAAACCGCAATATATCTCTGCTTGTACGGATTCTTGTGAAGTTTAGGAATCCAGTACAATTTGGGAAGGTCAATATCTTCCTTTGGGAGGAAAATCCGAATGTCAGCATCATCGAAAGGTGGTTTCGTAGAATTTCGTCCTTAGACATAGCAGTAAGATTATATGTAGGGTTTCCAGTCATGATACTCATACCAAGCTCTTCCATTAAGAAGTTTATATAGTGTGTTTTGCAAACAAACACAATGTTCTTAGATGCCTTGTCGACTGGAACAACCACAAACTATTCATGAATTACAGAAAATCAGCAGCAACATCTGGATCATACCGATTCATGTCTGCTGAGTACTGAGACACATACCGATTTAACCCATTCAGAGAGGGTATCAACCTCCATGTCCTGTGCATACTCTTCAACAGAATCCAAAATTAATTTGGAATTCTGTTTCCAAATAAAAGACCGGAATAGCCCGGAGTGTGCTATTCCTGACTATATTGAGATCTCCTGTTATGATGTGACCGGCTGGATTGTAGCAGAACTCCAAGGCTTTACAGGAATACACTGAGGAGTTTAGAGTAATGTTCTCAGTATTTAGACCTTGCAGCACGTTTTTGTAATGGCAAATTCTATGTGCAAAGGGAAACGAATATTTGTAGGAGATGATGGATGGGCTCTGGTTTTTGAAGTAAGCTGGTATGGTTGAAAAAAAGGTAAGAGAAAAGTCCAGGGAGTGTCACAATCACAAACCGCAGCCCTTCGCAGACACCAAGAGGAAGAGGAAACCGACAAATCCAAACAAGCACAAATTGAACAAACGTACGAAAAGCACTAAGATTAAGTCACTTTCTTATGGTTCAGAATATTCCTAATGTTAACGGCGTCGACCTTTGTTTCTGGAGTCAAGTTTCAGAAAATCATGAGTGGGAGTCTCTTCTGGAGCAACTGTTTGAACAAGCTTGTACAACTTAAAACCACTGACTGCGAGGCTTGAAATTTCCACGTGAAAATCCGGACGTTTACTCGTTCCGCATATTGAATACGCTTTATTGTACAGTGCATCTTTAAAGTTTCTAATCCCTTGATTGACGCTGATTTCAGAAGATTATATGTTGTCGGTCAAGGTGCTAAAAACATCAAGTTGTTCAAAGACAGCGATTTTAAAAGCTTCAGATGTATGGTTACTTAGTGCAATTTTCCATATATGCAAACTTTGACCGAGTCTATGGCAAAACCACAGAAGATATTTAAATATTGTTGATTGTTTCTTAAAGTGGAACTCGAAAAGGAGTGTTTCCAACAACAAATTTTGAAATGAAAATTTTCATTTTAAAATTTGTAAAAATTGCTACCTTTCACCAAAAATGGATAATTGACATTTGAACATGATACGTCATGTCTTGACTTCAAACTGCAAATAAATCATAGAGAAAGCTTTAATTTCAATTAAGAAACTCAATTTTTCCTACAGGTACCCTCGAAGGTTTATTCGCGGTCTATGGGGAATCATAGAGGCAATTGTAGCCTCTTTAGGTTGACCTCTTTTTCTGGCCATATATGTGTGTCTTTTACCCCTAAAAAATGGAATTTGCAAGATTGTGTTTGGGGTAAATCATTGTTTTGACTAAAAATCGAAAATTTTAAATATTCTGAAAAAAAAAACAACAAACAAACAAACAAACATCACTTTGGGGTTCAAAGTCATTTTTCAGAAATTCCCATTTGTTCCAGAATCTTCTAGGCTGACAGTGTTCGCGCCACTGACATTTTGGTAGCTGAACATATTGCTTACATGTTGAACTTATTGAAATGGGTTTGCATTTAGCAATATTGCACACAGAATAGTTTTAACAACTGACGGATTACATTTGAATGTTAATCAAAGGGAAACTGAAATTGGTGACCCTTTAATTATTTTGTTGAGTATATTTCACATTTGTTTTCTCAATTTCAATAGGCGGTTGATATTTAGCATTGATAGACAATTAGATAGGTGTATGTGTCGAGAAGCGGAATTAATCGTGAATAACAAAATTAGAAATTACTGGTGTAAGTTTAGGTGATGTCAAAGCACAATTATAGCCTATATCAGCATCCTCATACAACCTGACATTACATATTCGTAAGTCAGCACATAAATCTAATATTACATTCACGGTCCATTGAAACTCTATTTAAACAGTCAAAAGGAAATTCACTTTCTATTTCCTCTCAAACTTCAATATATTTATCAAATGTAGCAGTGTCAGACGTAAAATCAGTGTTAGTGCTTATTCTCGGATTTAAGTCTCACATAATTATTACCTCGCCGTATTCACAATATTTTCTAACACCGATTTCTAATGTTTCAAATGGGTCAATTTCTGTCATCTTATAATACTTACTATTTTGCGGGGAATATATGTGAAACAGATACATGCATCTTTTTCTAAGTGAAAGTACGATCTATCTAGCTGAACCCAAATAAAGCCATCAAAGTTCTTTTCAAGAATTTTAATACCGTTGTTCTTTATAACAGACAAATACCACCGCGGCCCCTTTACTGTTTACGTACTCTCATACTTGAAGGCCGTGGTACCTCTATGCACGTAAACCCATCAATTTCATACGTGTCTCTAGCAGTTTGCCATGTTTCACAACAAAACACCAAGTCGTGTTCTTTTATAAAATCTAATACTTCCTGTTCTTCTAAGCTGGTTTTTAAACACTCAACATTCCAGGATATAAAAGAAATCCCTATTGTGTTTGGTGCTTATATTCAACACCGTCCACATACAACCTGTCTCGAACGAGCGCTGCGCGCTTGCCTTGTGTACGGAATTCTATTAGTTTCGGTATAAGCGATCTTCGGCGTTCCTGGATTATATTTGGCATTTGTTCATCAAAATTATATGGAGAATTTTTCAAATTACATATTTGATGTTTTCGCCTTACTTCGTCTTTGTGTTGCCGTTTTACAAATTTAACTACAATGGGTCTTATTTTGTCTACACTACGCTTGCCTCGTCAATGTCATATTTTTCGGGATCAGGAATTTTCAGGATAGTTTTGCAAAATTAATGTACCTTCGCCACACAGTCTTTCTCATTTGCCACAGCACCCGCATATGATTTAGGTATTGTTGAATCAGTATTATGTGTACCTGTACTATGTGAGTTTGAAGCACTACTTTCCACTGGGGTCAGTCCATTAGGATTTTGTTGTTCTATATATCCAAGTTTCTTCTGGAATACCCATAAATAACAAATTTTCTCTCATTGATCTACACTGGAAGTCTATTAACTCCTCTTTAAGACTACTGTTCTCCCCTTTTAAATCGTTATTTTCGTCTGACAGTTTTATGCACTCACCCTGTATTTTGCTAATGTCTTGTTTGTTTACATGAACAGATATTGACACCTAGTCATATTTATCAGCAACAAACCTTTGACTTTCTTTTAATTCAGATATATCTCTGGACTGCTTTGTCAAACTGGATTGTATAACGCTAAGCCTAGCCAAAACATCATTCTGTTTGGAAACTATTTATCCAACGTTATGTATTCAATTTTTGTGACAGTTCATTATCATTCTGGTTATATTGTTCTGACATAAAGGATTTATTGAGGTAAACATAGGAGGAGCACTATATGTGCTAGATGAAGTAACTGTGTTGCTCACGGAGGTAGGTAGTGTCTTTTCTTTGTTTACAATAGCCATTGCTGAGTGGGTGAGGAATCAGATATCTGGAAAATGACACAATTCACGAAGAATGTACTAAGTTTATAAAACTTAAAATTCATTTTTTCTGCATGAAAATCTTTATACATTGTATGGTTAGCTCACATTAAAGTTCGGGGATGATGTACGTCTTAGTCATTCCTTGTACAGCTCTGATGATGCAGAGGAAAATGATCCAGAAATAACATACGTTACAACTAAATACCTGTATTCCCTGACATGTTCCTTTTTTGTCCTAAATTTGAGTTATTATAATTAACTTCCAACCACTAATATAATTAATTTCCATCACAATGTTTTCCAAGTTGGCTTATGCAATTTTGAAGACCTGTTTCAGTTTTAGACATCAAAATAACATCATCTGCATATAACAAACAATTTAAGTGATAAATATCTATGGCCATAATGGCCACAAGAACAATCAATATTTCCGGTAGATCATTTATGAATATTTTAAAAAAGATCAGGACTTAAAGTATCACCTTGTCGGACACCAATGTTTGAAGAGAATGGTTGAGAATCTTAAGGAATTATTAGCACACATAGGATATATATTATAATGAAATTCCTACTTGCCTGAAACAACTTATGTAAAACAACTTATTGTGTTCGACTATATCGAAAGCTTTCCGAAATTCAATAAAACTTACCCTTGTAATATTTTATATAGTTTTCTTTTACTGTTCTTAAAATAACCATATGCTCTGAAGTTCTAGTAAAACCAATCCGTATAGGACTTCTCACTTTATGACAATCGAGGAAAGTGTCCGGTCTTCTAGTTAATATTATATTGAACAATTTAGCTGTACATGAAAATACTGAAATTCCTCTGTAGTTGTTTGCATCATTTAAAATTTATAAATTGGTGCATCCATAGGCTAAGTGCCTCAAGTTAAGATACTTTTGAATACCTTAATAAGACAATTATGTAAATCATTAAACCCACATTTCAGCATTTCATTTGATAGTGCATCAAAACCTACAGCTTTATTACTCTTAAGAGACATGCGGCATCAAATAATTCCTTTGTGATAATTCTTAAGTCAATTTCACAGAACTCATTGATGGTATCTTGCTGTTCTAAAAGACTGGAAATTTTCTGCTCCTATCATTAAATGTTTCATATATTCTGAGACTGAAGGCTCTGTGATTACCGTTTCTTTATTGTTAAAATTTTCCAACAGTTTCCAATAAGATTTATGACACTGTTCCAATGTTCGAATGATTTCAGGTTTGTAAGTTCCTCCGTTTTGCTTACAGACATTTACATTTTGTTTTCTAAATGTATAGTTGGCGCTGGGAATGTGTGGATCATTTGGAAACCTAGCCGTCAGCTGCCCTTTTTGATAAAATATTCTGTGCATTCGATGCAAATCTATATCAAATTACCTTTTTTTCTTTACTTTTTTTTTTGTACGGTCGGCGTTTTGAAGTTTTCTTAGATTCGTTTCTAATAATAAATCAACCGATAAATCAGCACGGTCATGGAGTTTTCTAACTAGAATATCTACGGATGATCATGTTCGGTATTCTCAATGTCTTGAATTTTTAGTTTGCTATATTATTAGCATAGGGCATCTTGAAAATCACTCGCAGATATGCTTGACCGATATATGTGGGTTCAACATGTTTGTCCGTGATAGGTTCCGAGGAATAATTTGGCATTATTCTGCAAAATCTAGTTAAAATACAACATAAATTTAGTGTTAATAAGTGCTATCATATAATCAATAACACTGTTACCATTATATCTGTATATGTCTTGTTGGGAGTCCCCAAAGGACCTACCATCAGAAATACATATCTGACTCAATGGCTAGAAGTACTCATCCTCTGGAATGCATTACACGGTCTTGACTCAAACGAATAAATCCTGCAAATACTCGCTCGGAACCGTGCAAACCGTCATTATTCAAAATAATATCTAAAAACTGACACCAAGTTCTGGTATTAAAGTCACCACAAAGCAACATGTCTCCATCAGAGCTATACTATACTACCATGAAGAAACCGGCTCAAGAATAGTGGAATTACGTGGCGAATAATAAACAATACATATTTTCCTCAAACTAAAATAGACCTATCTAGTTTGAACCATTTGTATGCAGATGAAGTATGTGGCACCACTCTTATGTTTCGTTTAACTAAAATAGTAATGGCACCAAAGACAGGACCAATACCACATGTACCTGTTTTTCTCACCATGTCTTGATAGTTTATATGAAGCATATTGTATTTGATATCAGATAAACAAAATATCAACACTAGTTATCTCCCTTAAGAAAGTAGGGTCATTTGATTTGATTTGTTTAGTTCATTTGACAGTTTATGTTCCAACAAGCAATATTCACAGTACGCTTCATTTATCTTTGATCGATCGTAACCATTTACTAAAGCACCAGTATGCCTTACATCCCAGTGTGCTCGCTGTGGACCATTTATATAGCCGTGAGTTACCGACTGTTGCAGCCTCGCAAACTACAGTGTTGCATATGAAGAGACTCAATCAAGCCAAGTCTCCGATTTTCATGATTTTGTGTGTTCTCTATTTCCAACGGCAATCCTTTTTGACTTTTTTTTTTACTGTTGTGCCGTGTGGCGGCCGTAAAAAGTCTCCCCGTACATCATCATAGTGCAGGTTATATTTTACTTCCTTTGGGATCATGGAGCCCATCCTGGTTATTTTGAAAATCGAATACCGCTTTAGCCGGCGCTAGCGGGGAAGGGGGTTATGCAGTCTCGCAAACTACAGTGTTGCATAGGAAGAGACTCAATCAAAACGAGTCTCCGATTTTCGTGATTTTGTATGTTCTTTGTTTCCAAAGGCAATCCTTTCTTACTTTTATTCTGAATAAACCTTAAGAATAAAACAGTTAGCCACACATCAGACTCATCCTAAAGTGTAGACTTTGTTCTGCGAACATGCGAAGAAAAACAGAAAAAAATACTTCGTTATTCTTGTTTACACCTTTTCCCAGAGCAAAATACGTGTATCCGTGGACTATTTTGAACGACCTGTCTAGTTCATCTTTCACTGTTCAATGAAAAGACGACACTGTCTCTACAGTCCGTCAGTGTGGGACTGAAACTAATATTTTCAGGCAAACTAGAATTCGCAGAAATATGCATCAGATTATCGTTTTAATCAGACACATTAGGAGGCAGAAACATTTTTGAGGTATGCTGAAAAACTTCCATCAAATCATATTTTTCAAGATAAAAAGGTTTATACTAGTGTAGACCTAAGTCAGATAAGCCTATTTGTTTTGTGCTATTTTTTACAGTCTAAAAGGTTACCAAGAACCAATTACAATCTAGCGTATCAATGATCCAAAAGGAAATGAAAATATTATCTGCACTATGGTGAAGTACGGGTAGACGGCACAGCACACGGCACTAACACCAGCTGCTGTGAAGTAAAATAAAAATCTAAAGGGTTATATTGGTAACAAAGAACCAATTACATGTAAAAAATGGGAGTCGCTTTATAAGCAGTAAATCAGATTAAGAGTGCATCTGTTATTACCGTACATATTTTTACAGAGAAAACAGGCAAACACTTTAGACCCGTATCAGACCAGACTGCTTTTTTTTCCTTTTATGCTATGCCCAACAATGTAATCCCTGAGTACTTAAGAAGCACTCTGATCAAGGTCTGAGCTGTTGCTATTTTATCAGAAAAACACGCTTCTAACAATAGCTAATCACATAACCTACTGTAATTACCGTAAATAAAAAACAACAACAAAAACATGCTCATCTTCAATTCCTACTTTATAAAATTCCTCCAAATACGGTGCTCAAACTGTGATCGTCTTCTAGTTCTCCTTTGTATCTTGACTGGAATTCTCAGTCCTTTTCAGTGTCAGTAGAAGTAAGATAATTAAGGCCTACTTTCCATACAGGTAATCGCGCAAACAATAAACAAAAAATTCCCAGGTAATACTTCTTCATGTTCTAAAATAAAGTTTATAAAGGACCATCAATTTAAAAATATTTAAGCATGCCAATACACCATAATTCACAATCATATTGGTAAAATAGTGTAATTAAGAAAATTTTCCGGTAGTTACCATAAAGTTTTCGTATTGGTAACAGTACTTCTGTAGTTTCAAAAGCAACCATAATAGGAGGCACTGTCATTGTAATGAACTCCTAATGTTTACATCCTCAAACGAATGTCATTTTAGTCTGTTTCACAACGATGATGATGACACCTATGTTCGTCAGTAATTAGTTTTACGGAATCTTGCTGAAATAATTACGGTTTTATCAGTACCATAAACTCCGCAAAATCTTTTTCTAAATTTTATAGACGTCATTTCGATTTAGTTTCAAAATTCAATGTTGGACTTGAATCGCTTCTGCAACAAGGCCTATCGGAACGGAATTTATGGTGATAGTATATAAATTCAGCAAAATATATGCTTGCAATGATTTTAGCACTCAATTTCGTAAAATCATTCTTCGATATATAAAGATTGGGTACAACATAAATGTAATACGACTGACTGCATGCATGGTAGTTAACCCAATCACGGTTAATAACTTTGTTTCCCTCTTTGGATGCACGCCGGCGGGTCGGGCCTCAGACTCTATGACGGCTCCAGTCTAAAGACTTTTAAGTAAGTCGGTGGGTGCCTGATGCTCTGGCTCTGGTCGGGCCCACCGGAGTCCTACTGTCGGTTTTATTTTGCTTCAGCATTTCAGTTATTTCTTGCTATCGAATCCTCGTGGTTGTTTCATCTCTGTGTTCGTTTGATGTCTATGTTCTCGGAGATGAGTTAGGGACCCTTCACGCGGACTGAACAAATGTGTACACCACGGCAGAACTAAGGGCGAAGGTTTGGCCAGGTAAAATCGATTTAAGTCCCCCCATTTTACTGATCGCTCCAAGGCCGTGCTACTGCTGTGGTTTCTTATATCTGTCAGTTTATGTCTTTGCATGTATGTCTTGGTGAATGTTTTTATTTTGGATAGCCGTTTGGCCATGTTTTGGGAAGAAACTATTCTTTTGGCTTTTTGATTGTAGTGTCTTGATTGTGGTGCCGTTACTTTTAAGTGCGACTTTCTTTCCCTTTGGTGTCTTGGAACGGAAGGTGTTATGTAATTGTATCGATTCCTGATCATTTCCGTCCTTTCTATTTTATGAAATTCAGAATATTTACTCAGTGCACCAAATTCATATCGACTGTCTGTCTTTCGAAAAAAAAAAAAAAAAAAAAAAAAAAAAAAAAAACCGGGCTATTGAAGCGCAATGATTAGTCAGACACTTCGACCACCAATATTAAGAAAATGGAACTATTACTTTAAGCACAAGAATAAAATGGACATACTTTGTGCACCTGGTGATTTCTCGCTGCATTATGTACTCTTCGTAACTCTGTCACAAAGTCGAACAAATGTTACAGTCGCGGCTGTGTATATCACCAGACTAGGTTGATGACTGGTTGTTGGTCCTCTGTCCGTTTTATATAAATCAAATAAAGTAAAAAAAAAAAGAAGAAGAATTGCCTTTGGAAACAAAGAACAAAGAACACACAAAATCGGAGACTCGGTTTGATTGAGTCGCTTCATATGCAACACTAGTTTGTGAGATTGCATACGCCAATTACGAAAATCGGGTACAGTTTGATTGCGTCTCTTAATATTAGGCAACACTGTAGTTTTCGAGGCTGCAAAACCACCTTTGGTAAAACAGCCGTATTGTATCCAAACTATAGATTGTGTAGAAAAAAAAATATTATCGTTTTTTTTTTCACCGTGCCGTGCTAAAACGAATCCTATTTTAAAGATGTTCCAGTTCCAGTTTATCAGTGCATAGCATGCTGGGTAGACATTTCAGCATACATCATTTTATCAGTGCATAGCACGCTGGGTAGACATTTCAGCATACATCATTTTATCAGTGCATAGCATGCTGGGTAGATATTTCAGCATACATCATTTTATCAGTGCATAGCATGCTGGGTAGACATTTCAGCATACATCATTTTATCAGTGTATAGTATGCTGGGTAGACATTTCAGCATACATCATTTTATCAGTGCATAGCATGCTGGGTAGACATTTCAGCATACATCATTTTATCAGTGCAAAGCATGCTGGGTAGACATTTCAGCATACATCATTTTATCAGTGTATAGTATGCTGGGTAGACATTTCAGCATACATCATTTTATCAGTGCATAGCATGCTGGGTAGACATTTCAGCATACATCATTTTGTATTATATTTTCTTATTTTCCCCAGAAAACAGACCTTGACAGGCCGCAAATTGTTATAGTCTATCTTCCGGGAACAATAAGAAAAATATCATCAATTTGTAGTTTGCAGTATCTGCGCAGAGAGTGCTAAAGATTACGTTTGGTTGTCATGTTATGTCAGTTTTTTTGTACTGCATCCCAGATAGAGTTGTTCACCTTTTCTTTTTGCTCTGTTCAACAGAAAAGCAAAATTTGGATTCTTTTTAAAACTTGTATTGTAGATCGTGCAGTTATGACTGACCATGAACATGACAGTCTATTGCGTGCCAGCACTATTGCTTGTATAAGCTGGGCAGGATGCAGCTCAGCTGTATTTGTTCGGCTGCTTTTGTTTTGTTACTCTAACGGTCGTATACACGTTGTCTCTTCTATAAAGGCATGGTCATCCCTTCTGGTGAACTGAGACACGAAACTCACTACTCAACTATAAGTGAACACACATGTAATCCGGCGGTTAATCGTTGACGTTGCTTTTATAGCGCCCCTTATTTCCGAAAACCCTCTTTATCAAACGATAGTACGAACATTACAAGCCAATCTAAAGTGGGTTTGCTTGTCGTTCTTGTAACTTCTTGAGCTAAATCTGCGTCCATATCATCACAATTTATCTTTTCTTAGCTTCCTTAGACACCTTTTGGGAAAAGAGTTAAACATTCTGGCATTTCTCGGTACAATGTTCACGTTTCACATTCATACAGAAGTTATTAGTCAGCGTGAACTTTGTAGACATGATCAACGATTGCCATACGATCTAAGTGATCTAAGTCAAGCGAATAGTCTTTTACAATAAACGCCAAAAAGATCGCATTTGGAAACAAAAATACACTACGGATTACAAAATGGGAGTCTCGGTTTTACTGAGACTCTTCATAAGCAGTAATGAAGTTTGTAACACTGCCTACGCCCTCTAGCGTATACATCAGAACTCCGTTTTCAAATATACCACAATAGGCCCAATGATCCCAAAGGTAACGGAATATAATCTGCACTACGGTAATGAACGGGGAGACGTTCTATCGCCGCCACACGGCACTAACACCAGCTGCAGTGTAGTAAGTAGTTGCGGTCATGGTACCTAAGCCGTAATCCAAACTCATAAATCCATAAACGAATGACGAATCAGAATGTTCAGACCAACAGACATGGACCCCAGAATAAAGGGTGTAATCAGGCGTCCGCGGATAGTAAGCATTACTTGGTAAGCAAGCTTCGCCCACCATGCCCATAGGCCTGAACGAAGGAAATATCGGTATGTCTGGGAATTGGGAAGTCTACTTATGGCGCGTCACTGGCGAAAACATCAGAAACAATTCTGGAAACTGCCACATTGTAAGGATTGACCAGACCATGATGTCTTCTATAGAAATTCTAAAGTGTTGCTACCAGTTTTTTTTTTTTTTTTTGTTTTTTTTTTTGTTTTTTGTTTTTGTTTGTTTTTTTTTGATACCACAGGCTCAACAACTTTGTAGTGAGCACTTTCCCACGCTCCGTGAAGTCCTGATAATTTGAACAGGCTCTGGCATAACGGATTAACTGTGAAACGTAAACGCCGTATGCTAGTGCAGAAGGGATATTACTGCTTTTAATGGAAAGTTAACAATGGGAAAATTGAAGTCATCCCGTTTGTCGTAAAGCCTAGTAGTAAGCTTTCCGTTGTCAAAGTAGAGATAACAATCCAAGTATGAGGGCTGACGTTGTTTCCTTTATTTCAAATTCACGTGGATAGATGAATTCTAAATACTCTGCAAATTTTGTGTTTTTCAGAGACAATACATCATCTATATATCTGTAGGTGAAATTGAATTGCTGTGCAAGGTGTTTCTTGCCTGCTTGGAGGAGACTTTGTACAAACTCCGCCTCATACGAGTATAAAAAACAAGTCGGCAAGTAACGATGCACAATTAGTACCCATCGGTATGCCGATTGTTTGCTGAAATATCCATCCGCCGAACTCTACAAAAATATTGTCGATTAGATATTCCAACATCTTTATGACATCTGCATCGGAGTATTTTTTTGGCGCATCAGAGTGATCCCGAACGAAGTATGTGTCTTTGTAGCCGATGACAACATACTGAAATAGACGGTTACCATTCTTGTGGAAGAAACACTGGTTGATAATTTTCATTAATTTAGATTTCATTTTATCGTGAGGAATAGTAGTGTAAAGAGTAGAGAAATCGAAAGATTTTATACTGTTGACGGAATGTCAAAAAGATTGCCTTTGGAAACACACTACGGATTAGGAAATGGGAGTCTCGGTTTTATTGAGACTCTTCATAAGCAGTAATGAAGTTTGCTTACGCCTTCTAGCGTATACATTTTGAAATATACCACAATGGGCCCAATGATCCCAAAGGAAATGAAATATAATCTGCACTATGGTGATGTACGGGGAGACGTTCTACCGCCGCCATCCTGATATTCACGGACACCGTAATTTTATTTATTTTCGCGGTACAAAGTTTACGTTTTTTGTGTTTTATGAGTTTAATCATTAACAAGGGTAAACATTTTGTTTTTTCATTTTCATTTCCTTAATAGCAGATAAAATAAGATTTTCGTAGGCATTTCATTTCACGTTTTCATCTCGTAAAAATAAAGAAAATAATTAAACTGCGAATGTATGTACAATTATATCATATTTAGTTATTGAAAGCGAGCTTTGAGGATTAAAAAACAAGTACGTGCCTTTCCTGACCTTTCACTAAAAATGTTCCATCAGTTTACTATTTTTTAGATGCCGGCTAATTTAGCAAATTTCATTGTAATGATAAGGCCGTACTTGTAACAGAAATATACCTTTGCATCTTTATTTCGATCGAAGCATTGATGCCGTGTCATCAAGGACGAGAATAAGCTTTATCTAGCATTTTGATTCTACGACAAAACGTTCAATCAGGCAGTAGTACTTAAAATCATCACCTTCCTTTATTTCTTTGCTGTAAGGGAAAAGGGTTTACTATTTCTCCAGGTTTCTAGACCCGTGCAAGCACACGATTAAATACAGCGGCACTTTGCCTGGCCTGCTAAACTTTAACATTATTCATATGTGACCGTGCAGACAATTTTTTACAGCTGTGCAATCAGGTACTGCGGTACCATTACAATTAACATATTTCATTATGTTTAATTACCGTTCACAACTGGCTGTGTGATCTTGCTCCTGTCCATTCAATTTAGACGTGCACGATGGGTCGGGGATATTTCGATTGTATAACATACGTACGCTGATATAGCCATCCGTTTACTTCATCATAATGCAGGTTATATTTCATTGAGCCCATCTTATTTTGAAAATCGAATACCGCTCAAACCGAGTCTCCGATTTTCGTGATTTTATGTGTTCTTTGTTTCAAAGGCAATCCTTTTGTACTTTTATTTTACTCTACTGTAGCTGGTGTTGTGCCGTGTGGTGGCCGTAAAAAATCTCCCCGTACATCATCATAGTGCAGGTTATATTTCATTTCCTTTGGGATCATTGAGCCCATCCTGGTTATTTTGAAAATCGAATACTGCTTAAGCCAGCGTTGAGGGCGTATGCAGCCTCGCAAACTACAGTATTGCATATGAAGAGACTCAATCAAACCGAGTCTCCGATTTTCGTGATTTTGTGTGTTCTTTATTTCCAAAGGCATCCGAATTATAACAGGGGCAACCAAATTATGCAGTATTGAAAAGCTCTTTTTTGATCTTGGATGGGAGTCTCTTCAAAGTCGTCGAAATAAACACAAACTGGTAATCTTCTACAAAATTCTACACGGTCTTACACCCGACTACCTTTTTGACATTGTCCCCCCTACTGTTAGAGAAACAGCTAGGTATAATCTTCGAAATTCTGAACACATTCAGAACTACAGAGCTAGCACAAATCTGTTCCTTGACTCTTTCTTTCCCTCGACTATACGCGCATGGAATAGTCTACCAAACGAAGTCAAAGAAGCATCATCTGTTGCAGCCTTTAAACACGCTCTAAACAGAAACATAAAAATACCTCCTAAATACTTTAACGCTGGTACACGCATGGGTCAAATTCTCCACGCTAGACTGAGGATGGGATGCAGCTCACTTAATTCCGACCTTTATCGTAAAAATATCGTCCAAAGCCCTTCTTGTAGCTGTGGAGAATTTGAAAGTGCCAAACATTTCCTTTTCACGTGTGTTAACCACTCAGTTGCCAGGGAAAAATATCTACCACGCAATCTACACAGTTATACAATTAATGACCTGTTGCATGGGAAAAACAGCCTTTCATTGCATGAGAATGAAATACTCACCTTACAAGTTCAAGATTTCATTATCAAATCGGAAAGATTTGTTAAGGTACCTAGCATCTAGCATATAATGTAAATTGCCTTGATACATGCCTACTCGCTTATTTACCTGTACAAATCTTGTGTAGAGGTCAGTCAAATCTTTCTTCCTCTCTCTCTCTCTCTCTCTCTCTCTCTCTCTCTCTCTCTGTTTGCTTTCTCGTATGCACTTTCAGTAAATACTCTACTCTCTCTCTCTCTCTCTCTCTCTCTCTCTCTCTCTCTCTCTCTCTCTCTCTCTCTCTCTCTCTCTTGTTCGTTTTCTCGTATTCAATTCATCTCAATATTTTAAGTCATGCTACTCAATAATGTCGTACATTACATTGTTTCAGGAGATGACGTTTATAAGCCAAATGGCTTACTGTCAGATCCTTATGCCAGATCTTATTTATATGTTGTAAATGTATACTAGATCTGAATAATATATTGTTTAAACCAAAGGCATCCTTTCTGACTTTTATTTAACTGCACTGATGTACTAGGTGATGTTTACTATTGATTTGCTATCGAAAATTACTGAGCTGACAGTCGCATCTTGTCTCCATGCTGATTTTCTTCTAGTCATATCTCGGCAGTGGCATCCTGCTAGTTATATCAAGCTTGATCATCACAGATGTTTTGGTATAAATCTAATTACCTAAAGCTTTATCTGAAAGATTTCATTTCTTTTGGTAGCTTACTACTAGAAATGGGGTCGTTAACTTTCTATATAATTCATACGTTAGAGTTTACATTTTGTATAACTGGAGAACATTTATTCATATAGTTCAGTCTGTTTTCTAGACTGATATCTAATGATTTATTTCAGAGGAAAATGATTTTCTGTGTGCGTAAATCATTGTATTTCATGGTGGAATGTTCCTAAAAAAATTAAGAGACAACACTTCTGTATAGAAGTATCTTGTATCATACTCGATAGTCAGCAAAATGACACACTACCTTATAGGAAGTGATATAGAATTGTACCTTCTACAGCCCCTGGGTCCGAAAAAGATATCGTTTGTCAAATGATGTCACATATCTGGTGTATTCTCTTGTTTTCAAGCGATATACCTATATATTTTAACTACATCATATGAAACGGAACTAACAGGCGCAGACAAATTCCTTTCTTGGTTTAAAAATAAAAATGGTGCTTATACAATGTGACATACAAAATACGATACGATAAAATTACATATTCATACTTAATATGTTTATAAACTCGTTCCTGTCGTCAGAATTTATTAACATCATGTAGTCTCAAACCGTTGTTATCATTATTCTTACGACATGAAAGCCGTAACAAAGAAATGAAGCAGAGCTGAAAAAATATTCCGTCTTTCCTGGGAATCGAACCCGGGTCCTCCCGGATAAAAATCCAATGCTCTAACCACTGAGCCAAAGAGTCGACTCCCTGACGCAGGTGTCAGAGATTGAATATATACTTAGAAGCTATGCGTAATCTGCCAAGGCAGATAATCGAAGGTAGGAGTGCTCGGTCGTAACACTCCCCCTCTTCAAGGAAGTCATCATTTATGATGACGTGAAGCCATTTTAGGCGTATAAAATCCAATCCCGGACGAGCCCCCATCTTACGACATGATAGCCGTAACAAAGGAATGAAGCATAGCTGAAAAAATTCTCACGCCTGCCGTGGGAATCGAACCCGGTCCTCCCGGTTAAAAATCCAATGCTCTAACCACTGAGCCAAAGAGTCGACTCCCTGACGCAGTTGTCAGAGATTGAATATATACTTAGAAGCTATGCGTAATCTGCCAAGGCAGATAATCGAAGGTAGGAGTGCTCGGTCGTAACATTATTGATACTTATATTGCTAAGTGTGCGTTCACCAAGTACATTACCCAAAAATATAAAGAAACATATCTCTTGTATTAGCGTTGATACATATTTCAGTGGCGGTTAAGATCAGCGACAAACAAACTGCCTGAGCCATCAAAAATGCCAGAATCGTCCAATAATGTGGTCTTCTTCAGATTGTGCAGATGTGCATGCTGTTCTTGGACTTCGCCGTTCACATATGAAATATGGGCCTTTTCTCACTTTGCACTAAATTTATAATCCTACTACTAGGTCAGTGTCACTGCTGGTGGACTTATAGTCCGTGTCGTACTACTAGACTGATGGACTATTAGTCCGTGGCGTAATCCTAGGCCAGTGTTACCTCTGTGGACAATTAGTCCGTGTCATACTTCTAGGTCAGTGTCACCGCTGGTGGACTATTAGTCTAGTGTGTCTGGTTAGAATGTAATTAAGGTTAGTTGACTCGGTCAAACTATTTATGCCTTCCTTCAGAGAAGGGATATACTATAAAAGGGAGCATATGCTCTGAAGGGAGTAACTCTAGATCTCCTTTTCAGAAGGGACTCGGAAGCACAGGAAGCAAACAGGTCACAATTTTTTGAGAAAAAAAAAACAAAAAAAAAAAAAAAACAAAAAAAAAAAACACGGCATATACCAGGTGTGGTTCTGATTATTCTATTCACTTTAAGCGGTCTGGATTATACTGGTAGATTTTCAGCCATTGTTACAAAATAATGAGTCTTTTTTTTTTTTTTTTTTGGTTGGGGGCAGGGGTGGGGTGGGGGGCAGGGGGGGGGGGCGGTTATCATGACAGGGTCATCTCCCCTGAAAGTGATCCCATTCCCCTCAATCAATATACCGGGTTCACTGAGTTTTCAATCACTGATTAAAGTACCAACTGAAAGTATCTACAACCAAAGAGGCCAGGTATCTCTGAAACTGCTTTTCTATTATTACAATGTGGTGGATCACATTGTAAGTAAATGCTCCTTTTTACACCACGAAAGAGTTATGTTATCCGACTATTTTTTTTTTTAGTTTTATTAAGGGCGGTTTGTGTGTGTGTGTGTGTGTGTGGGGGGGGGGGGGGGGGTGTGTGCAGTTTACCGCCACCAGATTTACTATACCAAATTTCAACCTAAAAATACCTACCTACCTTCAGGCTAAAATACCTACCTAATAGCTGCCTAAAATCTCCCCAAAAACAGTTCCTTGCTAACGCTGATAACGTTAAATGATGCATTTAAACATATTAGCTTTATATACTCCGATGCTTATAAATAGCGAATAAATGAACAAAAGCAAGGGAAACGCCAAACTTTTGAAATTTTGATCATATTGTGTACAATATCGGCGGACGAATATGAATACTACAGTATTCTAGTAAAGCAAACCAAATCTACAGCGTTATCTAACAAGCAGGGGTGATTTTAGGAATTTGCAATAGAAAGGGAGACACAGAGTGGGGGAGGGAAGGGTCAAAATCCACAAGATGCGAGGCATTAACTCACCTATTAAGTATTCTGCGTGTCTTTCTTTCCTTTGTGACCTAGTGAAAGCTGAGCGAGAGGTATTGTTCGAATTGACTCCTCCGTCAGAAGGCTATAACCATGCCCATGCGTAAATCTTTAGACAAACAATATCGTGATACCTGTATTTGTCAATGAAAACTGACTTTGTGCCTGTATTTATCAATGAAAAAGTACATAGGTAATATTGTTTGTCTAAGCAATAACATTAACCGTTAACTGGTAAGCTAGTTTGGTTGATCAGATTTTGGTGTCATTTACTGGTCAGGTGATTTCACGGAGGACTCAATTCACCAATTTGTAGTGTGCTCATTTCGTACAGTTATAACAGTTAACCTAAGTTCTGCTTCAGAACAGGTCAAAATAGTTCTTAAAATACTTACTTTCTATGATTATTTTCAGAATAAAATGTTTAAAGAGTATGATTGGCATTTCCTGCCAGTACATGATATCTGGTGATTGAGTTGTTTCCCATGTGTAGCCTCGGTAACGTATACGCTTAGTTGTTTTCCTTTGTAACGTGCAACATCCACTGATAAGATGAGTGATATCATTCAATTTTTTATCAGTATTTGATACCTTGCTTTCATGTCAGAGAAAAATGAACGAAAACAACTTCTTAAATACTTTTAGGTCCCTGAAAATGAAAATCGCGCAGAAAATTGGGGGAATCTTCTTTTTCTTCTTATTTTTTTCTTTTTTCTGAAGCACGCCCCATCCAGTATATTGAACTGTGAGAGGGCACCAGAAGTCGGTGCAAATCCCGCGCTCTATAGTAATCTCTGAAAAAAAAGTTACCCTAGCCGCGGTTCTACTAACCACAGAAAAAGGACAGAGAGGAGGCTATTCTCAAACTGTCTTTTGGCACAACAAAGATGGCGGACTATGAGAATAAAGTCTATGTATGCTTGTTTGTAACCAAAAATATGGTTATGTTTATAGCGACGGGTTTGACTGTAAAGAGATGATGATGTGAAGTCTTCAGCATCTTTAATTCGTTTGTTTTTAAGGGGGCGAACTGCGCCGTCCGTCACATTGGTATTTGTAAACTGCGAACGGTGCGCATGTCAAAATAGGCGAGGGAGTATAAGTGGAGTGAAAAGGGGATATCTCTAAATCAAACATAAATACAGTTATCTCTTATCGAAATGTAGATATAACTAATTGAAATACAGCTATATGTTTGTTTGTTTGTTTGTTTGTTTGTTTGTGTTGAGGTTCTATGGCCCAGTCAACCCAGTGGGGTCATGTCGAGCGCGGTCAGTTTACCTAACCACACGCTTAATGGGCAGGCTAAGTCCTCTAAGCGGTTAACCAGTATTGTGCACATTCTTTCGCCAGAAACTGACAACTGCCCTTCTTGAATCAGCGTAAGGGAGAGAATGACCGTAGAAAATATTTCATGATCAATCTCCACGAAAGAATGTTGCCGACCTCGGCGGGGGTTGAACCCGCGGCCTCCTGGTCTCCAGTCGGACGGCGCATCCAACTAAGCCACGGGGCAGATATATGTATTTAATTTAAAAAATCAGATTATCACATACGCATTTCAATTAGAGATACATGAATTTAAATGCAGCTATACAGAATTTAGCTTAATTAGAGATATCTATAATTGAAATGCAGGTATCTGTATTTGACATGTAAGATATCTCTAACTGAAATGAAGATATCTATATTCTGATCAAAAATAGATATGTCTGTATTTCAAATACCAGTATCCGCTTTTCAGCTAGATATATCTCTATTTCAATTAAAGATATCTGTAATTCCAAAAATTACAGATATCTGAAATTATTAAAAGAGAAATGCAGATATCTGCATTAAATTGGTAAAACCATTATTGAGCACTGTTTATGTAATGCTTTTTTGATTTCAACGTAAATCCAAATCAGTTCAAGAGTTCAGGCAACCGCCCCCATCAGCACTCTTAGTGCTTTGATTCTAGGGGCACTCGGGCCACAGGAGAAATCCAATAGTCACGAATAGAAAACTACATAATTGGAGTCAATAGGGAAGTGTAGTTCTGACTATATTGGAAGAGAAAATGGCCAAGGGTATTTTTCAAATACGAAACGTTATTGTTGAATAATTCTGGCACAAGAAAGAGTTACAAACCCATCCATATTGGACCCTAATCATTAAAGGAAGCCAGACATCCAGAGGATTAAACATTTTAATGCTCTATAACGATGTCTATCAAAAAGCAAAACAAACCTTTATCTATCCGCTGATACAATCATAGCCGGACCAGCCTACATAAATTTCCTCAACGGTGACAGTTTAACACCCGAACATGGTAATTTGATCACGAGTACGTTTACCATGACTTTATCAAGTCATATATGTCTACGTCATTGTTTGATTATTATCACACAAGACAATGATTCTTCTGTATTTTCTTACGAAATGAAAGTTGTAACAAAAGATTGAAGCATAGCTAAAAAATTCCCGCCTATCATGGGACCGTCTGCCCGGATAAAAATTCAGTGTTCTAACCACCGAGCCAAAGAGTCGACTCCCTGACGCAGTTGTCAGAGATTGAATACCTACAAGCTATGCGAAATCTGTCGGCTCGAAGGTAGGAGTGATAGGCCATAACACCCTCTCTTCAAGAAAGTTATCATTTATGCTGATGCGAAGCCATTTTCGGCGAAGTAAAGTCCAGTCTCGGACGAGCCCCCATCTTACTACATAAAAGTCGTAACAAAGGAATAAAGCATAGCTGAGATCGTGGGATTCGAAGCCGGTCTGTCCCCAATAAAAAATCAATACTCTAACCACTGAGAGTCGACAAGGCCGAAACAATTTGTTATGATTTTGGCATAGTACAATTCAGTCTTTTTTCGACATAATAAAGCACCAAATCAGTTTGTATACAACCGTAAGGGAAAATTGAATTATATAACTACGGATAATCTGTAAGATCTAATTATTTCAGATTGCTTAAAATTCTATCGAATTACATGTTATCCAATGTATTGATTATAGCCATAGCAGATCTATTTATATCCTGTTACGTTTCCAAAAGAATCTTCTTAGTTTGTTTACAATTTTGGTAACTTTCCGCTTACGAACTTTGATGTAAGCGCATGCAATTGTTGTATATGTGTGTAGCATATAATTCCAAGGATATGCAGAAGCTCACATGCTCTTGGCTTATACAATTAAGAAAATTCATAGATGCGGATTGACTTTAAATACTGCGTCTTTTAAATTTGTTTTATACATTAATTACACTGGATAGGAAATTCATCTGAAGCAATTGTACACATTAAGCTAACTAGTTGGGTTCCTCAATTCCTGTATTAAAAAAAAAAAAAAAAAAAAAAAAAAAAACCCAAAAAAACCCCAAAAAAAACCAAAAAAAAAAAAAAAAAAAAAAAAAAAAACAGAAAAAACAACAATTAACCCTAGCATCGGAAAGATATACGGCTGCATTTTGTATATATAAAGCTCAGATATTGATTCATATAAAACCACTATATAGCAATGCGAAACTAATTACATTTTTGGAGAAACGCATGCATTTTGCATGATACTGCTTTAGAGTTTTGCCAAGCAACTGTAAGTTCTATTAAGCGTACAGAACACATGTATATACTTACAGGTAAAATACACCTACTATACACCCAATTCGCGATAAATTAATCTGTACAGTTTATATAAATTAGCACTGATTGTTCAAAATTCTGTCGCGTTTTGAAAAACGGCGTGTGTTTTATGGAATTTTGCGGAAATTACGTGTTTGGTCTTATACATTCTTACCTTGTGTAGTTCGTCAACAAAAATTAAGTTCTAGTTCGTACTAAATGGGACTCATTATATCCAATCCGAGCAACTGGAATGCCGGCCCTCCATCCTGAGCTCTCCACGCAGAGGACGCTTTCCTCCACCGTAGGAACGCTCGATATTTGCAGTTGTGGTTATACTAGACTGGTTTAAGTTTCATGTTAATGAGACGATTCGCACCTGTCACATCTGAGGAACATAAGATTAATGTCAATACAACACTATACCATACTTGTCCTAAAATTGGAAATAGTCCATTCTTGATGTGTCTAAAATATTGCTGTCTGTATGGTTAACAGTGATCAGACACCGTGATCAGACACCGCGTTCTGCGTCGTCTGATCTGGGTCTACACTGTTTGAAAAGGCATATCCCTCCCAATACTTATGATTATTACGGTGTTTTAATAGTGTCAAACACTGCCAATGAACTGCCAACAGACAACACCAGCTGCCATTTGATATGCCAGTGGACAACACCACATGCCATATAAAGGGGGAAATGCATGTAGCCAGATAAAATTACTGCTGCAAAATTATGGAACAGTATTTAGGTAAAAACTCTATTATGCAACATTTAATTGCAATTTATTATGATGTCTCTCGCTTTTGCAGTTTGCATCTTCCATTATGCTGTAATCAGGTATAATTTTGCAGCGGTGTATTATTATATTATAATATGCATGTTGGTAGTCTGATTTTGGAATTTGCCTTTGTTTCTGCATTTCGTCTTTAGATTTTGCAACTTGTAGTTCCGATTATGCTCGTACTGTGGCGCTGTGGTCGCTCATTTGTACTTTTTCGTAAAAAGCTCGTCTGTTCAAGACAGTAACCGGATGAATTCTGCAAGCGTATTGGTAACACGGAGGACAGAGTGAAATATAAATCCTTAAGAGAGAGAGAGAGAGAGAGAGAGAGAGAGAGAGAGAGAGAGAGAGAGAGAGAGAGAGAGGAAAAAGAATGATATTTATTAACAACTTCCATCAGCTAGACCGTAGCTCAGCATCTCAAATAATAATTCCACACAGGCACCAAACTGTGATCAAAGGAGAGGCGTAAAATTGGTCTACATTTACTTGATTTTGCTGCATCGTAACTTCACACGGACTTTCAATTCGTGTCGTGAAAGCTGAAACTGACCGGGCTGCCAAAACTCGTCACTCAAAAGAAATTTAATAATTTCAAAAGCTGTTAGTTCTCATCTCAAATCCTTCTTTAATATATATATATATATATATATATATATATATATATATATATATATATATATATATATATATATATATATATATATATATATATATGGCTAAATATATGGCTTATTTATAGAAACGAGCTGTATGTATTTGTTCCCATACCATTCCATGAAAAAAATGAATGGGGTATCTGATTTAATAGTACAGTTGTCTAAAAATATTCTATTTATTGATTTTGCACAAAGTCATAATAATATAATTGTCAAATAAAATATCTATTGCATTTGTCAGACAAATACAGATAATGTCACAGTAGCGTCACAGGGCGGTAACTTTAGTGACGGTGCGCCAAAACGTGCTGTTTCAGTTTCTGGAGCAGATTTCTTGCATTTGTAATTATGTCAGACAAATACAGATTATTGGCTTGACAGCGACGGCAACGTTAGTGACGGTGCGCCAAATTTCCATAAGCTGCAGGATAAGAATTGGCTTATAGTATCTTTTGTGGAACCGGATTGGCAAAAAAAAAAAAAAAAAAAAAAAATGAAATAAATGAGGAACACCAGTCAAAAAATGGGAGACCGAAGGACCGCTATCAATCTCTTTCCGGGTTATAGAGTACTCCCCAAATGGGTTCCTACAAGTTTGCTGGAAAAAAAAGCTACCCTAAACAGTGTGTTGTAAAAATCCTTTTCAAGCATCGGTACCAAGCGCTCACTACCCCGCCCCTCCCCACGAGGTGATAACGTTTCTTTAAGCAAAAAAAAAAAAAAAAAAAGGCTAAGATTGTGAGATGGTAAATGTACTGGTTTGGTAACACAAGGAGATTCTTCTTCTTCTTCTTCTTATTTTCATTGCAAACAATATTTCTCAGTGATCACACAGGATGACATTTTATTCGAATAGCCTCCACAGCGGTGCGCTCTCGTCATATGCTGTCTCCAGATGAATGTAGTATCCAGATAAGATTTTCTACTTTCTTCGCATGTAGATATCCTATACTCAGTGTATAATTAATTGCCTCGATGAGGTGATTATAATGATTATTATATCTCGCCGAGGTGATTCTAATGTGCACCACAGCAAATGCTTCATGGAAACTCTGAGCATGGAAACGGCAGATTTTGGTGAATACGAGTATGCTCTGTGAATAGTCCAAACTGATGCTGTTGACCTAGCTGTTACCTGTCGTTGCGTAACACTTGCCGCCGAAAAAATTCGAGCAATTTCACGGGCAATACCAAACAATACCGAACTGGTGCTTTGCCTATCCACAGGAAAATCGGAATCGCATAATGCATCGCATACTTATAGAACGTTCAAATGCTAATTTAAAGACAAACGTTGGAAACCAGGATGTGCATGGTGCATACCCGGATACAAAACTTCGAAAAAGAAAGGTTCAGAATGCAAAATGCAGTTTCAACAATACAAATTGAGATTGCACACTGCAAATTCGAGATTTTACGTACCTAAATACTGTTCAATACAAAATGGTACAATATTCGTGAAATGCCACATCAAGGAAGTTTTAAACATCAATTTTATTGTAACAATTTTAACTTTGGTAGATAAAAGAGGAATGACCTTAATGTAGTTAACCCTTACAACTGCAGATTATATCCTGATTTTTTCTAGAGAAACGGTGCATGACATTTCCCAGCGGATGATTCGTACAAAAACGTCAAGCCTTATTTTCTCAGAAAAAATAGGATGTCGTCTGCTTCAATTTTGAAAGGTGCTTAGAGCCCTGTCAATCATTCGGCTCATGCTTAATCTGTCAGTTTACCTAACCACACTTTTCTCGGCAGGTTGAAGGTTAAAGCTAAAGGGTTAAGCTGAAATGCAATACTGCATGCCATACCGTATTTAACAAAAGATATTCGTTCACATTAAAGCCTTAACACAATTGTTGTAGAATTTGAACAAGTACAATTTACTATCCGTTGTTGTGCCAAAAAATTGCTGGATGAGTGGCACACAGTGACCCTGATGAGACCCAGCGTTCTCGTCTGGGTCTACACTGTTTTCTCAGGCCTGTCTGTCCAAATACGGTAAATACGATACTTATATGATTAGGCTGTTTAGGTAGTTCCCAATATTAATGAATCAATGAAGCAGATCCAGGCTAGCTTTTGGACAGTTCAAGTCAGGTGCTTTTTGAGATAAATGAATTTCTCCACAAAATACGATTTTTCTGATTTCTCCACAAAAAAACAATATGCTGTTTGTATTCAACAGAAGTCCCTCAATAATGCATTTCCATTGGACACTTATATATTTTCATAGAGAATTAAGAAAACTTAGTATCGTCTACTATGTAACCTGTGTGTAACCTGTCAACTTCTGTGGAAAACATACCATATTTACCGTAAGTATCGGGACACTTTAACTACTCGTCTTCAAAACTGAAAAAAAGTCTATTTTACTACCTGTTGATGAGACTGAAATAGTGCTGGATGAGTGGCAACAGTGTAGAACCCTGATCAGAAGCGTTCTGTCTGTTTAGGGTTTTTACGTAGACCCAGTCCAGTGCATAGTGCCTAGAGGTAAGACGCTTCCTTCAATCAGAAATTACTGATAACTTTTCTTAGTTCTGTGAAAACATTCTTTGGGTACTTATTACAACAGCCCCAATGCCTCATTACGGCAATTCTAAAGAGTACCACAACATTTTTATGGAGGATTACGAATATTTGTTCTAAATTCCTCCCCACTCTCGAGCTCTGTTACGCATCTCTTCGGTTCCGTTGCTAGTCACCTTGTTTCTGTATGATGCACAACATGTAAAAAGGGCCCTTACATACTCTACTTGTAATTTTAAAGTTCTAAGGATATTTGCTGCATATATGGGCTTCTCTCGTACTTCTGCTGAATACAACTTTCAGAGCTTACAAATTGGCAGAAAAAAAAACATTTAATGCTTCTCTGAGAATTCTTCGAATTGCAGGAGCGAAACTATCCTGCGAAAGCTCACAAAAACAATTAGTCTAAGTACAGCTGTCATAATCGTTCTCAGCGTGTTGGTGCCCAGGATAGAGGGCCGGCTTTATATCCTACTCGATCTGTAAACATCTAGATGAGCCTTTCAGTATGATCAAAACATTTGCTCTTCGCCCACAAAAAAAAAAAAAAAAATAAAATAAATAAAAAAAAAAAAAAAATAAAAAAATAAAAAAATAAAAAAAAAAAATATAAAAAAAATGGCGAAACTGAAATGTCGTGATGACACTGGTTGATGCGTATGCGCCGCTAAGCGCTTTGTTTTTCAGGCGCGGTGCACATGTATTTTACATAGACAAAACTAGCCGTTATCTGGAGACATGACAAGCTTTGTGCTAATGACTGAAGGACAGACGAGATCATTCCGTGTCTGCTGTGTGAAATTGAGTATAGATAAATAAAAAATATACTGCACTTCCTGAGCGGACGCACAAGCATACATGCTTATTTGGTCTTTTTCTCATCTTCAGAACTTGCTCTATACTTGGTGTAAAACCATGGTAGGTTAAGACAAGAAAACAAAGCATCAATACGCCAGGAAACTAATCTGTCATGCATTACTTAGCTCCCTATAGATCGTAGTTTTGTGAAAAAATGTTATAATTTATGAAAGGTTGTAATTATATAAATTATCGCAATACTCAACGATAAAAACATTATAGACGTTATCAGAGCTATGTAAAAAAAAATCAACTATCATCGTCTGTTTTCTAGCTCGCATATATAATTACATGTCGCCGTCCATAACCTAGGCCGAACATACTATGGGCGAGTTCAGCTGAAACTCTAGAGTCGACTCGATGAACGCGGTTTACAGCAAAACGCTCAGAGTTCTTACTTAAATTACGTCACTTCACCTTTGACATTAACTCCAATCGAACCCTGCTTTCACGCCGGGTTAATTGAGTGTCAAGATGGCGGCTGGTGGTGGTGAAAAGAACAACAGGTAAGCAAAAGAACGAGAAAAATAGTTTATTTTAGTTTGCACTTATATATTTGCAGCGCACAAGCAGTAACTACAAATTTTGCAATATGTTTCTGTATGAAATCGCCTTCTTCGTTCAAAAGTTCTGTCAAAGTCACTAACCCAAGCATTTCACTGGAGGCCGCCATGTTGTGGAGTACTGGATTGAAGAGTTCGTCGTTTTGTTGAATCGATGCATGCGCATCTAAAAATAGTTCTATATGTAGCAGTGTTTCGTTCTTTTCTCCACTCATAACGTTTTCTTTCGGCCCAAATCTTTCCATGCTTGAATATCAAATTAAACTGTATTATTAAACCAGCTTATAATCCGTTCGATTTGAGAATGCATATTTCCAGTCGTAAACAAAGAAAAATATCTTTTGTTTCTTCTTCGTTGTACGACGAAAAAAACGAGATGACAAAATTCAAACGTGTACGAACGTGTACAGCAACGAGCTCATTTCATGTCGAATGGTCAAATTGGGGCTCCTACGGGAAAACTGCTCATTTCTGTTTTAAATGAGCAAAACCCACATTGCTACATTCATTCTACACAGTACTTCCCATTTTTATTTCACTATGTTACCAATAGCACAGTTCTCTGCTGCACAAGTTTGACTTTGAATAATAAAACAAAAAAGTGGGGGTGAATAGTTATATATAACCCCACTAAGAACCCCATAAAACTGGAAGAAAACCGATGTTCTCCAAATGCATACACATTTTACAAAAACAACCTCAAATAGATACGCCGGGCTCCAGCCCGGCGTAAATTAAAACAAAGGACATACTAATTTTTCACCAATGGAACGTTTCTATATTAGATTAGATTAATCATATGTTACTGCATTTTAAACAAAGGGAAAAGCATGAACTACATTCATCTAAAGATACAATGGTGCAAACAAACTTTTTACATAACAAGTTAAAAAGAAACATATTTAGTAAAGAAGTTGTGGTCTTTGACAGTGCAAGCTTTTCGATATGCTGATATTAGCATTAAACAAGAACAAAAACGAAATGTTTGGAAATCTAGTACACACGATTGGATAATTAGTCAAATCTATATGTACGTTTCTAGAGGAGTCTACAAACTTTGATTTTCTTCAAACTCTGCTTGATTGTTAGCACAGGCAAACCGATGAAAACAAAATTAACTTTCATTTAAATAACGGTGGGTCCCAATGGACCTCCTTGAAGCACACCCCAGAACTACCACAAACTTGACACCACCCTGAAAAAATTGTTTTCTTAAATTTTGTATCCGTGTCTATGGAATCAAATAAAACTCTAAAAGGTTGCCTTTGGAAACAAAGAACACATTACAGATAGAAAATGGGAGTCTCGGTTTTAATGAGACTCTACATAAGCTGTGCTTATTTTTGCTTTCGATAGACTTGTTCTAGAGCAGGAAAATGTTTAATCGAAATCATATTTTCAGCCTTACTGAGACTCCCATTTTCCATTTTCTATCTGTACTGTGTTATTCGTTTCCAAAGGCAACTTTTTAGATTTTTATTTTACTTCACTGCAAAACTGAAGTTTGCAACACTGCTTGCGCATACATGAGCAGAACTCCATTTTCAAAGATACCACAATGGGTCCAATGAATCCAAAGAAAGCGAAATTTAATCTGCACTATGGTGAAGTACGGGGTTACGTTCTACGGCCGTCAAACGACACTTAACAAAAGCTGCAGTGAAGGTACGGCTGTACATTTTTCTCATCCTGTGACATATAAACTTTATTTTAATACTAAATATGTGCACGCAAAATACACAGATCTGTTACAAAATATAACCCCCAGAATGTAATAATATAATAATAACCAAAGTCACTCACTCGATCATTTATCAAATTACGTAAGGAAATTATAAGTGGGGTCAAGCTATTTTAAAAGCAAACCAGTTACATCTTTGGCCAGTGTAAGAAGATCATAAGATTTTGATACCGACAGTTTTTGCATTTGTTTGCCTACGTCATGGTAGGTGGCGGGTGTATTCACTAGGTAGTTAGTTTTTGTTTGATGAATATTGATGAATATTGTCTATAACAAGCAAAACATCCCTGTATTCAAACAGCAAACATATGCAGGAAACAAAATTGCAACTTGTCTTAAATATTGAATACAGAGAGATCTCTTTAGAGATTCTTGCAAAGAAATACTTGTCCGAAAAGTCGCCATTACTGTTCTCACGGAAATAACAAACTGAACCGGACCAAACGTTAAACTGTAGTCCTCTGGAGGACTTTTTATTCATTGTAAACTATCACTAGTCTCTTCCCTGTAGAGGACTTTTTACTCATAATTTTTCAGTTTCCAACATAAACACTTTGTGTAAGCGCGATTTTTGTGCTGAATGAATTATCCGTAGGGGATAGTTCGTACATGTATATCACAGTTTTACAACAGTCGTTAAAGAGACAAAAGTAGTTGCATACTATCATACTGATATGGTTTTTGTATGCAGACTCTGTCTCCAAGTATTTACCAGCATTCTGCGAATGCTACATATAGATTTAAATTGTTAATGCTTTAATGGTAAAATTATGTATCTTTTCTTTATCTTTCAATATATAGCAACCATTGTAAGCAGAAGATATTGTTATATCTAGGTCTTTTTGCTATTACAATACTACTTGAAGATGTGTTGATTTGCAACTCATTTTAATATATATGTGTTTTTGTTCTTTTCATTTTATTATTTTTATGACATTTTTCCGTCGTTGGATGATTGCTCCTGATACATGCCATGAAAGAAGCAAAGAACATGATAAGCCAGCAGATACATTGTTTTCACGGCGTTTAATTATTATATTGTTTTTGTTTTTTTTTTGCATTGAATGTTGGTTTCTATACCTAAAATGGCAAAGAGTAAAAATATTTTATATATGTATATTTTTTTTTGTATTCAACATGATTGTTGTGTACGGTGGGTGAGAAAGTTCGAGGTCAGGCGTACGCCTGTTTTATTGCTATAAAATAGAAAGAAATCTTGTTGTGTATCAATATCTAACGTTAATTGATATTTCACAAAGGATATAAAACACAAAGCAATAAAGTGTGATAATGCAATCAAAACCTGTAGGTTGGAGGCTGGATAACAATTTTGCCGGCTCGAAATGCCATGCGACTTCTTTATACTCACAAAATATATAAATGGTTTATTTTTTAAAATTGTGTAAAGAGGTGGCCTAGCTTCTACTTTCATTGCTATAAAATAGAAAGAAATTTTGTTGTGTATCAATATCGTTAACTGATATTTCACAGAGGATATAAACACACAATGCAATAATATAGGGTCATTGCACTGATATTGGTGAATATTGTCCCGAGTTGGGATATCGAAAGACGCGAGCTTGCGAGCGTCCGTGGATATCCGATCGAGGGACAATATTCACCAATATCAGTGTATTAACTCTTTTATCAAGTTATATAGCTATGAATATTTATTTCGTTTCCAATTTCTAACCTTTAAAACGCTGTTTTAATAACAAAAATGTGAATTCTACCAATGTGCGTGACAAGGTTTGCATTACGACGTCATCAAAAGCATCGTAATGTAACGGTAATATGAGAAGGCATCCAAGTTAGTGTGCAATATCGAGTAAGTGTACCGATATCGCTAGCTCATCGGCTTTTATCGCACATTTTAATCATTTAATATTTATAGCTATATAATAAAGTGTGATATTATAATGCATCAAAACCTGTAGATTCATACTGGAGACTGGATAACAATTTTGCCGGCTCAAATGCCATGCAACTTTTTCATACACACAAAAGATATAAAGGGCTTATTTTTAAATTGTATAAAGAGGTGGCCTAGCTTTTACTTTCATTCTTTTCCCGTGCTCCACGTGCGTAATAATATGTTGCCAGGTATTTGAAGGTGTAGAACGGTACTAGAACGGGCGTGGTCTAAATGTGAGCTAATAACATTGCCTATCACTGTCAAAATGGCTCAGTCTATTCATAAATTTGGTTCAACAGCGTTTCTATTACGTTGGCACTCTCACTGTTATTATACTCGAAATGAATGACTACGGCTGGTAGAGGCAGTCGGTTGTAAGTTTTGTTAGCTCACCTGAGCCGAAGGCTCAAGGTGAGGTATTGTGATCACTCACCGTCCGTCGTCGTCGTCGTCCGTACGTCCGTCCATCCGTTCACAATCTTTAAACAACATCTCCTCCTAAACCACTGATTGGATTTTGACCAAATTTTACAGGAATGATTCTTGGTTGATCCTCTTTCAAAGTTGTTCAAATGGTTCCGGTCCATTGCATATCTAGGTCACAGGAGCTAAAAATAGATTTTTTAACTAAAAATTAAAAAAATCTTCTCGTCAGAAACCACTGGACCGATTTCAATAAAATTTTGCAGAAATGTTCCTTTGGTGATTCTCTACAAAGATTGTTCAAGCCATTTGGATTCGTCAAAAAACATGGCCGCCAGTGGGCGGGGCTTATTTTCCCTATATATCTATATAGAAATCATTAAAAATCTTCATGTCAGATACCACTAGACCGATTTCAATATTATTTTGCAGAAATAATCCTTTGGTGATCCTCTACCAAGATTGTTCAAGACATTTGGATTCGTCAAAAAACATGGCCACCAGGGGGCGGGGCTTATTTTCCTTTTACATCTATATAGAAAACTTTAAAAAATCTTCTTGTCAGAAACCACTGGACCGATTTCAATATAATTTTGCAGAAATGTTCATTTGGTTATCCTCTACCAAGATTGTTCAAGCCATTTGGATTCGTCAAAAAACATGGCCGCCAGGGGGCGGGGCTTATTTTCCCTATATATCTATATAGAAAACTTTAAAAATCTTCTTGACCGAAACCACTGGACCGATTTCAATATAATTTTGCAAAAATGTTCCTTTGGTGATCCTCTAGGAAGATTGTTCAAGCCATTTGGATTCGTCAAAAAACATGGCCGCCAGGGGACTGGGCTTATTTTCCCTATATATCTATATAGAAAACTTTAAAAATCTTCTTGTCCGAAACCACTGGACCGATTTCAATATAATTTTGCAAAAATGTTCCTTTGGTGATCCTCTAGGAAGATTGTTCAAGCCATTTGGATTCGTCAAAAAACATGGCCGCCAGAGGGCTGGGCTTATTTTCCCTATATATCTATATAGAAAACTTTAAAAATCTTCTTGTCCGAAACCACTGGACCGATTTCAATATAATTTTGCAAAAATGTTCCTTTGGTGAACCTCTAGGAAGATTGTTCAAGCCATTTGGATTCGTCAAAAAACATGGCCGCCAGGGGGGCGCGGCTTATTTTCCCTATATATCTATATAGAAAAGCTTAAAAATCTTCTTGTCAGAAACCACTGGACCAATTTCAATATAATTTTGCAGAAATGTTTCTTTGGTGATCCTCTACCAAGATTGTTCAAGCCTTTTGGATTCGTCAAAAAACATGACCGCCAGGGGGCGGGGCTTATTTTCCCTATATATCTGTATAGAAAACTTTAAAAATCTTCTTGTCAGAAACCACTGGTCCGATTACAATATAATTTTGCAGAAATGTTTCTTTGGTGATCCTTTACCAAGATTGTTCAAGCCATTTGGATTCGTAAAAAAACATGGCCGCCAGGGGGCGGGGCTTATTTTCCCTATTAATCTATATAGAAAACTTTAAAAATCTTCTCGTCAGAAACCACTGGACCAGTTTCAATATAATTTTGCAGAAATGTTCCTTTGGTGATCCTCTACCAAGATTGTTCAAGCCTTTTGGATTCGTCAAAAAACATGGCCGCCAGGGGGCGGGGCTTATTTTCCCTATATATCTGTATAGAAAACTTTAAAAATCTTCTTGTCCGAAACCACTGGACCGATTTCAATATAATTTTGCAGAAATGTTTCTTTGGTGATCCTCTACCAAGATTGTTCAAGCCTTTTGGATTCATCAAAAAACATGGCCGCCAGGGGGCGGGGCTTATTTTCCCTATATATCTGTATAGAAAACTTTAAAAATCTTCTTGTCAGAAACCACTAGACCAATTTCAATATAATTTTGCAGAAATGTTTCTTTTGTGATCCTTTACCAAGATTGTTTGAGACATTTGGATTCGTAAAAAAACATGGCCGCCAGGGGGCGGGGCTTATTTTCCCTATATATCTATATAGAAAACTTTAAAAATCTTCTCGTCAGAAACCACTGGACCAGTTTCAATATAATTTTGCAGAAATGTTCCTTTGGTGATCCTCTACCAAGATTGTTCAAGCCTTTTGGATTCGTCAAAAAACATGGCCGCCAGGGGGCGGGGCTTATTTTCCCTATATATCTATAGAGAAAACTTTAAAAATCTTCTCGTCCGAAACAACTGGGCCGATTTCAATATAATTTTGCAGAAATGTTCCTTTGGTAATCCTCTACCAAGATTGTTCAAGCCATTTAGATTCATCAAAAAACATGGCCGCCAGGGGGCGGGGCTTATTTTCCCTATATATCTATATAGAAATCATTAAAAATCTTCATGTCAGATACCACTAGACCGATTTCAATATAATTTTGCAGAAATAATCCTTTGGTGATCCTCTACCAAGATTGTTCATGATATTTGGATTCGTCAAAAAACATGGCCACCAGGGGGCGGGGCTTTTTTTCCTTTTACATCTATATAGAAAACTTTAAAAAATCTTCTTGTCAGAAACCACTGGACCGATTTCAATATAATTTTGCAGAAATGTTCCTTTGGTTATCATCTACCAAGATTGTTCAAGCCATTTGGATTCGTCAGAAAACATGGCCGCCAGGGGGCGGGGCTTATTTTCCCTATATATCTATATAGAAAACTTTAAAAATCTTCTTGTCCGAAACCACTGGACCGATTTCAATATAATTTTGCAAAAATGTTCCTTTGGTGATCTTCTAGGAAGATTGTTCAAGCCATTTGGATTCGTCAAAAAACATGGCCGCCAGGGGGCTGAGCTTATTTTCCCTATATATCTATATAGAAAACTTTAAAAATCTTCTTGTCCGAAACCACTGGACCGATTTCAATATAATTTTGCAAAAATGTTCCTTTGGTGATCCTCTAGGAAGATTGTTCAAGCCATTTGGATTCGTCAAAAAACATTGCCGCCAGGGGGGCCCGGCTTATTTTCCATATAGATCTATATAGAAAAGCTTAAAAATCTTCTTGTCCGAAACCACTGGACCGATTTCAATATAATTTTGCATAAATGTTCCTTTGGTGATGCTCTACCAAGATTGTTCAAGCCATATGGATTCGTCAAAAAACATAGCCGCCAGGGGGCAGGGCTTATTTTCCCTATATATCTATATAGAAAACTTTTAAAAATCTTCTTGTCCGAAACCACTGGACCGATTTCAATATAATTTTGCAGAAATGTTCCTTTGGTGATCCTGTTGCAAGATTGTTCAAGCCATTTGGATTTGTCAAAAAACATGGCTGCCAGGGGGCGGGGCTTATTTTTTTCCCTATATATCTATATAGAAAACTTTAAAAATCTTCTTGTCCGAAACCACTGGACCTATTTCCATATAATTTTGCAAAAATGTTCCTTTGGTGCTCCTTTTGCAAGATTGTTCAAGCCATTTGGATTCGTCAAAAAACATGGCCGCCAGGGGGGCGCGGCTTATTTTCCCTATATATCTATATAGAAAAGCTTAAAAATCTTCTTGTCCGAAACCACTGGACCGATTTCAATATAATTTTGCATAAATGTTCCTTTGGTGATCCTCTACCAAGATTATTCAAGCCATTTGGATTCGTCAAAAAACATGGCCGCCAGGGGGCAGGGCTTATTTTCCCTATATATCTATATAGAAAACTTTAAAAATCTTCTTGTCCGAAACCACTGGACCGATTTCAATATAATTTTGCAGAAATGTTCCTTTGGTGATCCTGTTGCAAGATTGTTCAAGCCATTTGGATTTGTCAAAAAACATGACTGCCAGGGGGCGGGGCTTATTTTCCCTATATATCTATATAGAAAACTTTAAAAATCTTCTTGTCCGAAACCAATGGACCTATTTCCATATAATTTTGCAAAAATGTTCCTTTGGTGCTCCTTTTGCAAGATTGTTCAAGCCATTTGGATTCGTCAAGAAACATGGACGCCAGGGGGCGGGGCTTATTTTCCCTATATATCTGTATAGAAAACTTTAAAAATCTTCTTGTCCGAAACCACTGGACCGATTTCAATATAATTTTGCAAAAATGTTCCTTTTGTGATCCTCTACCAAGATTGTTCAAGCCTTTTGGATTCGTCAAAAAACATGGCCACCAGGGGGCGGGGCTTATTTTCCCTATATATCTACATAGAAAGGTTAAAAAATCTTCTTGTCCGAAACCACTGGACCGATTTCAATATAATTTTGCAGAAATGTTCCCTTGGTGATCCTGTACCAAAATTGTTCAAGCCATTTGGATTTGTCAAAAAACATGGCTGCCAAGGGGCGGGGCTTATTGTCACTATATATCTGTATAGAAAACTTTAAAAATCTTCTTGTCCGAAACCACTGGACCGATTTCCATATGATTTTGCAGAAATGTTCCTTTGGTTATCCTGTTGCAAGATTCTTCAAGCCATTTGGATTCGTCAAAAAACATGGCCGCCAGGAAGGCAGGGCTTATTTTTAGCTCAGCTGAGCTGAAAGCTCAAGGTGAGCTTTTGTGATCACTCACCGTCCGTCGTCGTCGTCGTCGTCGTCGTCGTCGTCGTCGTCCGTATGTCCGTCCGTCCGTCCGTCCACAATCTTTAAACAACATATCCTCCTAAACCACTGATTGAATTTTGACCAAACTTCACAGGAATGATCCTTGGTTGGTCCTCTTTTAAAGTTGTTCAAATTGTTCCGGTCCATTGCATATCTAGGTCACAGGAGCTAAAAATAGATTTTTTAACTAAAACATTAAAAAATCTTCTTGTCAGAAACCACTGGACCAATTTCAATATAATTTTGCAGAAATGTTCCTTTGGTGATCCTCTACCAAGATTGTTCAAGCCATTCGGATTCGTCAAAAAACATGGCCGCCAGGGGGCGGAGCTTATTTTCCATATGTATCTATATTGAAAAATGTTAAAATCTTCTTGTCAGAAACCACTGGATCGATTTCAATGTAATTTTGCAGAAATGTTCCTTTGGTGATCCTCTACTAAGATTGTTCAAGCCATGTGGATTTTTCAAAAAACATGGCCGCTAGGGGGCGGGGCTTATTTTCCTTATATATCTATATAGAAAACTTAAAAAGATCTTCTTGTCAGAAACCGCAGGACTGATTTCCATATAATTTTGCAAAACTGTTCCTTTGGTGATCCTCTATCAAGCTTATTCAGGCAATTTGGATTTGTCAAAAAACATGGCCGCCAGGGGGCGGGGCTTATTTTCCCTTTATATCTATATAGAAAACTTTAAAAATCTTCTTGTCCGAAACCACTGGACCGATTTCAATATAATTTTGCAAAAATGTTCCTTTAGTGATCCTCTACCAAGATTGTTCAAGCCATTCGGATTCGTCAAAAAACATGGCCACCAGGGGGCGGGGCTTAATTTCCGTATATATCTATATAGAAAACTTTAAAAATCTTCTTGTCAGAAACCACTGGACCGATTTCCATATAATTTGGCAGAAATGTTCCTTTGGTAATCCTCTGCCAGGATTGTTCGAGCCATTTCGATTAGTCAAAAAACATGGCCGCCAGGGGTCGGGGCTTGTTTTCCCTATATATCTATATTGAAAAATGTAAAAATCTTCTTGTCCGAAACCACTGGACCAATTTCCATATAATTTTGCAGAAATGTTCCTTTGGTGATCCTCTACCAAGATTGTTCAAGCCATTTGGATTTGTCAAAAAACATGGCCACCAGAGGGCAGGGCTTATTTTCCCTATATATCTATATAGAAAACTTTAAAACTCTTCTTGTCCGAAACCACTGGACCGATTTCAATATAATTTTGCAAAAATGTTCCTTTTGTGATCCTCTACCAAGATTGTTCAAGCCATTTGGATTCGTCAAAAAACATGACTGCGAGGGGTTGGGGCTTAATTTCCCTATATATCTATATAGAAAACTTTAAAAATCTTCTTGTCAGAACCACTGGACCGATTTCCATATAATTTTGTAGAAATGTTCCTTTAGTGACCCTCTACCAAGATTGTTCGAGTCATTTGGATTTGTCAAAAAACATGGCCGCCAGGGGGCAGGGCTTATTTTCCCTATATATAGAAAAATGTAAAAATCGTCTTGTCCCAAACCACTGGACCTATTTCCATATAATTTTGCAGAAATGTTCTTTTGGTGATCTTCTACCAAGATTGTTCAAGCCGTTTGGATTTGTCAAAAAACATGGCCGCCAGGGGCAGGGCTTATTTTCCCTATATATGTATCTATACAGAAAACTTTAAAAATCTTCTTGGCAGAAACCAATGGACCGATTTCAATATAACTTGGAAGGAATGTGTCTTTGGTCACCCTCTTCCAAGGTTGTTCAAGCCATTATGATTCATCAAAAAATATGGCTGCAAGGGGTGGGGCTTATTTTCCCTATATATCTATATAGAAAACTTGAAAAAAAATCTTCTTGTTTTCCCTATCTATCTAAATAGAAAACTTTAAAAATCTTCTTGTCAGAAACCACTGAACAGATTTCAATATAACTTGGCAGGAATGTTCCTTTGGTGACCCTCTACCAAGTTTGTTCAAGCTGTCATCATTCATCAAAAAACATGGCCGTTAGGGCGTAGGGCTTTATAGCTATATAAAACTTTTTAAACCACTGGACCAATTTCAATATATCATGGCAGAAATGTTCCTTTGGTGACCCTCTTTTAAGATTCAGTTCAAGTTGTCAAGATTTGTAAAAAAACATGGCCGGGGTTGTGGTAGAGGGGGGTGGGGGTGGTTAGTGCTATTAAGTTTATACACAAATCCTAGAGCAGTGAACTTGGCTGAAACTTCAACAGTAAATATGCAAGTCTGTTTGGTCAGGTGAGCGATATAGGACCATCATGGTCCTCTTGTATATGCATTTGTCACGGATGTGTCCGGCAATCTTCATCGTCTTAGCCCGCTTATACAAATAAAACCTTATATATTGGACAGGTTCATTTCAGATTTAAGGGGTGCTTGTGGATTATTTATTCTTTTTTTTTGTCAGAAATACCTTATCTCATGTACACAGGTCCTGGTCAAACGCTTAAGGTTTCTGTCAGCACCTGTCGCAGAATTCGGACTGAGGACCACTCGACATCAGGACTACTCGATTCCGAATTAGACATTAGAACTATGAATACACAGTCAAACACAATAATAAAGAAAGGAATGAAAGAAAGAAAGAATGACCAGAAGTCAGAGGGGTATATTGCGTTTGGGTTGTTTGTTCGTTCGTTCGTCCGTTCGTTTGACACACTTTGTGTAGAGAGGGGATCTTGAAATTTTGTGTGTAGAATCAGAGTAAAAAAATAACTGGACCCGTATGTTTTCCATCGGACTTGTAGTTCCAGAGTTATATCCTTTTTTTGACGGATATAACAGACTCTAATTAGCAAGATATCTCGAAGTGTTTGAGCTAAAACATTGAAACTTGGTATGCTGATTAGGAATGATGTCGATTACCTAATTAACTGAATTTTTACAGTTATGCCTCTTGTAGTACAATGATAATAAAATCTTCTCAGCAAGATATCTCGAAAATTATTTGCTAATGTAGAGCCTTGAGACTTGGTGTGCTTTTATGGTATGAGGAGTAGATTACCTGACCGGCCCGACATGACCTTAACAGTGTTGACTGGACCGTAAAACCATATCAAACAAAAAAGAATCTAAAAGAAAAAGTGCAAACACTTCACTAGTGGATCCGGGATTCTTGGAAGGTAAATAAATGCGCTTCCAAAAGAGATGACTCTTGAAGTATACAGTTATCCTCTCAGTCCGACATTTTACTATTTGCACAAGAAAACATACAATAATAAAGAAATAAGTTAAAAAAACATAGCAAGGAATCTCAAGAGTATGTGTTGTTCATCAAGCAATGCAAAAGATTAGTGTCAGTCGGATAGGTTTTACGCAATTTCAAGGAGGTTTGCTTAAGTGCTGGAACCAATAGTGCAGCCATTCATACAGAAGTATGGTGGTCTACTCCAGCAGAACAATGCCAGGGCACATACTGCCAGAGCAAAATAGCAGTGTCTTCAAGTCTATAACATCAATGCTATCGACTGGCTTCATTATCGCCAGACCTCGCGCCTACTGATCATGTTAGGGATGCGTTGGGTTGTCGTGTGTATGGATCCCCACCCCATAATCTTAATGAACTAAGGCAACCTTTAGTTGAAGAGTAGAGCTAGGTGCGAATCAGAAACATTGTTAGCTCAATGAGGAAAAGATGCACTGCTCGAGGTGGATATACCCGTTTTTGATTTTTGATTCAGGGAGTATGTCAGTAAAATCAGTGCGCATGCCACCTATTTTACAAAAAGAAAATGGATCTCAAAACGACTGGTGACGACTGGCAGATACATTAATAGATCTAATTGAAGAAAATATACGTTTACCTTTACCTTGAAAAGCAATCATTTTTCCCAAAATGTTTAAGCTGTGCACTCCGAAGGATGAAATGCAGATAGAAAATAAAATAATGATGTAATGATGTATTACATTTATTAATCATATTTGTTTGTATTTTCACTTCTCATTTGATTGAAACGGTATTTTTCATATTCAGTAAAATGCAATTATCAAACCAAATTGAAAATTTAACAAGTATTTATTTTCCAGTACATACGTATATAGTCATATTCTACATACGCATACTCACACATACATACATACATACATACATACATACATACATACATACATACATACATACATACATACATACATACATCTTGTTCGTCTGTCATTACTGACAATGACCAATCCTAATCAACTGTGTGATGAGTTATTATTTGTGTGTTCTAAGATAGCTGATGAGACCAATCTTAGCTCTAAACTGCCTGTTGCAGATAGAACAAGAGAGGTCTGAGGAAGAAAGCTCTGTTGGTGATGCCTTAGCTCTGGCTTTCCGCTGTGCACGTTTCTGCTCGGCTTCGCTGATTCTGTTTGCTTCGTATTCACCAGCTCCCCTTTTTATGAGGCCTCGCCACTTTGTACGATCTTGTGCAATCTGTTCCCATGACTCTGTTGGTATGTTGAAGTCTTTAAGGGAGACTTTGAGGGTGTCCTTGTATCGCTTCTTCTGACCACCATGGGAGAGTTTTCCTACTTGAAGTTCTCCATAGAGGATTTTCTTTGGCAAACGTTCATCAGGCATTCTGGTAACATGGCCTGTCCATCTCAACTGTGCCAATTTCAGAAGAGTATGTATACTCTGCATCCCTGCCCTTTTCAGGACTTCTGTGTCTGGAATCCTGTCTTGCCACTTGATCTTTAGAAGTTTTCTAAGAAGTGGTTCAGTCTTTTGGCATGCCGTTGGTAAACTGTCCAAGTTTCGCATGCGTATAACAGTGTTGGCAGCACTACCGATCTATATACTTTCAGCTTTGTGTCAAGTCTGATTTCACTTCGGTCCCAAATACTTCCACGTAGCTGGCCAAATGCTGCACTAGCTTTGGCAATTCTAGCATTGACTTCATCATCAATGTACACAACTCTAGACAATGTGCTTCCAAGGTAGGTGAACTTGTCTACCAGTTGCAGTCGTTGACCTTTCACTGTGATTGTAGGCTCCTTGTAAGGCTTTCCAGGTGCTGGCTGATATACTACCTCAGTCTTTTTGATGCTGATTGTGAGATCATAGCTGTCACATGAATCAGATACTTGATTCACACCTTTTTGCATTTTCTCTTCCGTTGGAGCACCATTTGTCATGTCATCAGCAAAGAGGAACTCGTCTAGCACCTCTGTCTGCACCTTAGATTTACCTTGCAACCTTCTTAGGTTGAAAAGTTTCCCACCAAAGCGATACCTAATAGGTGTACCATTGTCACCATCCTGGAAAGCATCTGTAAGCATGGCAGAAAACATCATGCTGAACAGTGTTGAAGCTAGTACACAGCCTTGCTTAACTCCATTTGTCACAGGAAATGGATCAGAAAACTCGCCATCATTTTGGACCCTTGCAAGCATACCGTCATGGAACTGCCGCACCATTGCTATGAATTTGGCAGGACAACCAAACTTTGCCATAATTTTCCAAAGTCCCTCACGATTGACTGTGTCAAATGCTTTGGTAAGGTCGACAAAGGTCATATAGAGGTCCACATTCTGTTCCTGGCATTTTTCTTGAAGCTGTCGTGCTGTGAAGATCATGTCTATTGTTCCTCTGTTTTTCCTGAATCCACACTGGCTTTCTGGTAGAAGCCCTGACCGTTCCAGGTGTTCATTCAATCGGTTCAGTAGGACCCTAGCAAGAATCTTCCCAGCAATTGACAATAAAGAGATGCCTCGATGATTGTCACAGACTTGAGGATTCCCTTTCCTTTTGAATAGGTGGATAATTGTTGCATCCTTGAATTCTTGAGGGATGGCTTCTTTTCTCCGCATAATGTGAAATAACTCTGTCAGTTTCTCTGCAACTGGAGGACCTCCTGCTTTGTAGATCTCTGCAGGTATTGCATCTGATCCTTGAGCCTTGCCAGATGACAGGAGTTTTATTGCTTTCACTGTTTCAGAGACGGTTGGGAGCTCATCAAGCAGCGGATTACATACCACCTGTGGTAGTTTGTTGATAGCTTCATTATTGATAGCTGATGGCCGATTAAGGACACCATCAAAGTGTTCAGCCTATCTTTTCAAGATAGCTTCTTTATCAGTCAGAAGACTAGTTCCATCTGCACTAAGGAGTGGGGTGGTTCCTTAGCTCTGGGGAACATATACTGTCTTGAGTGCATCAAAGAACTTTTTCATGTCCTTTCTGTCTGCAAAGGACTGAATTTCATCAGCTTTTTTTCTCAGCCAGGAGTCTTGCATGTATCTGAGCCTCGTCTGAACTGTCTTGCATATGTTTGAATAGGCAGTCTTGCTAGGTAATGAGCTGGTATTTCTGAGGTAAGCCTTGTGTTTTTGGCATTTGTCTTCAAGGAGTCCCTGAATTTCTTTATCATTCTCATCAAACCAATCTTGGTGTTTGCGAGATACTGGTCCTAGGGAATCCATTGCTGAAGAGTGAATGGTGTCTCTGAAGACTGTCCAGCTCTCATCTACATCTTTTGAACTGTGTTCCAGTGCATCTAAACGGCTGCAGAGATCATTGACAAATGCTTGCCTCTTGCTGTCTTGTTTCAGCTTGGAGACATCTAATTTCTTTGGCACCTTCTTGCCTTGTGGTCGTCGTACAGGCTGAATGCGCAGGTTGAGTTTGCTGACAACAAGCCTGTGATCTGTCCAACAGTCTGCACACACGTAGTTTTAGTCACTCTGACATCCTGTCTGTCCTTCCTTCGCACTATGACATAGTCAATGAGATGCCAGTGTTTGGAGCGAGGGTGCATCCATGTTGTCTTTCTGCGAGTTGGCAGACGGAAGACTGTGTTGGTGATCAGTAATTCATGCTCTGCACACTTCCTTAAAAGGAGGTCCATTGCTGTTGCACTTCCCTACAGCTTCAGATCCAATCACTCCTTCCCAGGTCCGGTGGTCTGTGCCCACTCTGGCATTGAAGTCCCCGAGGAGGATGAGTTTGTCTGTCCGGAGTGCTGCAGAAATCATAGAATCCAAATCATCATAGAACTTGTCTTTAACCTCATCTAGGTTGGTCATTGTGGGTGCATAGGCATTTACAATTGTTGCATGCCTCTTGCCAGATAAGGGAAGTCTCAGCGTCATCGGGCGGTCATTTATGCCTTTGGGAAGTCCTGAAAGCTTGCTGAGGAGGTGTGACTTGATGGCGAATCCTACTCCTGCTTCACGCCGCTCTTCTTTCTTGCGTCCACTCCAGAAGAAAGTGTTGCCAGCACCAACTTCTTTTAAAAGCCCTTCTTCTGCAAGGCGAGTCTCACATAGAGCTGCAATCTCGACATTGTATCGGTCAAGTTCTCTACCAACTAGAGCTGTTCTTCGCTCAGGTCTGTCAGAACTAGAACTGTCCATTAGGGTGCGCACATTCCAAGCGCCGATGGTAAGAGGTTTCACCATCTTCTTTTTTCTTGTTTGACCGCTAAGTGGGATTCCCGCTGATCGCGGTTAACCAGCCAGGAGTTTTGAAGCAGGCAATTGTTTAGGGCACCTTTTCTAGCCCCTTCCCCATGCTACGGGGGTGAGCAGTGCGATCCTAAAAAGGTCTGCTCAGTCGCTCAGTTCGGCTGCCGAATTCCCCATACTGCTTCGACCTTAAGGAAAGCGACCATATAGAACCAAGCCGCCTGTGTGTAGGTCCGCAACTACAGCTTCCAGTGTTTCCTCACCTGCTGCTTCGCCGCTCGCCCATCGCCACAGGGCTTTTGTATGATTTGCATATAGGTGCTTGTTGTGAATGTGTGTTGCTGATTAAGATGACATGCGCTGTGAATTGGATTATAGTGAGGGAGAGGCGCGCAGAGGCAAGACAGTGTCAGGACATCTGGAGCTAAGCCCGGATGCAGTGGATGACCATGACTTCTTTTGTGCCTTGTCATGCTCTCCATGCTCCACAACATGCTGCTGCATCGCCATTTGGGCCGTTGAATCATAGTAATGATTTCTTCCGCCCCAGCTGCCGAAGCAGACTTTGCATAACTGGAACAGGCAACTCCTAGATGGACTGCCGACCAGGGCTTGAGAGCTCCATCTACCCTAGATATTGCTACACAGATTCTGTTAACAGCAGACTTTACATAACTGGAACAGGCAAATCCAGGTATGTAGGTTTTTGTTTGGAGTTGCCAACTCCTAGATAGATTGCCGACCAGGGCTTGAGAGTTCCATCTACCCTAGATATTGCTACACAGATTCTGTTAACAGCTATATAGAAGCAGTAACTTAAATGTCTTATGTAGCACATACATACATACATACATACACACACATACATACATACATGTGCACACACATATGTATAAGCATTCACATATGTGCACATAAACATATATATATATATACACAAAAATTCACGTACACATACACGTACATGCCTATACTGAAAGGAGAAAGAAACGCATAACTAAATTTATTTAAGTATATTTCATAAACAAATTCCAAATTCATTTTTAAAGAAATTCTCAAAATTTCAATATCACATAATGCGAAACCAATGCACAATGTCTGTTAAAGTGTTCCAGGGTATGATGTGTCGAAATCAAAATTACAGTTCAAAGTCAATATCGTGTTAACCCCGCCGTTTGGGCGCGTTGTTTCACGTATCCTGTTAGCCATGGAGAGGGTGTTGATCTTTCTCAGAGGCATGTGATTCCACTCCTGCTGTCAGTTCCTTGACGTTATTGGGAACGCAACGTCGTGACCGAACCCATCTGTCAAGTTCGTCCCATAGGTGTTCTATGGGGAAAATGTTAGTGCTTTAAGGTAGCCAGTCAAGCTGAATCGCGTTGTTCTGGGCTAAGAAATCGCGCCAAACTCGAGCGACATGCGACCTTGCATTATCTTATTGAAATGCCAGATTGTGCTGCTGCACAAACGGAACCACGCAATGACGAAGAATGGCGTTTAAGTTTCCGTTGACCACAATTAGAGGCATTTTGAGTCCATGGACATGTCCATGCCTCACACCATTACCGAGCCGCCAGAAAATCTGTCAGTTTCCATGACGCAAGCGTCCGTGAATCGTGCGTTTAGGTCCGCCAGCACGGTTAAAGGTGAACCGCGCCTCGTCACTAAACAGGGCTTGTTTCCATCGGTGCATAGGAAACTGACGACGGCTGTGTCGTCGCAATCAGTTCATCCTGTTCTAACGCCTTCTCTGCGTCAGATGTTTTCCAAAATAAGGTCGTACAAGCCTACTTCCTTCAAACGGTTTGCAGTTTCGGGATGAATCCTTGTGTTGTGACGTCCTGCCGTATTTGCTGCTGTATCCGCCGCTGTCCTGAACCGGTCGTGCACATGTGCCAAACGTATCTCACGATCTTGACTCATGGAGACAGCCATTAAGAGGTCCGTCCACTAACAGCCCCGTCGCACGTAAACAGTGCCGAAGTCGGCTGACGGTTGACTGGGTAATATCATGCTGCCTAGCGACCCGTGACTGTGAGAAATCTTGCATTGAGGTCAACTGCACGTCCTCTGTCTCTTTTGGGTAGCCGTGGCATTTCACGACGTTACGTAGCCAAATAAATTTTAATGGAATTGCACCAAAAGACGTAAAGGATCTATCCGATATGATTATAATCTCAAAGATTCCTATTTTGCGCGGAGACAATAACAATAATCCAGCCAAATCTCTTGCACAATTCAGGAATTGTACCGTTGCGCAACAAAGTGAAAATTCCTACTTTGCGCAAGACAATTCCGGAATCGTTCCACGGAATCGTTAATTTGCGCAGAAGATATATATTTCTCAGCTGAACCATTTTTTTTTGCTAGAACTAGTCAAGTAGGTGACTAAATTACAGAAATGAAATTTAACTGATAACTTCTTATGCTGGGTTACCGGTATCATAAACTATGTAAAACATTGTCAAAATGTTATCGCTGTTATTCTGAATTCTTATCCAAATATAACGTTGGTTTAAAAACAGTTTATAATACAAAACTGCACACAAATTGTAGCACATTTGACGGTCTGACATCAAAACAGATTTTCTTTTAATGTAACCAGTATAATATACTGAGTAAAGTCATGTTGGATAAGGTGTCACGTTATTGTCCTCCTTCCTGACAATATCTTCTACATGACAGTACCGTACTGAGAGACCAAGACAATCATTTCACATTCAAAGCCATCCAAAGATAAATTTTAACAATCATACAATTTGGAATTTCTAACTAGTATATGTAAATGTACAAAGGAAATGTAATTGGCGATATCGTTCCCAACAATAGATATATTATTTACATGTTTGTTTTAGGGTCCCCGTGAGATCGTTCTTATTTTCCCTCCTTATCTTAGCTTGATCATACTGTACCTCTCTCTTATTCACGTTTTTACTTTATCACTATACTTCTCTTTTTTGTTATAAATGATTAGTCTTTCATGGAACAGGGAATGTTTACTATTTTTATGTATGTGTGATTCAGATCACAGTATATATATTTATGATTTATTAGGAGATGAATTCATATACAAGAGCTGAATCCCATTTGTATATTGATTTTTAGCGTTTGCTATTCATGTATATAGTTCATGTTTACACTAATTAAAATAGTCTAATTTACATTGAGACCGATTCATAAATGGGTGGCATATTTCATCATAAAAAATATCTAATCAAGACCCATTATAAACTAAACGTATTTAAAAGAAGCAAGAAACAATAACAAAAACAATAACAAACAAAACAAAAAAAAAAAACAACAAAAAAAAAAAAAAACAAAAAAAAAAAAAAAACAAAAAAAAAACCAAAAAAACAACAACATCAAAACAACAAAAGTCGAAGCCCAATTAAGACAGTTATGTAAGTAAGGTTCCTTTATATAGATAGGAGATAGGTAAGGTCCCCTTCGCACAATAATCTGTCCGGTTGAATCATTCAATTCAACGTCTCTGTATTTGGGCCAGTCGCCACTTTCATGCAAAAATCATCCTGGGCTTGAAATACAGACACAACAAGAACTGGATTATCAAAAAAATCATGCTTCATATTTGTGTTGCATGTCTTTCCTCAAAAACGCCAACTGGACGTAAAAATTGCAGTCTAATTTCCATGATTTTTATCAAATTTTCCGCAATACGTCAACTATTGTTATTGTTGTTACCAACAACGCCAGCGACGTCGCCTAGCAATTACGATGTCAAAACGTTCGAAATGAAATAATTCACTCGATGAATTCTAGATTATAATTCACTAATAAATCTCTGTAAATCACTGCTGAAAATGTAATAAATAGAGTTTATTTGGTTGTTTTGATCGATTGCGGAGAAATAATTCACTAGTGTCCTAAGGCTTGCGCGTAGAAAACGAGTGAGCGAAGCAAATGCGTTTTTTATAAGCAAACCTTAGAACACGAGTGAAATATTTCTCCGTAATCGATCAAAACAACAAAATAAACTGTTTATTACATTTTCATTCATGTTTTATCTTTGAATTTTTACATTCAGCCGTTATTATTTCCTACCAAAAAAGTTCCAGTCAGTGTATGAATTTGAGGAGGCGTGGTTAAGTTTGAAAATCTATCACCATCTTATTTTCACTTTAATGCAAAACTCATCTTGTGCTTGAAATACAGACACAACAATGTCCCGAAAGTAGAACTGTATCGCTTACGGAGAAATAATTTACTAGTGTTCTAAGGCTTGCGCGTAAAAAACGAGTGAGCGAAGCGAATGAGTAATGATACAATATTTACTGAAAGTAATGACAAACGGGACGACTTTCGATATTTTAAATTTTCCGTTTTTGAATGACAATGTCCCTCTTTCCTGTATATTTCTTATTTCCGTATATATTTCTTAGTTGATTACATGTAAAACATCATAAAAATATTTTCTTAACTGGGCACATACACGCTTTTCAATGGCCTTCTGAAAAGCATGTGCTTGAAATATAACATATAAGAGAATCAACAATTTCAGCATAAATTATGAAATAAACTACATACCTCATATTCCAATGACTCTTATATGTACTACACACAATTAAGCATCAACATCATGAATAATACAAATTAAATAAGATATATAACACAGATGCAACATCTAGTCCCCTTTTCTTCAGTTCAATGTTTATGACAATATTTGCTTCAGTATACCTCAATTGGTTGTTCTTCGGTTCCATTTCTGGGTTAGAACAAATCATCGTCACCCATACTGCAATTTGGTATGTTGGCCAGGCGAAAGTGTCTTATTTCCTCCCCCCGTGCTGAACAGGTAATTCATCCCAGCTGTCAACCACCACAGAAGACTTCCTATCTTCATGAACATTACTCATACCATTGGCTGACATATCCTTATATTGTGACATCTCCTGATATTGTGATGACTCCTGGTGTTGGGATGTCTCCTAGTATTGTGACAAGCTGACACAAACTGATTTTGTTGAATATTGTTGGTCAAATCATCTGTCTTCTTTTCCAGTGTACTAACAAGTGTCAAAGACTGTTGAATATTCAATATACATAATTTCGCCTAAAGTCCATATTTTTCCAGCAGCTGTCTCACATGTAACCACTTGAATATCTTCCATTCTGTTAATTTTCTGCTCCAATTCCGTAATGTACTTCAAAATAGATTATGGTTACACATTGCTATATATATAGGAAACATGCCTGCCAAACTCAAAATTTACTAGGTGTTATAACATTTTGTATGTTTTGACAATATTTATCAAGGTTGATTTACTATGACATTTTGTCATTACTCTATAATTCGTGGAAATAAATGGCACCTGAGATCCGTCTGTCACCAACTTTTTTATTTGAACTATGTCTGTCATTAAATATGAAGATATCTGAAAATTTAACAGTTAGTCCCACATTTATAACTATAATAAACACTTCGGGTTACTGAATTAGGAATAAAAAACACTTTGATGGCGTTTTTGATACAAACAATGTGAGAAATGAAAATTGTGGAATAATAAATCTTGATGACTCTAATGGACCTGGTACACACTGGACTTGTTATATAAACGATATGTATTTCGATCCATTTGGATTACCACCACCCGAAAATCTCTGTTTTATTAAAATGTTTTATAATCTGCAATATCAAGATCCTAAATCAGTACTTTGTGACTACTATTGTCTGTTTTTTATTAAGAAATATCAAAACTTATAGTGGCACCAAACGGAAAAGTAAGCTTCGAAGATGTCCAAACGCCCTTATTGAAAAACATGGTTGAAGACGACAGATGGCACTGATTTCAGTCTTCCATTTCACATTGGTGGACTGGTTGGCAACTCTATCTCAGTCATTCTAACAGTTTACAAAAGTGATTTACTATCATAAGAAAAACTAATTACAATTACATGTACAATGATATAGATATTCTCACTTTGTCCCGATTCCTACTTTGCGCAGGAGCAATTCCGGAATCGTCCTGCGCAATTGCGCAAAGTAAGAATTCCTACTTCTCCCGGCAATATATATATATATATATATATATATATATATATATATATATATATATATATATATATATATATATATATATATATATATATATATAAGAGAGAGAGAGAGAGAGAGTTTACCTCAAATATTTTCTAAATTTTTACCTGTGTCATTCTAAAGTACTGTCCAAATACCACTTCTGCAAAAGATGTCACGGAACTTAATTATTATTCAAGCAACGTTTCGTCATATTGTTTCACTGTGATGTTTCACTGATAAGGTAGAGGACTCACATGCAGGCCGAACCTATGTTTATTATTTGGAGCTGTATCAGATTAAAGGTGCGGTTGTTTGAAATTCCCCACCCCTATCCCGCAGTAGTTTTTTCGCTGACCGTTCCAAAGCGGTTCTGTTTGCTCGTGCGGGTAGGCTGTGCTTCGTGGTTGTGGCATTTCTTTGGTATCTTCGCCTTATTTTTTTTCATTTTTCATGTTTTCTGCCTTTGGAACAAGTCTGTGAGTGAATGACGTCATATTATAGGTCGTAGTTTAATTTGCAAGAGAAGTTTTGCAGTTCTGTTCATGGGCCTTTCTGTTTATGCACAAAATGTTGCATTTTGAATTGTTAACGGAGCAGTAGCTTCCAGGAAATCGCTACAAACTATCTTCTCTTTTAAAACATCAGTGATCGATAATTAGGAAGAACATTATCAAGAAAACACGGTTTGAAGATCTATCAATGAGTTCTGATCACTTTAGGGGAACTTAACAGGGAACAAAAATGAAATTGTACGAGCTACGACTTAATCTAACATATGCTAATTTAGACTTGTGGGAATATAAATCTAGTAATTAAGACGAACAATTCAGCCAACATATTAGGAACATTTAATTTAACTGTGAAAATACAATTTGAAGTTAAAGCGCAAATGTGTTTGTTTTCTGATCCGAGATATTCGAGGTATTACCGTGAAGTTTGACAGGTTAATTTAATATACCAAAAAAAAAAAAAAAAAAAAAAAAAAAAAAAAAAAGAAAAAACAGAATTCGATCATGTTTGTATAACATTCTTATCGTAAAAACTTTCTGAATTGTGTAAGTCGATTATTAATCGCTATAAAAGATACGATACAACGATGACGTTATGTGGCAGATTGTATAGGTGCCATAAAATGACCTACTGAAATGCTAATCATTATTTGGTGTTTCTGCAATATTCTGCATATTCTAATACTCCTCTAATAACCAATGGTTAAATTCAGTGATTTATTCTGCGACAAATTACTGGGCGGAAGCGCGCGATGCTAACTGGTGCCGTTTCAACGTCATTTTGACGCTTTGCTGACGTCAGTCTTCGTTTCCACGACGTTAGACGGTGTAACGTCATTTTTTTTCTCGCTTCAACAACGTAAGAAATGCATGTAAACAACATCGTTACAATCAAAATTGTTGGCGGGATTTCTTTATGCGATGGCGGTTAGTTGGAAGAATCTAAAGGATACTCGCTCTCCGCGCTCGTGATTTTATCTGCTTTACAACTGACCTCCAAACAGTGATTTATTACTCAACAAATCACTGCTAGAGCTGATATATTTCGTAATCATATACTTCATATCAACATGGAACGTTTGCTTGCTAAAATGGGTTTGTCTTTACTTTTTTGATGTGTTGTTGCTGCATGTTTATTGTAAATGAATCCTATGAATCAATGTCTTCTGTGTGAATGTTGCCGGCTGTAAACTCGAAAGGGCCCATGAATTATTCTTTTCTATTCTGTTGCAATGTAGTATAATGGTATAGTGTTTGGCAACATGCAGTAAATTATTAATGTAGTAAACGTGAAATGTAAGATTGAACCTGTTCATGACAGCATGGGTCTTCAAGACATGTAATTATATAAACAAAAGGCTCGAATCTGCATTGTCTGTGAAGGGCATTTGTTATCTGTTTACATAATGTTTACCTAGCCAAACAGTTACCCCTTTATTAGGCAATGACGACGCTCAGTGGGAATATAAACCAGTATTTCGCTGTTCACTTTTCGCTGATCTCTTTTTTTTATCTTCGTAAGTTGACTGAACTCGCACCTTGCGAAGCGTTCTTTCAATGTTTGATATCAATGAATATATCTCATGTTGTTTTCTAGTTCATGTGATTGTATACCAACGCAGTAACATATTTTGAACACAAGTTGGTATTTTGATAGAGCGCCTGGATTAACTTGTTATATGATGTCCCGTGTTTGACTACTCCGTTATGATTGTCTTGATCTGAATACTGCATCTTTTAAGCCATAAGCGTAACTACAAATTTAATTGCTAGTGACTGTATGTCAGTTGACTGTAAATACTGTAACTGCTCTAAATGTTCACAATATCAAAGTTAATTAGAGTCTAGAACTAGAAGGTTAAGCTGTAAAATACGCATGAAGTTTTCTGTAACATTCCATAAAACTACCATTTCCAACACATCGGTACCAAAGACTTCGACTACACTGCGCTACGAATAAGGATCATCTGACATCCCTCTTCCATTTGAGTATATCGATTTGATACCATATATCACTGGAGAGGAAAACTTAAGATTTTAGATTTGTAAAAAGCTTATCCCAGATTGCACTATTCTGAAATGTTATGGTAGTAGTAGTGAGATTTTTAACGTAGCCGGGCAACTGAGTCACACAGGGGCTACGCCGAAAATGTTATGGTTTCTTACTGATTTTACTGAAACATTTCAAACCTGGTTTTGATCACCGGTTAGTAAATATGCTACAAAATACAAATGACGTCGACGCAATCACGAAGTATTATATAGCCCGATTTTTATTAAATTTAGTTTATGTGTTTTTGTCTTGTTTTCGTGAACGATGGGCCCATTGCCAGATTTTTTTTAATGATGGTCACTGATAAGGCATAACTGGCCGAAACTAGCTAATCTGGCTCTGAAGACTTTAATGCTTCAGTTATTTTCATTTTTGTATGTATTAATTGGTCTTAAGTTCTCTTAGACACTATTTATCTTTACTACAGCTGGTATTAGTTCCAAATTGCAACTGTAAAACGTCACTATAGTGTTTATATTTTATGGTCCTTTGTGATCATCGGGCCTTATCCCGAATTTTTACACTGATGAGGCCTTAGTAGACGAAATACTAGCAAGTCTAGACCAGAAAACTTCGACACGTTAGTTATTTTTATTATGTACGTGTTAGATGCTTACAAAGGTAATTTCTTTTAAGGATAAATGGCCAGCCATATTGGTAGTGATGAACAGACTTTTTATAAAATCATAAATTACTGAATTTACGTACGAGGTGAAGCAGATAAGAATATTTTGATATATACCTATATTTGAAAATGGCATGCCTGTAATTTCGACTATATAAGGAAATGTAGAGGGTTAAAGCTTTTCTATAAACGGGACGTAAATGAACCGTTTTTCTGCCTTTTTTATTTTTCAAATTCCAAGAACGCAGTGTTTAGGTAAAACAAAAACGATTTCGTATAAATGTGAGAGAAAAGGTAGGTTAGTTTGTAAAAACATATCGCAAAACACGAAAAAAAAAATCTTTTTGTTCACGTGGTGTGTTGGAAGAGAACAGTCTAAACCTCAATGGCGACTTTGGTGGAGAGATACTTTACACAAATTTAAGATGACCGTATCTCCATTATGTGCTGAATGATCGGCGAGAGGTTACATGTATAATTGTTCCATGACACTGCATATGATAAAATAATATGTTCGATTAGTTTGAAAATACTTATCAAATGTTTAATCTCACATTTTTGTGCACCTATATATCTGTTTGCAAATCATCGTTCTCAAACCTTTTAACCGCCGTTCAAAAAAGTGCCAAACCCTGTTGTTTTGATAGCAAATTTTCAAGTAACTTATGTAGATATTAGTATGCAATATGTTCATGACATCTGGTCTCATCGACTTGGCCTTACAGTTTAATTATACCCTTCAAGCTTCAGTATATTATAAAATATCCATATCAAAGCGCAGTCTGCTGTCAAAAACAGGGTCAGTCGGGTTAGTAGAAACACATCTATTTTTTAGGCCCAAGTAGGTCAAGATCTACGCTTTCGTGAGCCTACTGTAAGAAGCAAATCGATTTTTTAAAGACGATCGTGCATTTCTATAAATAGATTTGATTGGCTGACAAAGTGTCCGATGCAGTTTTTCAAATTGGGACGGGAACCAGTAGTGACCTTGACTTTGCCAAAAATACTGAAAAGATACGGAGAACATTTCATGTCCACAGAATTGTTTTGGTAATTTTCTTTTTAATTATTCGTTAATGTATTGACTGTCTGCTCATACATTATATAATCCATATAAGTAGTTTTATGACGCGACCTATTGGTCTGTACAGGTCAACGATCAACAGTAAACAGCGATTAAATTGGTGTTTTATTTCTAGTTTTCCAAGGAATGCTCTGTTAAATATTTACACACGTGGATTATACTGCGCAACAACAGAAGAAGCGAAGGTATTCAATATTTATTTTCATATATATAAAATGGAAAACATCTGCATCTTTGAAACAACACTGGCAGATATATTTCTTAAAGTTAATAAAAATATTGCCAACCTTCAATATATCATTTATCACACGACAGGACCCACGCTCAGATGCTTGGAAATAAGACTGAAGCTATCATTATTACAGTTGCAACAACATAAATTATCGCGTTAGATTTTTAATTATTTCGCAAAAACAAATCTGTGATATATTGATACTAGACAGAGGGTATCTATTGACATTAAAATTCTGGCCCCTGCTCTTGGGCTATATTCATGTATAAAATAATAAAGGAAAATGTAGAAAATCGCAGTTTAAAGGAAAAAATTGAAACTTGCAACAGTGAACCACAATGACAGAGGGTAACCTTGACATCAAAATTCAGCCCCCAGTGAGTTATGTGACCCTGCCCCGGGGCTATTTACATGTCTAAAATAATGAAAAGAAAAAAATGTAAAAAATAAATCACAGTTCAAAGAGAAATTTCTAAAACTTGAAACAGTGAGTAGAGGGTAACAGAGTTCTGTTCACTTCAAAATTCTGTCCCCAGTGGGTTAAATAATGAAAAAATGTAAAAAAAAAAAAAAAAAAAAAAACAGTTCAAAGAGATACGTTTTAAACTAGCGGCAGTGGGTCACAATGACAAAAGGTATCCATTGACATCAAAATTTTGCCCACAGGGATTGTGTGGCCCTGCCCTGTGGCTAAATTTTAACATCTATTCAGCAGTCAGGTGAGCGTTTCAGGACGAATGGTCCTCTGGTTTTAGTTTAGAGTGTGTTGAGACAAGGTTGGTCGGCTTACAGGAAACACAGATTTTTTTTACCTAAGTTTTGATCAGATCGTCTTGAAACTTATGTATATGTAGGTCAGGGATAAAAGCTACGATAAGTTCGAACACTGGTGAGGTCAACCTATTAGTCATGAAGTAATGTCCCCTTGACTGCTGAAAATGCCTGTTTCTGACCTTGTCATCACCATAAGTCCTTCAGTTTTGATGGGATCTTCCTGAAACTTACATATGTGTAGGTCAGGGATAAAAGCTCAGATAAATTCAGGGATGTTGATGTATTTATAGAAGAGTTATGCTACCTTGTACGGTCATAACCATAAATCCTGAGTTTCATCAGGGGCTTCACGAAACTAATACAAACATTTAACTCCGAATTTGGAGTATTTTTACTCCAACTTTTTATCTTTAACTCCAGCTTTTTGGAAAGTAGAAAAGTAAACTCCAACTTTTTCTGGAAGACAGCATTTTACTTCAATTTTCAAGATAACAGAGAGAACCCTAAAACATATAAGTATGTTGGGGATAAAAGCTCTGATGAGTTTGAAAACTGGCTAGCTGGGCATATCTGTCATAAGGTTATATCCCCTTGATTGCTAAAATTGTATTTTTTATTATCTTTTTATCACCATAAGTTTTGATGGGAAAGTCTTTAATTTTTATGGGATCTTCCTGAAACGTACATATAAGAAGGCCAGGGAAAAAAGCGCGGATGACCGGTAGTGTCAGGCTATTACTCATAGAGTTATGTCCCCTTGACTGCTGAAAACATGCTATTTTAGACCTAAAAATGTCAGCAGCATAACCAGTGTGATAACTTCTTCAATTTGTATTCATTTTTTCAGTTAAAAAATGATATTTTTCTTATTACTGCTCTAAAACATAGATTGTGGCTACTTGTTAGAAGCTCAATAATGTAGTTCTTATGAGTACCCAAAGCCTGTACTTTGAGGAAAAATAAGAACATGTTTTTTTTTTTTATTTTCATCTCAAATTGTAATTTTACAGCCATACAAATTCCACTATATTCAATAGGTGTGCTTTCGTAACGCCTCAGCTATACAATCTTTGCTTGGTGCACGCGAAAGCTTTGCCCAAGTTCAAATTTAATCACATCATAACTTCATGAACTGTTACCTCAGTAGTGAACACATGTAGTTTGATCCTTCAGGTGACAAAACCAACAATGTGGTATGTGTGCTAAGCAAAGACTCGGATCGGCATAGGCATCCCCCAGTCTGATCAGAGTCTTTGCTGTCTGCTTAAAGAAAGTTAGGATCCTTAACTAATATTAAGCGTACATTGAACAGACTGGGTATATATATATATAGGCTGATATGAGTCTTTGATGGACGCACGGACCACATTGTTGGTTTTGCTAAGTGATGGCTCATATGTGTTCCATGTTAGGTCATATTTATATGTATTTTCTTGATTTTACAAGTATTTCATTCTACAAGGGATTAAATTGGTTTTGAATAAAGTATGAAACTTGAACACATACTGGTACAATTTTCAATAACAGTACCTTTCTTTTTTGAAGTAGTATACTACAAGGAATATTCATTCAAATGGAAAATAAATACTATAGATAATTTTTATTTCACAAGCTTATCTCTCTATACATTGTTGTAGGCTATTTTTAGTGCTGCACATGTACTGTAGAGAACTACTTTTGGTGTGTAATGATGTAAACAATGGGTGACATTGAATCTGGTGTGGGAGCAGTTTAGATGCCTTTGATAAAAATTGATAGTTTTAGTTCTGTGCTGAGAATGATGAAATCAGAAAATTTTTTCCCTAGAGGGAAGATGTTTCAACATAGAAAAAATAATTTCAATGAAATTTTTTCATCCCAGGTCAAGAAATCCACAAAATAAATTGCCGTTTTTTTAAAGGCTTCAACAGCACATTTACACCTTCAATTGTCTTCCACTTTCAGTTGTATATGATGATTGAGGTATGAACCTTATGGTGCATTAATATAATATGTCCAACAATTTGAATTTATACATATATCCAAACCCATGTGTTACAAGTGTCTATTTCATCCAGTTTGGACTATTGTACTGATTATCCCCCTTAAAATATATTCATATTTCAAGTCAGTAAATTCTGAGAAAAGTTGATCGTTTGAGAGCATTATACAACATGAAAAAGAAATCGAATATAACATATTTGGCTGTCTTGGTAAAGTATATACGGTAATATATTCTTCAACACTGCTGACGTCTCCTATCTTGGGCTTGAACAATATTCTATTTTTCAATTATTCAGAATGAGCTCAGTGTCCCCAAATGACCGGAAAATATAAATTATACTTTGATTATACTATGATGAAGTACGGGAAGACGATTTACATAATACAACTGCGACTTTTTTGTACATCCACAAGCAATACGTTTCCAGGTACCTGGTGTATTGATTTATTCAACGTTATTCGTGACATAAAATAAAAGCACAATTTTTTATCATGCAATTATATCCATTGTTTTACGTTAAAGCTTACAGCAGACAGCCAATTTAAGCCGAGCTGCCAGTCAGTCAGTCAGTCAGTCAGTCGGTCAGTCAGTCGTATACAATTCAGATATGTTTCAGACGACTGACTGTACTGCTGAGGGGCTGTTTTCACGAGAGTGTACCAGTCAGTTGTTAGTCTCCATTTCGTTAATAAAATGAGCAGTCTAACCAAGGTTAACCGCATTAACCTAGATCCAATGGGTATAATTGCTTATAAATCAGTGTCAGCAAATATTAGAACATAACCTATTAACGACAAAATCTACAAAACTATGTCAGTAGTATATTTATTGTTATGCAATTAGTTTATGTTTCCTCCTGATATTTTTTTCTCTTTTTGCATGTGTTTTACCATATCATATTTTTTGTCCAACCTGGGGTTATGGATGGGGGCGGGGACACCCTTGGCATTCTACTTGGTTAGACTCGGCAATAATAGAGTTGGTCTGATGGCACTTGCTCTGTTTCTTCTTTTCCTAACGACAATTACATGATAAATGTAGTATGCAGAGATAAGCTAGCCATCATGCCGACTTACAATCGCATGTTTAGGTTTAATCTTTTCATACACTTTTTGGTATTTATGCCCTTATATCAGAATGATAGCTATAGTTTCTCAGTGCTCATATCCGTCCAGCAAACCGAGCACTTATATTCTAGTATTACTACACGCAATAACTGTAAGAGGCTACTCCAAGGCAAATCAGGTAAAGCTAATACAATTTTCACTTTTTGGATGATATTCTGCGCACTATATCTTGTATCATGTACATGGCTCATCTTTCTCTTGTTACTTGCTGGCGACATACATCGCAATCCCGGTCCATCCACATCGTCTTCCGTAAGTAGCGTCTCCAGTTCATCAACAAGCATGTCAAACAGTCTCTTTAGGCACTCTGAATGTAGCTCACAACTTATCGTCTGTTCATTACAACGTACAAAGCATTCTTTCTAAACTCGACACTTTGTATGCTGAACTATACGAGTTTGATATTCTAGCCATCACTGAAACTTGGCTTAATCCGGCCGTAGACCCAACTGACCTTTTATTGACTCATACTGTGAACCTGAACGAAAGGATCGACCGGGGGACAGTCATGGTCGTGTCATGATATACATTAAAGAAGGAATTCGCTACAAACGCCGTGAAGATCTCGAACCACGAAATGTCGAGTGAATTGGCTAACTGCAATAGGAGGTTATTATTTGGTCTTTTTTATCGGCCTTCCAGTTCTGACGCAGAATGTTTAACTAGCATAGAAAATTCAATTGCACTTGCAGTCGACACAGGTATATCAGACATAATAATTACTGGTGATTTTAATTTAGATATATTAAATGAACGTACTGCAAGGAAGATCGAAACAATATGCACCCAGTATACTTTTTTCCAGGCCAAATGCCAAGCTACCAATTTTACCGAACACTCATCTGCACTAATAGATATATTATTAGTTAACAATAAAAATCACCTAATAGTGGAGTAGGTGATCCTTTTCTTAACCAACAACTTAGATATCATTGCCCAATATATGGAATTTTTAAATTTTCTAAAACCAAAACCCATTCTTTTACTAAACGAATTTGGAGGTACGACCAAGGCAACTATGATCGTCTTCGAGAAAAAGCTGCTGCCATCGATTGGGACGCTTTGAGAGATAATGATATTGACTCATATGCCGCGAATCTACATTCTACAATTACAAACTTGGCATCAGAATGTATTCCAAATAAAATAATTAAAATTAAACCTACTGAGCCTTCTTGGATAAACGCAAAAATAAAACAGTATATACGTAAACGTAAAAGAGCCTATCGAAAAACTAAGCGAACAAATACGGAGTTACACTGGACGCAATTTAAAACTTTAAGGAACAAATTCGAGACTTATTCGAGATGCAAAAAAAAAGCTTTCCATGACAAAATTGCTTCAAAGTTAACAAGTGGAGAACTTTCATCTAAAGACTGGTGGACGGTTCTTAAAACTTTCATTTCTCCACAGTCTAAAACATCTATACCACCCCTCGAAATTTCCCGTTCCCATCTCACTCCTCAGTACTTATCCTCCCTTATACCACCATCAGTCAGTGACATGTCACGATATAATCTTCGCAACTCCGACCAATTACAGACTATTGATTCACGAACAAATCTTTACTATAATTATGTTCTACCCTCTACTGTGAGGGCTTGGAATAGTCTACCCGCCGAAGTGAAACAATCTCAAACAACACAATCTTTTAAATACTACTTCAACAAAGACAAAACAGCTGTCCAAAATATTATTATTCTAAAAATAGAAAAGCCCAAATTCTCCATACTAGATTACGAACGAACTGTAGCTCATTGAACCTGAACCTATTCTTAAAAGGTATAACTGACTCGCCTATGTGTAGATGTGGTAGTATTGAGAACTCACAACACTTCTTTTTCCACTGTCCTTACTACGAGCAGCAGAGAAACGCGCTTCTAAATGTGGTTTCTACCTGTCATAGACCTACTCTTGATCTTCTTCTGTACGGGGAATCCTCTTTATCATATGATGTAAACATGCTAATTTTTGAAAATATTCACCGGTTTATATTGAATTGTAAACGTTTTTCATGAGATGTTTTAAATACTGCTATGGTCATGCGATTGCTTTACTACAGTTATCTGTTGCAAACGGTATTATATTCCATGTTGGATGCCGGGTGCCTCGACCCCATCAATCCCAATTTCCCACCTACCCCCTTCCCATCTCTCCCCCTCCACCCCACGGCCCCTTGGTTTTGTCCATTTACATTTTCTTAACCTTTGTTAACCTGAAAATGCTTTATATGAAATGAATACTATTTGGTGTAAAACTTTACATCAGATTTTCATCACTTTTATCACCCAAACATGTAAAAACAACACTTATTGTTAATTATCACTACACAATATTACTTGCTCCAATGTATCTTGCTCGAAATTCGCCATTATGTATACATGTCGGTTGTTTTTGGGAGAAGAACTATATAAGTACTTGTGCTTTCGTTCTAATCCCAATTTGTATAATTACTTGCATCATGTTGTAATGATATTTTTGCTATAATAAAATATGTTTAAACCAAAATAAAAGCACTACCTATTAGTATGTAACTGCTAGAAATACTACTTTTACATTGCTTCTGTACTGTTCTATATTTCTACTTTTTTTCTTCCACTAATACTCGATGAATGTTTACTGTCGTGTACTTTTAATATTGGTCAATTATTATCTTAATATTATCCAGGGTCAAGATGAAGTAGGTTGTTACGGGTATAAATAATGCCACTCGGTACTTTCCGGTTCACCGACTCCGTTAGATCAAGTTACGTATAGACCTTTTTAAACACTACGTCACACAATAAACATCATTCAAAACCTCTCGGTCTTAAACGCAGAGTACATTCTAGCCTTGTTTCTAATGGATGGAAGTTTACGTTTACTGGACAGTATAATTGCCGATGTTTATTCCGAAAAATAAAGCAGTTTCATTCGTCAATAGTTTCTTTTCAGAAAAGATATTCATCGGTGATCATTTAAATGTCATAAACACGAATATTGACATATGTTTTGACAATATACTAGCCAAAACAAGGCGTCATCACGAAAACACGCCTATATAATTTTGACCCCCTTAAACCCCACTTTTATATAGTAAAACTGGGGTTTACAGGGGTATATATTATTTTTCTTATTTCTGCTCAAAACCATAGATTGTAGGTACTCTTAGAACCGCCTCGCCGAGGCGGTTCTAATGAGTACCTACAATCTATGTTTTGAGCAGAAATATGAAAAATATCAGTTTTTTATCTGAAATTTTTCAGTTTTTGGAGGTGAAATTTTCTATATATTTGAATAGGCGTGTTTTCGTAATGTAAAAATGGTCACCATAAAGCAATATTACAGTTACACGGGTGCCTGCTAATATCGGAAAAATATCATTGAAACATTTGTATTTGTCTTAGGAAACGCAGCCAGATTGCTTTTAAAGCTTTATTTTAAAACATTAGATAAAATTTACGATTAAATATTAACCAAAAGGAATTTATTACCCAAGTAAAATTTGGCTTGTATTAATAGGTATCTATGGAACCGGAAATGTTTTTGCCATCTACTATTTTTGGTCACGTGGCATAACATCGTAATCACGTGGTCAGTAGCCCGGATGAAAACAATAACATTAAAAAGGTCTATACATTGGTAGCGGTTTCTTGCAAGCGTATTGGATAATAGCACCACAGTAAGTTCGTTGTCCATAAAGTCAAAAGCTAAATCGACGGTCGGAGGTTCGATCCTTGTCAGAGTCTTATTTTTTTACTCATAATAATATCTTATCTCTGCGTGTTTTTTTTTTTTTTTTTTTTTTATTATTTTTCCTTTAACTTTTCATCTAAATCACCGCGATGTGAAAATTCTTATGCTGTTTTAACACTCACCACGCTATGGGCAGATTCAGCAGTCGATAAATTGATGTGGTATATCTTATTTTTTTTCTCAGAAAATAGGATTCAGTCGAGGAGACAGTTTGCATGAAATGTTGAAATGGCGAATTCTATTTTCTGGGGAAAATAAGGAAAATATTTCAAAATTTTGTCTGCTGAAATGTTTACCCAGCATGCTAAACGTTAATACAAACAAGTCTTTAACGCGTGTAATGATGAGCTCTTATTGCATTCGAATAGCGAAGGTCAAGCTAAACCTGTGCATCCGCACACTCTCATCTGGATCTTCTCTGGATTGCTTCTGTCTATTCATGTATTCTATGGTCCTGGTCAGATTGAATGATTATAAAGTGTTGAGATATCGACGTAATATCTTGTTGTTTATTGCAAAAAAATAAAAGAAAGAAGAAAGAAAGAAAAAATACCATGTTTATCCTAAACATTCTGACATCTTACTTGCCCCAAAAATTTAATAAGGTCATTCATCTACCAGTTTATTTATCTAAACTTGCCCGATGAGAGACATTCAGTAACGACACTAATCACTCCGCTTTCGCTCTAGGTCCACACTGTTTTGCTCAAACGTCGGGTAAATACAGTAAATGCCAATTAGCTGGCGTCCTTTATAATGGTGTATGAACAACAGATGCAATAAGGCCCATTTAGCCGTTATTTTTTTTTTTTTTTTTTTTTTTTTTTTTGTAATTGGGTATGAAAAAAAAAAAAAAAAAAAATAAAATAAGCAAATAAATAATGTTTACATCACGAAAACATACCTATATAATCTTGACCCCCTTGTAACCCACTTTTATATAGTAAAACTGGGATTTACAGGGGTATACATTATTGTTCTTGTTTCTGTTCGGGGACGTGGATTGTGGGTGCTCGTTGGGGCCGCCTCGGCGAGGCGGTTCTAACGAGTGCCTACAGTCTATGTTTGGAGCGGAAATATGAAGAATATCAGAATTCCTGTCTGAAAACTTTCAGTTTTTGGTGGTGAAATTTTCCAATATATTAGAATAGGCATGTTTTCGTAATGAGCCACAATTGATATAAAAGTTCCAAAGTAAAATACAAAAAAAAAAAAAAAAAAAAAAAAGAAAAAGATTGCGAGGTGCCACTACGACAATTTACTAAAGACAGTCATACTCCAGCGGTGTATCCACTACACTACGCCGTCCGATATTACAGTGTATTGTGTACATAGCTTTTTGGTATTCTCGTGGCGCTATCGCTGAACGCTTCACGGACAAGTCCGAAAATGCATGAGATGTTATTTTAGTCATGCTTACCTAAAAACGGATTTTGGATGAACTCGTCCAACCTTTAACACGACAGTAAACATTCACCGAGTTTTTTTTTTATAGTATAGTATTACTACTTGTGTTGTTACTATATTAATCATATGAACTATCCTCGGAGGATAAGCTGACAGTGACGTCACTGAATGTTTATATTGTTAGACCAAATCCATTTTAATGAATAGGTAAATGCTACCCAAATAGCTTCTTTCAATAAATGTTATGTAACGTGCCGAGGGTTTAAGGACTTTAATTGACTCGATATAGTTTGACTGCTGCTGTCGACTGACAGAAAGCCCGGCGACTGACAGAAAAGTGGCAGCGTGAATTGTCAATCACCAGCAGGCGGCCTGTCGACAGAATATAGCATCGACAGACAAGGAGTTGGCTAGACCTAATGTATGCCCTCAGTCTGTCTGCCGAATTATAAACTAAATTCCAGATGATGGCCACTGACAGACATCAGACAGCCTGTCTATCTTATTATATGTATTTTATATGTATCACTTGTCTACTTATAGTAGTAGACTGGACTTCACCATGATAGAATAAATTAACAGACTTTTGGTTGTTGGATCACTTTGGGTTGCAAAGGAAGGAATGGAAATCAAAACTTAAGAGGCAGGTGCAGTTCAATGATTTATTTGGTGAGATCAAGAATATTGGTAATTTAAAACCTTGCTTTAACTGACTGGCTGAGCTCCCAAACAGATCTTAAGGTATTATCTATTAACTATCTCAAACACATCAGTATTCTTGGATTCTAATATTTAGCACCTTTCAAGAAACATATGAACAAACAAATACATGGCAAAGATGACTACTACTGATGAAATGATAATAAAAAAAAATCAGATTTAAATGCTTCTTAAAGGAGAAGAAGGGGAAAAAAATAAAAAAATAAAATAAATAAATAAAATCACTAAAAAAATGGAAATTTAGACAGGCAGATGCATGAAAAAAAATAATCTATTCTTAATTAAATGTTTCATTTACTCCCAACTAAGTTGGACCCCAGTAATATTTGAAATAAAATTTAAATAAATAAACACCTTAAAACTGAAGTGAACCCTATGGTGTCAAATGTGAAGTCCCCCACACAGCTCCGTTGGAAGCTATTTATATCCCACAGCTTTTTCCATCCCACACATCCCCATTTTCCCACCGAAATACCCCACAAGCCTCTCCCCACATGATCCCACGACAGGCTCCCGCAAGGATTCTTGTGGGAAAATGCTCTGAAGAACACCCCCAACCACTTTAAACTTGTAAAACTCTGAAAAGTTGAATGGCTTCCAACATTAAAACCAAAGGAAAAAATTCTAAAAACATCTTTCTTTCTAACCTGGAAAAGGTTTTGAAAACAAGCTTGTAATTTTAGAGTTATTTATGTTGAAAGATGAAAGTGAATTCTTCCGTATTGATAGTCTGCTGAATGACCTCAGATGACCTATATATACAGTGCAACTAGTCTATTTTTATACCATAACACCGAAAGTTTTAGTGTAATTACAGCAAAAATGGAGGATCAATACATAAAACTGAAAGTAAAGCAACCAAAACAGTACAGGATTACTTGTAAATTTAACATGACAAGATGAGAATCACAGACAGTTCGACTCCTCACAAGCTATTTTCTGAATTAGGTAGGTGCTAAACAGCAGAATGCATGATAAATAAGGAAATTCTTCAATGAATCTGAGGCATTGCAGCAAGCACATGTTCTCCGTATACAAATAAGATTGGTATTTTAGCTTTCCAGAGTCCCAGAAAGAACACTAATCAAGTCAAACAGAATTTCTCCCCCCACCCCCTTCAAGCTCTCTTCCTTCCCCCCAAGCCCACACAAGTTCATTTCTAAGACATCCCTGCTTTAGAAAGAAAAAATAATAATAAAATAATGATAATGATAAATAAAAGAAATGAATATCCTATTTAATTCTGAGCCCATCAAAGACTGCAATATCACAGATTCATTCTGAATTTCAACAGCAACAACAACTATGAAAAAAAAATATACATATATGGCACAGAACAACTAGGTCTTGGCACAAATATTGTAATCGGGGTCCAAAACCTTACATTTACCCCCTCCTTCTTGTGTTAAGCTCCCGCTAACACAATACATGCATGACTGCTGTGTTAAAGGCCTATCAACACATACAGGTAAGCATGGTAAAATTATAAACTCCTGGCAATCCTTCAGGCAAAGCAGGTTTGCACCACGGCATATGTCATCCAAAATTGCATGTTTATTATGCATGTGATGGAAGATTTTGTAAATGCAAATTATAAATTATCTCTAGCTATAGAAATATAATCATCGGCAGCTGAACAATTTTCTAACCAACTCCCCCTAAAAGCACCCCCAGAGCAGCACCTCTCATGATCTGAGACCCACTAGCACTGGAAGGTACTGAGAAGGGTCAAAATCAACGAGACTGTCACATCATGCCCTATGCCTGAATCAGACACACAACAAGAAAGCACAGTCCAGAAAAAAAAAAATACACAATCAGCAGCCACTGATTTATTTGGTTTTAACAAAATTAAGATTTTTCTTCGCTGAACCTAGCCAGGTGCAGTTTCAAACATCATCTATGGCTTTATTGGTTTATATGCTGTGGCTCCTACTGAATTGCACAGACCGTCTGGCCAACATTTGGCTGAAGGTGATCACTGTCTTAGAAATTTTCAGACCTGTCAAGCTTCAGCGATTTCTGGGGATTTCTCTGAGATTGGTCTCAGTAAAAGAAAACAGAAGACATATATACATACATACATATACATACATATATATATGTATGCATATATACATATATATACATACATTTTTCCGTCCTCTCTCTTTTCCTCAACTCATTCAATATAACAGTTGAAATCTTCCCGTAATCAAAACCGGACAAAACAGAAAATTGTTTAAGCACAAACTTTGGATGGAATCCCTGATGCAGAGCAATCTGTATACCCTTGAACAGCAAATATGTTAAGCATGAATTACTATGCAGCAGAATTTCAATACTTTGATTCTGCTAATTCCAGTCTTGAATAATTCAAATTCTTGATAACTCAAGGTTTGAAAAATTCAAATCCCTGGTAACTCAAGGTAGATTGCAGGACCCCCCAAAAAAATTGAAGGCATTGAATAGTGGAAGTTCCACTGTATAACTTTCCATCATAAGATAATAGAGACTTGATCTATTTTAATATCTACCACTGTATGCTCTCTTCAATACTGGTATTTCTGACAGTTCAGGTTTTACAACCTTTAAAATCATATCACACATAGATTTGACTGGCATTCTCCAGAGGTGAGCAAAACTGGAGTGTCAGGAGGAAAAAAAAAAAAAAAAAAAATAAATAAATAAATAAAAAAATAAAAAAAACACCTGACTTTCTGAAAGCAGAACTTGGCCTAACATACATGCTAACTCAAACCCAAAGTGGTGAAAGGCACATTAATCAAGAATCAGCACTCTTAATGACAAGATCATGGATTCCAGATCAACCAGAATTGATGAAGTGCATACATTAGAAAAGTTGATAAACATATGAAGCAATACAGTTTCTTATGGAATGTATGTGAATAATTCAGTTCAATTTTTATTTTCTGAATTGTATTCCATTAGTTATTTCTGCTTTAGGTAATTTCATTTTTGATTAATCCTTCCTTTGTTTGTATGAATTCAACATTCTAGCTTGTCTCAGTTCCAAATGAGTTCATATTTTTTTCAGTTATCCATATTTCCTGAGGTATCTGAATGTCACAAAATCCTGATGTAATCCAATTAATTGAATTGACTTGAATTGAAATTGAATTTGCACTATCTCCACAGTATTTTGGAATGATTTGATTTAAAAAAAATAAATGGAGCCTTTTAATGCACAGATAGGTAACTAAAGCAATAATAAAAAAATGATCATGATTTTTTTTAACAATTTTCGATAGGCATACGAACTTGACATAAAAAAAAACAAATTAGTTTTTATTCTTATATTACCCAGAAGATACCAAAGAGTTCGTACACTACATCCAGAAACCTGAATATTCCATTCCATCCACAGGATAGAATATAATAGATTTTAGGATAGAAATATTACATACTCTAGAGCTGGAATTTAGACCTAAAAATTTTTCCATGATGAGTAAACTGTCCATGCATTATTGGGCTCAGAACATGGGACTTATTGACTATGGATTTCACACTTTTTCTTTCTTAAAAAAAAAATGCACAAACACTATCTTGATTTCTGTTCTATTGTTGACTTCTCAAATTTAGTTCCTTTTGTTATGTGGCATGATCCTGGCCAGCACAGATTTAACTCTTGGACCACAATTTTCCTTTCTTGTGCTTGGAGTGTGATCCTTCTTTTTCTTCTGGGGTGGCTGGGTACAGCTGTCTTTTCTTTTTCTGTCATCGGCAACCCAACAGCTGATGTCCTCTTCCCTTTCTCTCTTCCTGTCATCATCTCTTCTTTCTTGTTGTCGTCTTTCCTCTCTTGCACAGGTCCTGTAATAGTTCACAAAGCTGTTCATGGAAGCATGGATGCTTCTCAGGACCTGCGTTTGCTGCTGGAAGGCTTCTGTTTGTTCTTTAATGCTCTTCTCCAGGCAGCGGATAGCTCTACTGTTCCTTACTATTTCTTCTTTCAGCTCTTTATTCCCCTTCTTGAGGTTGAAACCCAGCTCCTCCAGACCAGAGGATGTTTTGTTGGCCACCTCAGATGGTTCATTTGGTGGTATCGTCTGAGGTTCTGCTGTAAAATAGCTTTCCTCATCTGTCAGGATCTGGTCCAAGAGATTTACAGTGTCTTCTTCATGGGAGGTCCGAGCTGGAGGGGCAGACAAATCTAGAGCTGCTTCATCTGGCTTATTCTTCTCGCCGGTGATGGTAAGGTCTAATGGAGCTTCATCAAAAAGGTCTAGGTCAGATGAGACAGCAGGGAATGAAATGGTAGGTCTCCTCACTGGAGTTGTTGCTTTAGATACAGAGGTTGCAGAAGAAAGATCTAAAGAACCAGTATGGTAGGAGTCAGTCTCAAGATTAGCTGGAGTGATCATAGTGTTAGCTTGGCTCACAGTAATAACAGGTTGAGTAGAAATGACCTCCAATGGTGAATTGTCATATGGCATGGAAACAGCTGGAAGGATTGGAGCTTCAGATATACCAGCAGGCACTCTCTGCTCTACAGGAGAAACAACTTCAGTGGGACTGGACACAGTGGACTCATCTGCTACCGTGACTGTAGCTGGCCTGTATATGGAATCGGGCAATATCACTTGGTTTGATGGTCTCTGCAACCCTCCAAGAAGATTAAGAAGGGAACCAAGAAGCTGTTTAGCCTGATCTGTCTGTACTTCAGAGTTAGAAGGGGCTGGTCCATCTTGTTGGGGTACTGGGAAAATCTCCCTAACTGCTTCATCAAGTAAGTCACTGTCACTGTTTGAAGTTTTGCGACCTGTTTGGCCCTTCTGGTTGAAGTAGCTGATGGAGTCCTCATAGGAGAGCATAATATAGTCTGCCTTTCCTATCTGGTATGGTGTAGGATTCTCCTTTAAGAACTGGGGAGAATCCTCGACATTCTTCTCTTTCAGCATTTGCTTGTGCCATTTGTACTTTGACACATGATCCTTGAGCTGGGCCTTCTCAGTGCAGCGGAACAGGCACAATGAACAGTAGAAAGGGAGCTGGTCCAGGCTGAGATGGCATTTCCTTATATGGTCTTCCAGACGGCACTTCTCCAGGATGACTTCTTTTCCTTCATTCAGGCATCTGACACATTGGTATCCCCGTCCCCGATGCTTGGCCTTCTCCATATCACCCCCACCTTGACTAATTGACCCTGGCATGCTGATGTCTAGAACCTGAAGCATATAAGCAGTTGTCATGGTCACTAGATGGGTTCGATATCAAATGAGGAGCCCAGCCATCAATTACTGTTTATGAGCACAGTGTGTTGCCTCAGGGATGAGAAAAGAGAAGATAACTCAGAGTGGCTTTAACAATATCTTTATCAAACTTGTTAGTTGGTTGTACTGCAGGAATTTGTTATGTTTCTCTGCTGGTAGGGGAAAGTGTTATTGACATATATATATTCCTGCTGGTCAGGCTTACACTTGTTTTCTTGAGGAAACACGTTTCTATCCCCTTTCTACCCTTCCGTTTTTGGAGATCTTTATGTTTACCTTAATTATACCATCTCTGCTGGCCAGAACGCCACAATTGGTCTGCCCTTTTGCTGGTAAAACTAAGATAAGACAGATATCCCAGCTGACTCAGGGTCCAGCTAAGTAGGTCACAAGTGGATAAATATGTTGGTTTGTTGAAATTACTAGCGGGGGTCTATTCTCATCAGACAACAGTTCTCACAAACTGTAACTAAAATGGCTTCCACTATCTTTTGATGACTCTTCTCATCAAACAACAGTTCTCAGAAACTGTAACTAAAATGGCTTCCGATGTCTTCTGATGACTCTTCTCATCAGACAACAGTTCTCACAAACTGTAACTAAAATGGCTTCCGCTGTCTTCTGATGACTCTTCTCATCAGACAACAGTTCTCACAAACTGTAACTAAAATGGCTTCCGATGTCTTCTGATGACTCTTCTCATCAGACAACAGTTCTCACAAACTGTAACTAAAATGACTTCCGCTGTCTTCTGATGACTCTTCTCATCAGACAACACTTCTCACAAACTGTAACTAAAATGGCTTCCGCTGTCTTCTGATGACTCTTCTCATCAGACAACAGTTCTCACAAACTGTAACTAAAATGGCTTCCGCTGTCTTCTGATGACACTTCTCATCAGACAACAGTTCTCACAAACTGTAACTAAAATGGCTTCCGCTGTCTTCTGATGACTCTTCTCATCAGACAACAGTTCTCACAAACTGTAACTAAAATGGCTTCCGCTGTCTTCTGATGACTCTTCTCATCAGACAACAGTTCTCACAAACTGTAACTAAAATGGCTTCCGCTGTCTTCTGATGACTCTTCTCATCAGACAACAGTTGTATATATATAAAAAAACAACAATTAATACATTTCTCTTTGAGGGCCAATGTACAGGGTGATAGAATGAAAGGAATAGAAAAAAATTGTGCGTTCCTGTCCTGGTTCTTTTGGTCAGGTAGTAAGTTAACAGTGCTGATAATCCGTGCCACTGCCAATGAAAGGGTGTGGTAATAATATGTCATCGGCAGATAGCTGTGACAATTGTTAACACAAATTCACAATTGGTTCTCTTGCACAACATAACACGACTACTGAAAATTATTCTGTATTGCTTCATTGACCTAAGAGACATGAATAGGAACAAGATGAGAACTTAAAGAAAGAAGAGCACGGTAGCTTGTATTCCATTTCCTGACAGTTACATGTTGTGCTGTTACATATTAATTGGACTGTTCATTGGTTGTCGCCAACTTACTTCTGGCTGCCCTCAGCCATTTGGGTATATTGTTCCCTTCATATGGTTTTAGTTTATTGTGGTGTAAGACTTGGTATACTCCTGTTTTTGATAACTGTATCCTGTATGTAAGGCTATCATATTTTTGTACAATAAGACATGGGCCTTTATAGATAGATTGAAGTTTGGGTGACAACCCAGGCTTAACTGCAGTGTTTTCTACCCAGACCACATCTCCAACCTTGTAGTGGTGTACGCTTAGCTTTGTATCATAGATTTCTTTTTGTCGCTTTGCACTAGTGCTCAAGTGTTTCCGCGCAATCACATGTGCATGTTGCATTTTTGCCTTTAATTGCTGTACATATTCTCCATAGCTGTGGATCTCTCTGTTATTGTTACATTGGCCACCGTAAACCAGTTCTGAAGGTATGCGAACTTCCCTACCAAGCATGAGCGGGTTCGGACTCAACCCAGTACTCTGGTGTGGACATGCTCGATAGGCTGCTGCTAAGCAACCAAGGTTCAAGTCCCAGTTTTCTTGTTCCCCTCTCAAGTATGCTTTGATCATTCTTAAGAGACTGCGATTAAAGCGCTCAGCCTGACCATTGCAGCGAGGATTTCTGACAGATGTACGTGTCTTCTTAATTTCTAAGAGCTTACACAGTTCTATGAAAATGGAGCTTTCATAATTACGTCCTCGGTCAGTGTGAAGTGTTAATGGGCAGCCATATCTACTTATTACCTCATTCAGTAATTTGTTTGTACAGGTGACTGCTGACTGATCAGGAACAGCCATTATCTCAACCCATTTTGAGAAATGGTCTGTTGCTACCAGTATATAACGATTTCCTCGTGGGGTAAGTGGGAGGGGCCCTAATATATCAGTGGACAATCGGTCAAGTGTTCCGCCCACCTGCATTTTTCCAAGGGGTGCTCGAGGTGTTCGGTATGGTTTCTTATTTGCAGCACAAACATCGCATCTAAGGATCCATGTGAACACATCTTCTTTAACACCAAACCAGTAAAAACGTTGGAGCAGTTTTTGTAGGGTTTTTTTTTCTTCCTAAATGTCCTGATAGGATAGAGTTGTGCACTTGGTGCAAGATCTCATCTCTTAGTGTCTTTGGTACAACTAGCTGCAAATAGGATCCTGTACCATCTTTACAGTGAAAGTGACGATGTAAGCAGCCATCCACTAATGAAAGGGAATCCCAGATACTCCAGTAGTACCTGGCTTCAGGACTTAATGATACAACTTCCCTGTGCTGGGGTCTAGTTTTCAATTTTAGGGCATTTATTATAAAAGAAAGACCACGGTCTTTGTCTTGTAAATTACAAATCTTTGACTTCTCTGTTGGTGAGGACCAGCTCTGCCCTTCAGATAAAACCCTTCCCGAGTTTTGCTGGGATTGAGACCTGGTTGTCACAGTTCTGGCAGTCTGGTTGAAACCTTCAGTTTCAGTGCTGCTTTGGCTTTGTTCAACTTTATGGCCTTGCATTTCGTTAAACCCCTTTGTGCATTTATGACAAGGGCCACATTTAAGAGATTCTAGATTGTCACTTTCTGGACACTGGCAAGCCCATGGATCATGGCACCGGGATAAGATATCTGCATTGGCATGCTTAGTTCCACGGCGGTATTCAATGCTAAAATCATATGAGGATAAAATTTCTATCCACCTTGCTATACGACCTTTAGGTTCTTTAAGCTTAAAGAGGTATGTGAGGGCCTGATGATCGCTGCGGACTAAGAAATGCCTTCCAAGCAAATATTGACGATAATACTCAGCAAAGTGCCTTATGGCTAGCAGTTCCTTATCAGTGATGCAATAGTTTTGCTCAGCTTTGTTCAAAACTCTGCTGCCATAACTAATCACCCTCTCTTTTCCATCTTGCACTTGACTAAGAACCCCTGATATTTGTGTGTCACTGGCATCCGTGTCTAAAATATATAAGCCCTGGTTCTTGGGATAAGCCATGATCTCTGAGCTTGTGAGCTTCTGCTTTAGTGTCTCAAAAGAGATTTGGCATGCTTCTGTCCAAATGAAAGGCTTGTTTTTGTGTGTCAGTAAAGTTAGGGGTCTTACAAGATCACTGTACCCCTTAATAAATCTGCGGTAGTATGAGCCAAGTCCCAGTATCTGCCGAACATGAGTAGCTGTAGTAGGAACAGGCCACTGCTTTACTTTGGCAATATTTTCAGGATTTGGAAGGATTCCTTCTGAGGAAATTTTATGCCCTAGCAAATTAACACTGGTTTGCAAAAATTGACATTTTTCAGGCTTCAGTTTTAGGCCTGCTTCCCTAATGCGTAGCAGAATTTGTTCAACTCTTTGCATGTGTTCATCAAAATTTGACCCAAACACTAAAACATCATCAAGGTAAATAAGACAGGTATGCCATTGTAAACCAGTTAAAACTAGTTCCATTAATCGCTGGAAAATAGCAGGACTGTTAGTCATTCCCATAGGCATTGTAAGATATTCGTATAGTCCATATTTTGTGCAAAAAGCTGTTTTAGGAATGTCACTTTCCTTAATGGCAATTTGGTGAAACCCCGATGTGAGATCAAAAGTGCTCAAGAGCTTAGCTCCAGCAACACTGTCGAGGCAATCATTAATTCGTGGAAGTGGAAAGGCATCTTTTTGGGTTATTTCATTCAAACGGCGATAATCAACACATGGTCTTATCTTCCCAGATTTTTTTCTCACCAGACAGATAGGGCTTGCCCAAGGGGATGTACTTTTTTGGATGATACCCTGTTGTTCAAGTTGTTTTATAACCTTTTCCTCTTCAGAGGCAAATGCTACTGGGACCCTCCTCGGTGCTTGTTTGATTGGTTTATGATCGCCCACATCAATTGTATGCTCTATCAGATTGGTATACCCTAAATCAAATTCATCCTTGGAGAAGGTGTCTTGAAAATCAGTGAGTGTCTTTGCAATCCGTTGTTTTTCTTCCTCAGCTCTACCAGTGCATGCTTTCTGGAACAGATCTTGTAGGTGTTCAGGAACAGTGTTGGTGTGGTTTTCATTGATTTTTCGGGCTTTAGGTGGAGTACCATTACTGTCAGATGAATCATTGTTCAGCTTGCTTTTTACCAATTTGTTGTGATTAGTATTTTCCATCTCATGTAGAGTTAGTACTGATTCTACGGATTCAGCTGTACCAAGAATTACATCCTGATTGATAGAGACCTCCTCAGGACTTGGGTTTAATAATCGAACACTATGGGTGACCTTGGATTTCAGGTCACTGAGGGTAGCAGCCATTATCAGTCCATATCTATCATGGACGCTAGAGCTAGGCTCTAGAACAATCATAGGCTCAAGATCATCATCACCCTCCCATCTGTCTATGAAAGCATCAATAATCATCTCGCTGTTTGGGGGTATGATAAAATGATCAGCAGTCCTTATTTTCCTTACTTTTGAGGGGCCTTCAACTTGTTTAAAAGGGATTTGAACCCCCATAAACTGTATGGCACCTGCCTTATATAAAATTTCAGCATCTCCTTCCATCAAAAGATCATGGCCCAATAATCCTTCATCTTCAATATTAGCAACAATCATTTCACAGGCAAAGTTCACCCCAGATGGGAGTTTAACCGAAAATATGGCTGTTCCTAGTTGGGATAGAGGCTGCCTAGCTGCGTCACTCAGTATAGCACTTTGCTTTAACTGTGGCCTACAAGCTTCAGGGATAGAGTTATATACCTTTTCTGAAATTATTGTTTTAGTGGCTCCAGTGTCTATGGTGAATAGAATGTTCACGCCCTCAACTTCAGCATCCAAGTAAAACCCATCGCTGTGCAGAACTCGTTTTAATATAGGGCTCGAACACTTACTGTCTGAGGTTGAAAGCGAGGTCTTAGGACAGCTGGTGAGACCGGATGGCATCACAGCAGCCGAAATCACTGGAGATGACACCTCTTTGCATTTGGATTCTGACTTGGGACTTATTTTGTCTGTGCTGGTTTGTTCATGGTCACAGTGCCTTTCTAAAGAAGCCTCAGGTGGTCTTTTGGAGATTTTCCCATCTTGAGAAGCCTTTAGTGAAGACTTTTCTGCAGTTTCCTGTGATGAAGGATCTACACAGTAATTGTTCTTTTCATTTTGGCTCACAGGCATTAGGGATTTGGAGGGACATTTTCCATGCTCAGTTTGTAAGACCCCTTTTTCAGCTAACGTTTTAGCATTTCTAGTATTTATCAGGCTAGAGACTTGACTGAGCATGGTCTCATGAGTTAATGGTTCATTACAAGATGATGACTTTTGGCCTACATTTTTAGGGCCCGCCTGTTGGCCAAACAAGCCGGTCCTTTCTAGTTTAAAAATATTATTTCGGCCTGGCTGGGACTGATTATAGAAGGGAATGCCAGACTTAAGACTTCTTTGATGAACAGACGGTAAACCCTGTTCCTGTTCAGCTTTCAATATAGGGCATCTCCGTTTTATATGACCAAGCTCGTGACAGTAGTAGCATTGTAAGTTAGCAAAATCCCCTTGATCTCTATTATAGCCTTGACCTCTATTCTGACTTTGACCTTGACCTTGAGACCCTGTGACCTGATTTTGTGTGTAACTTGTGCTACCTTGGACAGCATTCGACTTTGGGGTTTGAGAATGGTCAGTGGATATAAAGCTTTGTGGAGTAAGTGTTTTCTTGCTGACTGAGTCTGAACTTATTTGTTCCATGAAAGTTAGGATTTTCTGCAGCATCTCAGAATTATCTGCTTTTGTAGACTCAGTAAGATTTTGCTGGTTGCTTGAGCCCTTAGAGGTGTCGGTCTTTATCTTCCTGACTGTTTGCTTGTTTTTCCTTCTTTTAACAGAAGAGTAAGGTAGGGAGGGAAAGTCAGTCCCTTCATAATCCTCATCATCATTACCATTATCATCATTATCAGTATCCAAAAACTGCACAGTCTTAGAGCGATGTTTGTTGTAGCCCCGGGCTTCAGAAAGTTGTCCATGCTGGGCCTCCATATATGTTATCACATTATGTACGGCATCCTCAATGGAGTTGGGTTCCTTGAAGTACTCAACGGCAAATATGGCTTGCTTATCCCGCAATCCTGTCAAAAATTGTTGTAAGAGCAGTTGTTGTCGCATTTCACGATTTTTACAGGGGTACGCCTTGTCATAGAGCCTTTTCAACTCAGCAGCATATTCCTCTACTGACTCACCAAAATGCTGTACCCGTTTGGCAAATTGAACCTTGTAAGTCTTACAAGTTTCTACTGACTGGAATCTCAGATGTAGTTCTCTAACAAGGTCTTCATAGCTTTTAATGCTATCTGATGAAATTTCATCGAACACAAAGTCTGCTGCTGTACCTTGTAGTCTCTGTATTAGCTCACTGAGACGGGTCTTTTCATCCCAATGGTTCAAATCAGCCACAGTATTGAGCCTGGAATACCAAACCTTCCAATTGTCCTTGGAGTTACCAGTGAAGGCAGGGAGTTTAACCAATTTATTATTTGAGCTAGTGTTTGCAATCTGCCCTAGAACTAGTGTCATTGGTGCTTAACACTGGTAAAGCAGATACTGGTATACTTGAGATATGGGGTAAAGATGGTGGCTGATGACTACTGCCAAGCTGTGACGTCAATGACAAATTTGTGTGAGATACATTGGTTGTTGTGGGAAAATTGGTTGTGGCATTCACAACAGAAAAAGTAGGTGTTCAGATAAGGGAGGTAACTGCAGAAGAGTAACTATCAGTTGTGACACCAAGAGTTGCTTCCTTTGTTACTTCAGCACTGATGCCTGAATTGGTGGAAATGGCTTCAACACTGCCACTTAAATCCTGAACCCCTTGCAGTATTTGTGAACTGTTTTCTTTTATCAGATTTGCCATTCCCATCATACATTCTTTCATCATATTAGTGGCACTGATCATGCATTCACTCATTGATGCACTATTCTCTCTTACAGTGCTAGCCACACCAGACAAACACTCTCTCAATGATCTTCTCTGTGTCTCATTTTGCTGATCAATATGCTTTAAGAAACTCTGGAACATAGTGCTCAAGTTGCCTAAGTCATCACTTTTCTGGACATTTGAATCATCACCAGACCCTGGAGTGGTGCTGTGATCTTGTGTTTGTGTTGGGTTTGTTGCTTGTGAACTGTGGGTAAGGTCTCTGTTATTCATATGTGAATTGCTCTGAATGCTCACACTTTGGCATGTCATGGGGCCTTGATTGATCTCTTTGTGCCCATCAAGAACATGAGAACTAGATTTCTCACCAGCCACTGTTTTACTTTTTGTCCCAGAAACAATGGAGCTCTCAGATTCTGAGCCTGAAGATGCCTCACCATTGTTTAGAGATATTTCAGAATCAACAAAATCTACATTTTGTCTTCTGTTTTGACGTTTTCTACCCATTTTGATAAGGTTCCACAAAAGCAGGAGTATCAGTGTGTGTGCATGTGTGTGTGTTTGTGTGTGTGTGTTTTTTCTTTTTTTTTTTCTTTATTATTAAATTTGAGACGCAGAAATTCGTTTCACTGGATCATAGGATTACTACAATCCCACCGCTGTGCCCACCAAAAATATGTAACGTGCCGAGGGTTTAAGGACTTTAATTGACTCGATATGGTTTGACTGCTGCTGTCGACTGACAGAAAGCCCGGCGACTGACAGAAAAGTGGTAGCGTGAATTGTCAATCACCAGCAGGCGGCCTGTCGACAGAATATAGCATCGACAGACAAGGAGTTGGCTAGACCTAATGTATGCCCTCAGTCTGTCTGCCGAATTTATAAACTAAATTCCAGATGATGGCCACTGACAGACATCAGACAGCCTGTCTATCTTATATGTATTTTATATGTATCACTAGTCTACTTATAGTAGTAGACTGGACTTCACCATGATAGAATAAATTAACAGAATGTTTGGTTGTTGGATCACTTTGGGTTGCAAAGGAAGGAATGGAAATCAAAACTTAAGAGGCAGGTGCAGTTCAATGATTTATTTGGTGAGATCAAGAATATTGGTAATTTAAAACCTTGTTTTAACTGACTGGCTGAGCTCCCAAACAGATCTTAAGGTATTATCTATTAACTATCTCAAACACATCAGTATTCTTGGATTCTAATATTTAGCACCTTTCAAGAAAAATATGAACAAACAAATACATGGCAAAGATGACTACTACTGATGAAATGATAATAAAAAAAAATCAGATTTAAATGCTTCTTAAAGGAGAAGAAGGGGAAAAAAATAAAAAAAAATAAAATAAATAAATAAAATCACTAAAAAAATAGAAATTTAGACAGGCAGATGCATAAAAAAAAATAATCTATTCTTAATTAAATGTTTCATTTACTCCCAACTAATTTGGACCCCAGTAATATTTGAAATAAAATTTAAATAAATAAACACCTTAAAACTGAAGTGAACCCTATGGTGTCAAATGTGAAGTCCCCCACACAGCTCCGTTGGAAGCTATTTATATCCCACAGCTTTTCCATCCCACACATCCCCATTTTCCCACAGAAATACCCCACAAGCCTCTCCCCACATAATCCCACGACAGGCTCCCGCAAGGATTCTTGTGGGAAAATGCTCTGAAGAACACCCCCCCAACCACTTTAAACTTGTAAAACTCTGAAAAGTTGAATGGCTTCCAACATTAAAACCAAAGAAAAAAATTCTAAAAAAATCTTTCTTTCTAACCTGGAAAAAGTTTTGAAAACAAGCTTGTAATTTTAGAGTTATTTATGTTGAAAGATGAAAGTGAATTCTTCCGTATTGATAGTCTGCTGAATGAACTCAGATGACCTATATATACAGTGCAACTAGTCTATTTTTATACCATAACTGCGAAAGTTTTAGAGTAATTACAGCAAAAATGGAGGATCAATACATAAAACTGAAAGTAAAGCAACCAAAACAGTACAGGATTACTTGTAAATTTAACATGACAAGATGAGAATCACAGACAGTTCGACTCCTCACAAGCTATTTTCTGAATTAGGTAGGTGCTAAACAGCAGAATGCATGATAAATAAGGAAATTCTTCAATGAATCTGAGGCATTGCAGCAAGCACATGTTCTCCGTATACAAATAAGATTGGTATTTTAGCTTTCCAGAGTCCCAGAAAGAACACTAATCAAGTCAAACAGAATTTCTCCCCCCACCCCCTTCAAGCTCTCTTCCTTCCCCCCAAGCCCACACAAGTTCATTTCTAAGACATCCCTGCTTTAGAAAGAAAAAATAATAATAAAATAATGATAATGATAAATAAAAGAAATGAATATCCTATTTAATTCTGAGCCCATCAAAGACTGCAATATCACAGATTCATTCTGAATTTCAACAGCAACAACAACTATGAAAAAAAAATATACATATATGGCACAGAACAACTAGGTCTTGGCACAAATATTGTAATCGGGGTCCAAAACCTTACAGTTATAAGCAACGGTACCAGTAAATCCGCAGTAGCTCAGTGGTAGTATTTCCAGACTACAAATTTATGTTTTGAACAGGAATATGAAGAAATTCAGATTTTTTTATCTGAAAATTTTCTTTTTTTCTGTTGTAAAATTTTCAATATAGTTGAATAGGCGTGTTTTTGTAATGGTGGTGCTAGAACCTCGTCTACTATAAAACTCATCTAAACCTGCGTCTAGAGCAATACCAACTGCGCTATTGCAACATACTTATCAAAGTCACACACTTAGAGCAATAAGATTGTATACTAAATAAAATTCTTTGTTATGTTTTCCCGATAATTCATGTAAAACCTGCTTTACCCAGGTAGAGTGGTAGCTGCCGTGACGTCACTGTCAAATTATCCTCCGAGCACTATATGAGCATGGATGCATATATGTTATTGCAGCAAAGATGATAGACATGCCAAATACTTAGATCTTTGTGGCGACAATTTGCAGATTGCAAAATGCGATATCACGCACTTCTGTTTCTGCTGAACCGATATATTGCAGCAAGGACATAAAACTGTTAACATACACGTGTAAATATATGTACGAGTGTACATGGTTTTACGTGCACATGGACATGTACTTAGGAGCATTTATATGTATGTGGGTATGCATGTAATACATTTGCAAATGTGCAAATGTGATGGGAGGTGTGGGATAATTGTATCGATTCCTGATAATTGCCTTCCCTTCTATTTTGCATTGTATGCATGTGTCTATTTGTATGCGTATATATGTGTATAGGTATACATGTGGATGTGCCTATGTGTATGCGTGTTCTCTGTGTGTGTATATAACTCTATATAGTATATATACTCTGTAAGTTCAACATTAAATGAAACAGAAATAGCTAATAAATTCTCCATTGTTCACTACAGCATACAAAGCATATCGGACAAGAAAGACCTCCTTGAGGCAGAATTTTCTAATTCTGATGTCATTTGTCTGACGATAACTTTGCTAGATCAGCAAATAATGGCATTGAATTAAGTTGTTATACCACCTACAGACGCGATCCTGTCGGTGGCTTTTCATGGTGGAATCTGCTTTTATGTAAAGAATAGTGCCTATTCCAAAAGAATAACCGACCTTGAAATTGAATGTGTGTAATTGAACTTACTGTACATGACAAAAATACTAATACGTACCTTTAATCGTCAACAGTAGTATAGGGCGGCACTTTGGGTTGTACCCAAAGTGCCGCCCTATACTACTGTCAACTCCAGCCATTCTCTTGTCGATCAATGATTCAGTTCATTCGATTCAGGTGATTCAGTTAATTCATTACAGGTGATTTTTTTGTCTGGATATCAGATAGAACCAGTGAAATAAATAAGTGTATTTGTCAGGAGTATAATTTTAATAAACTTAGTAGCGACCCAATACACTTCGCTGAAACATCCAGAACCTTTCGACCTGTTTCTAACTTAAAATCCGAACATTGTTACATCCGAACAGTGGTCGGCGAGCCATTTCTTGACCAAAACATATTACCCAATTTATTGTATATCAAAAAAATGCTAAACATTAGACGAAAGCTTTTCCTCGACACATCTGGCTTTTCGAAAGAGGTGATTTTGGATCTCTTTCATACAAAAAAATTTAAAACTGCAGGTAAAGGCATTCCAAATAAATATGTTCCACGGACTTTATTGACAGTTGCTATTATCCTATAGCAGATCACCAATTCTTGTTACAAATCTGGCGTCGCGCTTTTGCGATCTAGTCAATCCCTACAATGTGGCAGTTTCCAGAATTGTTTCTGATGTTTTTGCCAGTGACGCGCCATAAGTAGACTTCCCAAATCCCGGACATACGCTTCTACCGATATTTCCTTCGTTCAGGCCCATGGGCATGGTGGGCGAAGCTTGCTTACCAAGTAATGCTTACTATCCGCGGACGCCTGATTACACCCTTTGTTCTGGGGTCCGTGTCTGTTGGTCTGAACATTCTGATTCGTCATTCGTTTATGGATTTATGATTTTGAATTACGGCTTTGGTACCATGACCGCAACTACTTTTGCACGCTTTCCAGTTCTTCCTGACCACACCTTGAGGGTACCAAACCTTACTGCCTTACTCCAGGACTGAATGCACCAATCTTATAAGCGTCTCCTCGTCTCTGAAGCATAATTTCATTTGAGGGCGAAATCGGTATGGAAGCGAACGATCTCGTAAACTGTATACCCCAAAGAGGCTATTATTGGATAATAAAACACACTTTTCTAATCGTTATCAGATGCACGACTACTACGTCAACAGTGTTAGTCGGTTCGGTATAATTCACGTATTTGATGTGTGATTAGCACAACTCCTGTATATGCAGCTCAGCGACCCGTAAGGAGTGCCCTTGAACAACGAAATTAGAATTTCTATCCGCCGAGTCATTCAGAAATCTAGCACTGTTGAGCACAGGTGTTAATTGGGCTGTCTCTGAAAAGCTAGGCATCGTGGTCGCAGCCGGTGTAACAGTTTATCTTGGCCCCCCGGGCAGCTTGCCCCCCACCCTGGGCAGCTTGCCTCCCACCCCATCTGGCAAACTCAATTCAAAATGATATTAATTTTTTTTATAACAAATTTATATCAAACAATTATCAGAACAGTAGTAATGTATGTTTTTCATTATTTTACTGTTTATGGGAGGAGGTTGGGGCTAAGATACTGTAGACTAAGCATTTTCCTCCCAGAAGTCCTTGCAGACACAGTTCAGAAAGATATTTTATCACTTTTAATAGAATTTACCATTGAACAGGTCATTAGAGAATTTCCAGTATCTGATATTACCTATCTTTCTTCTAACAGGAAGGGGAGGGGGTTAAGATACCCTGGTTTGAGCAGATCGCCCCCCGGGGATGAAGATACCCTGGCCTGGGCAGCTTGCCCCCCCCCTCCCCCCCGGAGATGAAGATACCCTGGCCTGGGTAGCTTGCCCCCCACCCCTGGAAACTTGGCAGATTCCAAGCTGAAAAGCTATTTAATCATTTTAAACTTAAAATTCTAATGCACAGACATTAGAATGGTAGCAGTACCTGCTTTTATCTATTTTTTCACTTTACGGGAAGGGATTGGGGCCAAAATACTGTGGCCCAAGAAGTTTCCTCCTAAGCTTAGAAAATCTTGTAAACAAAATTAAAGTTCAGAATGTTATTTTTATCTTTTTAAAACAATTTCCCATTTAACAGGTCATTTAAATATTTCTATTACTTTTTATTATCTATCTTACTCCAGATAGGTTGAAGTGGGGGGTAAGAAACCCTGGCCTGGGCAGCTTGCCCCCCAGGGTAGAAGATACCCTGGCCTGGGCAGCTTGCCCCCCACCCCTAGAAACTTGGCAAATTCAGATCAGACAAGCTATTTAATCATTTAAAACTTAAAATTCTAATGCACAGACATTAGAATGGTAGTAGTACCTGCTTTTACTTATTTTTACTGTATCTCTTTATTTTCTGTATCACATGCCCCTCTCCTCCACATTCGGATAAAAATAGCATAGGTGCAAGCTTCTAAGGCTCTCAATTTCCTCCTATCCAGTAAAAGAGGCGTATGTACATAAAAAAATCAGTTTTGCCATGTTTCTATTATAAGGATTTTTATTTAAAAGAAGAAAAAACTTACTGAATTAAGTTGTGTAAGATTTTCTTAAGCGGGGATCAAGCTGCCCAAGCCAGGGTATCTTCACCCAGGTGGGGGGCAAGCTGCCCAGGCCACGGTATCTTACCCCCACCCCTTCCTGTTTAGAGAAAAATGGTTAATGGTCGATATTATGAATATTCAAATGACTGTTCAATAGGAAAGTCTATTAAGTGATAAACTATCTTTCTGAATGGAGTCTGTCAGGTTTTCAGGCATAGGTGCAAGCTTCTAAGGCTCTCAGTTTGCTCCTATCCAGTAAAAGATGCATTTGTACATAAAAAATCAGTTTTGCCATGTTACTGTTATAAGGATTTTTATTCAAAAGAAGAAAAAAAAAACTTACTAATTAAGTTGTGTAAGATTTTCTTAAGCGGGGGCAAGCTGCCCAAGCCAGGGTATCTTCATCCCCAGGGGGCAAGCTATCCAGGCCACGGTATCTTACCCCCAACCTTTCCTGTTTAGAGAAAAATGGTTAATGGTCGATATTATGAATTTTCAAATGACTGTTCAATAGGAAAGTCTATTAAGTGATAAACTATCTTTTGCAATGGAGTCTGTCAGGTTTTCTGGCATAGGTGCAAGCATCTAAGGCTCTCAATATCCTCCAATCCAGTAAAAGATGCATATGGACATAAATTAGTTTTGCCATGTTTCTGTTATAAGGATTTTTATTTAAAAGAAGAAAAAACTTACTGAATTAGGTTGTTAAGATTTTTCTTGAGGCGGGGGTCAAGCTGCCCAAGCCAGGGTATCTTCACCCCCTGGGGTCAAGCTACCCAGGCCACGGTATCTTAGCCCCCACCTTTTCCTGTTTAGAGAAAAATAGTTAATGGTCGATATTATGAATATTTAAATGACTGTTCAATAAGAAAGTCTATTAAGTGATAAACTATCTTTTTGAATGGCGTCTGCCAGGTTTTCTGGCATAGTCGCTGGCTTCTAAGGCCACTATATTCTGGACCTCAATTTCCTCCTATCGAGTAAAAGATGCATATGCACATAAAAAAATAGTTTTTCCATGTATCTATCATAAAGATTTTTATTTAAAAGGAATAAAATCTTTCTAAATAAAGTTCTGTCAGGTTTTATAGGGGTGGGGGGCAAGCTGCCCAGGCCACGGTATCTTACCCCCCCGCCTCACCTCCAGCCATAGAAAAATAGTTGATGGTCAATATTATGAATATTCAAATGACTGTTTAATAGGAAAGTCTATTAAGTAATAAATTGTCTTTTAGAGTCTGAAGTGCAAACTTCTGAGACCACTATATTCTGGCCCTCAATTTCCTCCTATCAAGAAAAAGATGCATATGCACGCACATGTAAAAATCAGTTTTCCCATGTTTCTATTATAAGGATTTTTATTTTTTAAAAAAATAAAATCTTTCTGCATTAAGTTCTGTCAGGTTTTCTTGGGGCGGGGGTCAAGCTGCCCAGGCCAAAGTATCTTCACCCCCGGGGGGGGGGGGGGGGCAAGCTGCCCAGAGACAGCTTCACCCCGGGGGGCAAGCTGCCCGGGGTGCAAGATGAACCGGTACACCGGCATGGGTTCAAAACCTCACTCTGACCAGTAGTGTTTCATATTTCTCCCTACGCACTTTTTTCTGGTAATCAAAATAACTCAAACTCTTACGAAGTTGAACATTTTAATGTTATTTGAATGTTTTGAGCTATATAACCGTTTGCGCAAAACAAAATAAAACAAAACAGATAAATAAAAATACGAATAGTTTTTCAATCATTTTTCACGTTTGTGACTTCATTTTTGTTTTCTGTACCACCAAGCCCTTCAGAAAATGGATCTACTTTAAAAGGAAATTCGCTCCCCTGTGGAAGACTTTGCTCCCACAGAGAGCAAACTCTTTCCTTTTAGAACAAAACTCTTTTCAGAAGGGAGCAAAATCAATTTTTGTCGGTCTCCCTTGAAAGTGTATACATTCCCCTAAATGGCTGGCGATCACTTAGTGCTGTCATCGATCACTTTTTGTGATGTTTCCACGATCTTGAGGTCTTACTGAATCTAATATCATTTGAACAAAGTTTCAATGGCCTATCAGTGGCGACATAAGAAGTTTGATCAAAATCAGCTAAGCGGTTTCACAGGAGTTCTAAATGTGTGAACGGACGGGCAACTCAAATTTAGCCCTTGGTTCAGGTTTGCTAAAAATGGAGAAGAATATTTAATGAATAATCGCTGGGTTTACTTCAATGATTGTCCTACGCAATATAATAATAGACTATTTTCTGACTTAGGTAAACGCAATACTTTATCATTTGTGGTTTCGTGTCTGATCACGAAAAGCAAAAATCGTGCTTTTTGTTTAACACAATTGTTTACTTTGACACCAAACACGGTTATAATAGTTTTTTTTTGTGGATGAAATACACTTACATAACGTCACGAAAGGTACACATATATGCTCTTCAGAGCAACTTCATAAAAGCTACTGTGTAATTTTTATTATAAAACAGCTCTTTTATATATTTAACCATTTGCTAACTGTACACCAATATGTGTGGACGAGAAACAATATGATTATCATATTGTTATCTTATTGCTCTTATTTTTTTTTTCCTAGAAAACAAGAATTAAGCTTATCCTTTGAAAGCGATTCAAACGAAGTACCACTCTTTCTTTTCAGGAAGTAATAGAAAACTGAGCTCAAGCAATCAACGTTTCATGCCGCATCAGGCAATCCCGCAGTCTGACCAGAGGCTTTGTTGTCCGCTGTCAAAATTAATTAAACCTGTATCGACGAACAGAGTAAGACCCACATGAATAAGACCCGCTCTTCGCATATGACATAAAGACCCTTTATTTGCGTTGCGCATCAAATATTTTTTAAAATGTCAATGTTTCCATTCTCATTTATTATGTGTGATGTGCTAATCTAACAGAGAGGCTAATAGTAATTTGAGCAGCCATAGTTTTGAAAGCAGCTATTCCCGTACGTTTCCCACAATATTATTTACTATCAGTTCGTTTGAATGTCTAGCATATACAAGTTTTCCAGAATAAAGTGTATTCCGTTGGAAAGAAAACTCCGCTCTACAATGATCTGTGTTTGCTGTTCTTGATATTATTCCTAGACCATTGTTCAAGAACCTAATTTGTCAGGAAACTAGATCATATCTTGTCTTTGTGAGCTATATATTATGCAGTAAATATTAATAAAAGCAGATTGATTTGGCTGGTATTGATCGGAACGCTTTCTGAAAGAGGATCTATATCTGTAGCATATCAAGGGTGCAAGAAGATTGCCGCAAGATAAATATGTGAACAGAGAAGCTTTTGCTCTTGTGCACAAGTGTCTGTTCCCTTGTATACGTTGGTAAACTAAGAATTTGTGATATTTACGAAGATAGTTAACTTTATGATATTCTCGAAGACAGTTCAAACTTTGCTGTTAGATTAGTTCTAAACAGTACTAATGTTTCGAATGTTGCTAATGATCAGTAGAGGATCAGTAAAGTATCTGTGTCTGTTTTCTAGTAAAATATCGAAACTAGTCAATAGACTGTTTAGGACTCTGTAAAGAATAACAATAGTTTTCACGAAACTACAAAGTCTTCTACTTGTAGTCATAAGCAGCGGCAACTGACAGATTTGTATAGACATATATTTCCCCTAAACATTCTCTAAAGTTTAGGCGAGCATCAACATTGAATCTTTCAACGTCTTCTTCTCTGTAACCGCTTGCCCAATTTTCATCAGATTCACATGGGGTCTTCTGTCGAAGGGGTATTGACAATTTGTTCAAAGGTTCTGCACTATTGAACAAGATGGACGCCATGCACATACATATTAAAAAAAGAAACACTTAAAAATCTTCTTCGCCAGCACCAAGAAAGCTTTGAGGCTGAATCTTGGTAAACAGCATTGGGGACGTAAGGACTACCAGTGTTCAAATGATAATCCTAGGATTATCTTTGATTTTTTAGGCAAGGTCAAATTTGCGTCCCTATACATTTGTATGGGGAAAATGTTGAAAAATGTTCTCAAAATGTATTAAGGGCTGAAACTTACAATATATGATTAAAGGAATAAAACTTTTTGTAACAATAAAAAACATTTGTCCCTTGAGGGTTATTTGCCATGGTCCCTGGGCTATATACATGATGTATAAAATCGCGTTATCTTAAAACGCCTTCTCGGAAACACATGACCAGCTGAATCTTGGTATGTATATCATTGGGGACTCAAGGTCTACCAAGTTCGTTCAAGTGGTGATACTAGGATGACCTTTGACCTTTTTAAATGTACGGTCTTTATGACCTAGTTGTCGTGGCAATACTGGAAGAATGTTGCATGACATCTGCAGATGCTGTAGTAAACCCTAAGTATTGGGACATACAGGCTTTTGCAAACAGTGTAGACCCAGATCAGAATGTGGCATCAGATTAGGATCTACATTGTTTGCCATACAGAAATATTTTAGACACATCAAGAGGTAGTAGAATGGATGTGTTCAAACTTTAGGACAAGTATGGTAAGTAGATAAGGTTTCCAAATACTTAGAGTAAATACGGTATGCAATGGCTGTTTTACTCAGGAGAGACAATCCTGGCCCATAGGTTCATTTTTTCCGCCAGACTTGTGATTCCGGGGTTATGTTCCTTTTTCGACTCATATATTGTAAGCCTATGGGGCATAATGAAATCTTGTGAGCAAGATATCTCGAATAATATTTGAGCTGGAGTCTTGAAAGTTTATTGGGGATGATGAGTACATCACCCGATTAACTTTTGAAGAAAAAAAATATTGGATTAATGTTGTAAGATTTATTCCGTTTTTCAACTTTGACACTTTGTATGGACAAGCACATAGTTGGGGGCATAATACATATACGTGGCAAAAAAAGTTAGGGATATTTGTATGTATGGTGAAATAAAAGGAAACTAAGACATATCTGAAATCTGAAATTGATATATTTGATTACATCATTTCATTTACAGACAAAAATCTATCCGTTGGAGTCTGTAGCACTAGAAGTGAATGAGAAAATTTGTGTGGAAGATCACTAGGGTCACCAATAAAACCTCACAAATCTGTCAATATCGCGTATGTCCACCTGTTGCATCTATGCAGGCCACACAACGACGACGCATACTCCTGATGAGTCTGGCAATCTGTAGCTGGGGTATCCTCCTCCACTCCTCCTGCAAGGCTGCGCCCAAAGCATGGAGCGTTCTTGGTCGTGGAACTCTCTGTCGTACACGCTGGCCGAGAATGTACCAAACATGCTCGATTGGCGACAAGTCAGGGGATCGAGCAGGCCAGTCGAGATGATCCACATTGTTCTGCTGCAGGAACTGCTGTACTATCCTCGCCCGATGAGGTCTTTGCGTTGTCATCCTGCAGCACTACGTGGTGTTGTTGAACAAAATGCAGAACAACCGGCTGTAGCACTTCATTGATGTAGCGTTGGCCTGTCAGAGTTCCGTTAAGCACAAGCAGCTCTGTACGGGAACGAAAAGATATGCCGCCCCATACCATAAGACTTCCTCCTCCATACCGGTCATGTTCAACAATGGCGCAGTTCGCGTACCTCTCACCTCTGCGACGCCAAACGCGACGTCGTCTGTCAAGCATATCCAGCAGAAACCGTGACTCGTCGGTAAAGAGTACAGTCGGCCATTGTTGGTTAGTCCATCGACGATTCTGCCTTGTCCATGCTAGCCTGGCTTGTCTATGTCTCTGGGAAAGTGGCACCCCAACGTAAGGTCGCCGAGCTCTAAGTCCAGCGCTGTGAAGTCGATTCCGCACGGTTTGAACAGACACTCTTGTTCCAGTAAGCGCCAAACAACTGCGCGAACGTCTCTCAAGAACTGGAATAAGAAAGTCTGTTCAAACCGTGCGGAATCGACTTCACAGCGAACTGCGCCACTGTTGAACATGACCGGTATGGGGGAGGAAGTCTTATGGTACCACGTAGTACTGCAGGATGACAACGCAAGACCTCATCGGGCGAGGATAGTACAGCAGTTCCTGCAGCAGAACAATGTGGATCATCTCGACTGGCCTGCTCGATCCCCTGACTTGTCGCCAATCGAGCATGTTTGGTACATTCTCGGCCAGCGAGTACGACAGAGAGTTCCACGACCAAGAACGTTCCAAGATTTGGGCGCAGCCTTGCAGGAGGAGTGGAGGAGGATACCCCAGCTACAGATTGCCAGACTCATCAGGAGTATGCGTCGTCGTTGTGTGGCCTGCATAGATAAAACAGGTGGACATACGCGATATTGACAGATTTGTGAGGTTTTATTGATGACCCTAGTGATCTTCCATACAAATTTTCTCATTCGCATCTAGTGCTACAGACTCCAACGGATGGATTTTTGTCTGTAAGTGAAATGATGTAATCAAATATATCAATTTCAGATTTCAGGTATGTCTTAGTTTCCTTTTATTTCACCATACATACAAATATCCCTAACTTTTTTTGCCACGTATATATATGTGTGTATATATATATATATATATATATATATATATATATATATATATATATATATATATATATATATATATATATATATATATAGTACTCTCTCTCTCTCTCTCTCTCTCTCTCTCTCTCTCTGTGTGTGTGTATGTGTGTGTGTGTTCTTATATATTAATGTAATAATATATCTACTTTTAAAAAGGTCAGTTATCTGACACCTGAATTTGTAGCAGACGTCATTTTGTATAAACTATAATACACATGTTCATAATATAATAACCCTAGGCAAAATTGTAGTGGGCAACATTCATTTTTTATTATATTTTTCAGAGAAAAATAAAACTTGGCATTTTATGTGAGTCATCTGCTAGGCAGAAGATTCATATAAAATGCCAAGCCTTATTTTCTCAAAACAAATGTCATCTGTTGCAGTTGTGATTAGCACTTTAAGGGCTAATGTACATAGATTTATGGATACTGTATGCCATATTAATCCTATAGAGATATAAACTTTATCTAAAGAAACTAAATACTACTTGACTTTCAAAACACCTCTTCAGTTAAACAGACATCACCACACTCTTACATTAATTCTATCAAAGAAAAATCTTCACATAATACACAGATTCTAAGAAAGAATCCCTTTACATTCTTAAACTTGGTAATCATTCTTAAACTTGGTTAACTTGGTAATCAACTCTGTTGGTCATCAGATCAGCATAAATATGTACTGCCTTTTGTTTGAAACATCAGCAGGGAGATCTCTTGAGATAAGGTCGGCAATTAAATAAACCATGGCAAATCAGACCATCTGCTGATTAAGATCTTGTAATTATAAGCGATTTGTGGTTGTTGCGAATGATCCAGGGAAAATCAGCTAGCAATAAATCTTACAAACTTTACCAGTCTAACTGATCAGCCAAATGAGAAAGAAGGACATTCCAAAAGATTGGATTTTTGTAAAATATAGAGTTGTATTGATTTACTTATCAGTTAGATGGGAGCCAGTCTAATTTCTTTCTTGCTCCTCTATTTATGTATCTAATAGTGTATTGTTCTGTTTCCCTGCGATCTCTTTATATACTTCTGACATCTTACTCTCACCTGAAGGTATTATTTTTATGACTGACCTAACAAATCGTATTCTTTATATCTTTTTTATACACGGTCGTACGATAGTAGCGGGGTATTATGGTTTCACGTTGGGCGTCCGTGTGTCTGTCCGTCCGTCTGTCGTATGTTCGTCCGTTCGTCCGTATTTCGTTTCCGGATGATAACATGAGTAAACATCAATCAAACTTGGTAGATATCTGATTTGGGACTGCCAATGGGCAAAGGACCTTGTATGATAAGGGCCATTTTTGGCCCCCATTCAATTTCTCTTCAGTATACATTGTTTTGTTAGTTTATGTTAGTTTTACTAAGATAAATTGTTTCGTTTTCGTGCATTCTCAGAATAACATGATTTCTGATACACCTGTATATTGTCAATGAATTTAACAATTTGAAGGAAAAAAGCATTACGAAATGCTTTTCAGAGCACTTGATTATAGCTTTCCTCTGGTGCACTCATGTGTCAGATAACCCTGTTAACCATTTGTACACTAAGCGAGGCATACCAAGATACCCCACCCACTTATCATAGCAAGAATCGAAAAACGAAAAAAAAAAAAAGAAGAAAATCACCAAATCACCAAATCAAAATTAAACATGTACCAAATTATTCCTTGGATCCTAAATGAAAAAAATGAGTACCCACAACATTTATTAATTTTGAGCGAAGATATGGCCATTGTTTTGTTGAAACGCCTTGCAAAATATTATAGAATTTGCAAGTTTGGTTAGAAAAAATTACAAATTTACATAGAGCCAATTTTCCAGCACAATTATTTTTTTTCACCACATGTTGACATATCAAAACCTTATCTGTATATAAATATTAATTGTGCTGGAGCCTGGGCTGATATATTTTGAAAGCCTCGAAGGTGACGAAATTCGCCATTTTAGTCAAAATCAGCTGCGGGTAGGGATAGAGTCAAGGTAAAAAAAACACAATTTATGAGTGTCCAAGTTATTTTTATGATGTTTGTTTCATTTGATGTTAGATCATTGCAGTATACATAATTTTGCCATCACAAAAGAACTTTTACAAAACGGATTTTCTGGGGACCAAATATATGGGTTATCATACCAGGCCTTTCAACCATTTTTGACAGTTATCTGCCCGCCACACGTCCGGACGATAAATCAATGGATTTTAAACTTGGTATGTGCATTGATATTATGGAGATCTGGTTTGGGGTTGTAAATGGGCAAAGTACATCAACTTTTGACAGAGTTATCCGCCCACCAGACGATAATGGCGGGGTATTATCGTTTCACGTTTTTATTTCCTATTGAAATACAAATCTACAAACGCCATTAAACTTCATCTGAATCTCTTTTTTCTTGTCTTTCTTACCCATACAAATAAAATACTGTTAAAGCAAAAAAACAACAACAACAAAAAACCCATAAAAAAACCCCCAAAAAAACAAACAAACAAATATATCGCTAAACTGCTAATTTACGTGGCACATATTATTTGAGTACACGTCAGAGGTAATTTGACAGTTCTAAGTGAAATAACTGGAGTCATTTGTTTTAGTTCAGTGAATCTTGATACATATGCAATCATGTGCGGCATATGCGTACATGCAATTACTGAAGCAACACACTAGCGTTTTGGAAAAAAAATACTTGCGGACCATATAACAGCCGATTTTAACTATTTCTTTTATGTTTCGCAGAAAAAAAAATTCATATGTCATTCGAATTGTCTCCATTGAAAAGAATAAGAATGAAATGTTAAGCCGAAATTCTGTAAAAAAAAATAAGAAACATATCTTTTTTTTTTTCAGCAGATGATTTAGCTTATAGAGTGCTAAGCTTCAACTGTGTATAGAAGGAATACGTATCTTTCAGACAAATTACTTAATTTCTGCTTTAACCCATATTCATTCTGCAATGTATTTTACGCCTGAAATTTCAATACATCATGTTTGAAATGAAAGACTGGTACAGGGTTTAAATACTGACAATCCCTAAATTGAAGAAAGTAGTTATAATTTACTATAGGAAATCAACAGTGTCATGTTTTGGACACACTCATGTTAAATTTTAATATGACTGGTTCCTTTCGTTTGGTCTTAAATGAGTAAACTTATGTTTGTAACAATAAATCCTTTACCGGATAAGATCCGTGATTTTGCTTTTAATGGACAAATTGAGCACTTAGTTTCCCAGGGTAGATCTGTTACGTCCTCTAAAGAGGAAAGAATATTTAACTTTGGCTCTAAACAAAAGCATAATACTGACAGTATTCGTTTAGTTAAGTTAAAATTTAACAATCTGTATAGATGTGAGACCCACATCACTTGATTCCTAACTTCTTTTTTTTTTTTTTTTTTTTTTTTTTTTTTTGCTTTTTTTTTGCCTTTTGCCCCGATTATATTCTAATTATTTATTGTAAACACAGAACAGTGGTCTTCTATAAGACTTGACTCCCTGGACTTGACTCTTACCTTTTTTTAAATGACTTTCAAGACTAAGAGTATATGCCTCTGTTCGTGACCACAATCATGGAAAGTACAATTGACCATTAAAGGCTGTACAACATTTTCATCGAGAATCAATATTTATTACCGGCTTCCTCATACCATTATTGCATTTGGGAAGTATTGTGGGAATGAATCTTAGCTTAACTGAGCTAACAGTGAACATATAAATAATATTTGCAAAGGTTGTTTATGGTTATATGCACCAGTAAAGTCTTTCAGGGTCCCACGGAAGTGAATATTTAAACATGTAAATATCTATTTTTGGCTAATACTTACCGGCAAAATTAGGTCGAAGTCTAATATCATAGCTTTCTAAAAGCCTCTCTATGGCTTCAGAAGCGTTCTCAAACCGGTTCGGATACTCCGAGGTATGAGATCTGAAATGATAATAAACCCAATTACTATCACATCAAAATTTGTACACTATGTAAGTTTTCACCTTCAACTAAATTTTCTAAACTAGAAATCCAAACCTTTCACACCTAAACCGACATTTTCTTTTCCAATGAACGTCAAAAACTTCCTTTGGAAACAAAGAACACACTGTGGATTAGAAACATATAATAGTATATCAAGGTTATTTTGATATCGACATAGATATCAATTCCCAGTAAGTTGTTGACAGTCTGAGACGGAAGATATTAAAACTTTAATACAAAGAAACACCTTTACATGATGAGGTTATTTATTGACATCTTGTAGTCTGTGCCTTTTGTTTGATTTACCGACCAATTTATAACGGACGACATAAGAAGCCGTTAATTACATTATTCATTTCTGAAAGACCTGAACGTCTGACCCAAACTACTTTAAAGGCTCTTAGTAAACTGTTTCAATATGGCAACGATTTTCCCATCAATTTTGAAATAACTCGATTAAAGTATGTTTAGACCTGAAATATATGTATTGCAAAGAATACTCACATTCTATTTGTTTTCTTTTTTTCTCAAAAACGGTTGTATACATCAAAATGTGCCTGTTCAAGTCGTGTGTGTTTATGTGTGTTTATGTGGTTTGTGTGTGTGTGTGTGTGTGTGTGTGTGTGTGTGTGTGTGTGTGTGTGTGTGTGTGTGTGTGTGTGTGTGTGTGTGTGTGTGTGTGTGTGAGTGTGTGTGTGTGTATGTGTGTGTGTGTGTGAGAGAGAGAGAGAGAGAGAGAGAACACAACTGGTTTAAATACAAAGAGATGTTGTCAGTATTGGAATTCAGTATATGAGATAAACTAAACTTGGGATATTGAACCTCAATAACCATGATGCACCCGACAACTAAATTTTCTAATCTAGAAATTCCAAACCTTTTACAACTAAACCGACATTTTCTTTTCCAATGAACGTCAAAAACTTCCTTTGGAAACAAAGAACACACTATGGATTAGAAAATGGGAGTCTCGGTTTTATTAGACTCTTCAGTTGCAACTCTGCTTATGCCTTCTAGCGTTTACATGAGCAGAACTCCATTTTCAAATATACCACAATAGGTCCAATTATTCCAAAGGACATGAAATATAATGTGCACTATGGTGATGTACGGGGGGGGGGGGGGGGGGGTGGCGGGAAAGACGTTCTAAGGCCGCCACACGCCAAGACTTCATTAGCATGCCTACCAATCACTCTCATGCGAAACCGCGGTCAAGAAAAGGAATCCATGGGAGGAGCTATCGGTTTTGCAGAAGTGGAACTCAAATTATCAACAAATGCTGCACGCTGTGAAGGTTTGTCTTATTTACTTTCTCTTGAAAACATTTATATAAAATATTAGAATGCTATTTTGTCACATATAGACTGCTTATTCCGCACAACAAGGGATAAGGCTCATTTTCTGTCAGTTTTAAAACTGTGACTTTGTCAGTAGCGATCGAGTGAACAGAATTACTTCAGCCAAGCGCCCAAACATCGGAAGTAAGCTTAAGACGATCAACACAGAAGATATACGCCAGATATAAATTAACAGTAATACACAGAACTAATGAAATGCTGCCCTACCAGGCTAAATCAGAAGTATTACACAGAACTAATGAAATGCTGCCCATACCAGGCTAAAACAACAGTAATACACAGAACTGATGAAATGCTGTCTATACCAGACCTCATTAACAGTTATATACAGAAGTAATGAAATGTTGCCCATATCAGGCAACAATTACAATGATACACGGGACTAATAAAATGTTGCCCATACCAGGCTACATTAACAGTGATAGACGGAACTAATGAAATGCTGCCCATACCAGGCTACGTTAACAGTGATACACAGAACTAATGAAAAGATGCCTATACCAGGCATCATTAACAATAATACACAGAAATAATGAAATGCTGCTTATACAATGCTAAATCAACAGTTATACATAAAACTAATGAACTGCTGCCCATACCAGGCTACGTTAACAATAATACACAAAAATGCCCATACCAGGGTTCACTAACAATTATATACAGAACTAATGAAAAGATGCCTATTATAGGCCTCATTAACACTAATACACAAAAATAATGAAATGCTGCCCATACCAGGCTACGTAAACACAGAACTAATGAAATGCTGCCCAATAATAGACTACATTAACTTTAATACACGGAACTAATGAAATGCTGCCCATACCAGGCTACATTAACCCATAAGCAGAACTAATAAAATGTTGCCCATGCCAGGCTACGCTAATAGTGATACACAAAACAAATGAAAATATGCCTATACCAGGCTTCATTAACAATAATACACAGACATAATGAAATGCTGTCTATACAAGGCTAAATCAACAGTAAAACACAGAACTAAGAAAATGCTGCCCATATCAGGCTACGTTAACAGTAATACTAAGAACTAATGAAATTCTGCCCATATCAGGCTATATTAACAGTAATACTAAGAACTAATGAAATGCTACCCATACCAAGCTACGTTAACAGTAATACACGAAACTCAAAAAATGTTGCCCATATGTTAACACATACACAGAACTTATGATATACTGTGAATGGATTAACAGTAATACATAGGACTACTGAAATGCTGCCTTTATCATGCTTCATTAACAGTATTACATAGAACTAACGAAATGTTGCCCATACCTGGCTATATTAACAGTAATAGACAGATCTGATGAAATGCTGCCCATACCAGGCCTTATAAAAGTAATACACAGAACTAATGAAATGCTGTCCATGCCAGGCTACATTTTTAGTAATACACAGATCTAATGAAATGCTGCCATTCCAGGCTACATTAACCGTAATAAATAGGACTAATGAAATGCCAGACTTCATTAACAGTCCTATTGATGAAATACTGCTGATGCCAGTCTTTATTAACAGTAATACACAGAACTAATGAAATGGTGTCCATACCAGGCGTCGTTGTCAGTTATACTTGAACTAGCCAAATGCTGTTAATACCGGGCGCCATTCACAGTTAATGCACTGAACTAGCCAAATGCTGCAAACACCATAAGCCAGGAATAGTAATACACTGAACCAGCCAGTCTATCAATTTCGGGCATCATTGGCAGTAAAAAATGAACAAGCCAAATGCTGTCATCATCATAGTAGTAAGCTAGGCTACGTTAACTAGTTCTGTGTTAACGTATCCTGGTATGGGCGGAACTGGCAACTCCAGGCATCATTAACAGTAATATGCTGAACTAGCCAAATGCTTGCAATACCAAGCGTCATTAACAGTAATATTTGAACTAACCAAATGCCGCCAATTCCGGGTATCTCTAACAGTAATACATTGAACTAGCCAAATGCTGCCAATTCCGGGCATCATCACAGTAATGCACTAAACTAGCCAAAGGCTGTCAACACCATACGTCTATATTAGTAACGGTAATACACTGAACTAGCCTTTGGGAGCTGCTGAGTTCATTAATCACATTAAGGTGGCCTTTATGCGTAAAAATTGTCACATTGTGTGCCATGAATGCATCCATAGTCTAAAAGTTCAGTACCAGGTGTAGCTTCACTGTGTCCGGATGACGGCTTCCATCCTTTCGTATCATCCCTCATGTGTAACGTCGGGTCTGAGCAACGGTCAAATTTTTCCACTCCTTGTGTAATGCTGCTTCCAGTTCTTGCAAATTCTGTAGGGAAGGGTCGAATGCCTGTACCCGACGATCAGCGAGATTCCATTTATGCTCCAGCGGATATAAATCCGGAATCATGGCAAAGTCATCACAGCATTGGTTAGAAGGGAGGCTAGTACTGCGCGGGAACGATGAGATCTGGCGTTCTCGCCCATGTATTCGTGCCTTGAAGCAAGTGCGTGATTGTCAAAATGAGGGATGACAACCGGTTGATCAGTGTACTGGTTGCCCGTCAGCTTGCCTTTTATGGTGATCAGGTCCAGCTTGCAATCATGTGAGAGGCACTCCCAAACCATGACTGAGCCTCTCTCGTACGGAACGGTTAGCTGTTACTGGGTGTATACGCCGTGTTTCTGTGCATCCAGACCCTAAGTCGTCCATCTGTGACATGGAGCAGGAACCTGCTTTCATCCGACCAATAGATGCGGTGCCATGACCTGGATTCGTTCCGTCGGGCTAAACACCATTGCAAACGTAGTCTCTGATGGCGGTCTGTCAGAAAAGGGCGCTTGATAACCCTTCTGGAGGCTAATTCTGCGGATTTCAGCCAGTTTCTCAAAGTCCTGGTGGAAAAAAGACGATTGGGTAACCATTCTCGTTTGAGATGGGAGTCTTACTAGATGAATCAGCACCCTGTCCAAGCGTTTTCACGCCCTTAACGTTTTCGATCCTTTACATCGTTTGGTTTCCTTATGCTTCCAAACCAGACGGCTAATAACTGTGTGATGGAACCCAAGTTGACGACCTATGGCTTTAAAGGACATTCCTGTCGAATGCATTCCAATTATCTGCCATCTTGGTGCTTCTCCTTGGCGCCATGTTCGAATACAATTATTCGATATTGCAAGAACCTGGCTTCAAATAACCCATATGCATCCTATTTCTCTACCTACACAAACTGAGTTTTGAAAAAAGAGAAGGAGGTATGATGCATGCGCAGGTGCTGCGATGTGGAGCATTGCAGTCATGCTTGGAGTATCACAGCATTTGTATGGAAGACCATTATTTTTAAATCCACATTAACTTCAATTCGTTTTTGCCAGGGGTGCTAAACTTGTTTTCACGAACTAACCAAATGCTGTCAATTCCAGGCGTCATTAAAAGTAATGTGTTGAGCTACTGTAGCCAAATGCCGCGCGTCAGTAACAGTAATATTTGAACTTACCAAATTAACAGTAATGCGCAGAACTAGCCAAGGGCTGCCAAAATCGGGGCGTCAATACAGCCAAATGCTGTCAAGTCCAGGCATTATTAACAGTAATACGCTGAACTAGCAAAAAAATGCAGAACAGAACAAAATAGAGCATATACTTTATTCACTCAGGTCAGTTATGGCACAATAGGTGAGGATGTATTCAAGTTACTATATAACTAGGTGGCAATTACTTAGCACATATATCTCCCGAAGAAGGAGAAAAGTCTGCACTTAAACTTGTTAATAGGGAGAGTTGATATTGACACTGATAATTACAGTAGTTACAATAGTTACACCATCACTATCGGTTTGGTCATTGCTAAGTAAGGGAGATAACCGCATTATGTCTTGAGACATTTCAGTGCGTATGTCTTTGCTAAGGGTAAATAAGTAGACCCGCAAATTAAGCAAATTATAGCAACTAAGATAGATTTATCATTGTAATAATCCTTATCACCATTTGTGTTCAAATTTGCAGGAATGTGCGGTATCCGAATACGCTTAACAAAAATTATCCGAGCTCTTGCTGGAGCAGCAAAGCTCTGTGCAACCAGAGAGCGCCGCTGACCGCCAAATGTATTTTCGCAGCGTATACTGACTGTAAGATCCTGAGGAGGGTAAAAAAAAAAAACGAAAAAAAAACATATGTCATGTTTGTTTTTTTTTCAATTTAACTGCCTACTGCTCGATGCAGCTCTCATAATATGTAAATAAGAGAACTCAGGAACTGATACAATCAGATCCACAACACCAAAAATCAAGCCCTCAATATCAAAGGGAATGACAGACAAATACAATAAAGCAGCCACAAAATGCACAGATGGCAAGCAGAGTTGAAATATGATTGATGAATATTCACAACATTTATTGATTTTATAATCTGTTTAAAAGATATAAAACAAAATCACAAAATAAAACTTTAATGATAACAGAATGAACAATACAAAGAGGAACTGCAACAGATATAGCGCCACAGAATGGTCATTGCAAAGTATACTGCAAAGTATCTATTTTTCTAAGAAATTTATTTTATTTATAGAAAAAAAAGGTAAGAGAAAAGTCCAGAGAGTGCCACAATCACAAACCGCAGCCCTTCCCAGACCCCAAGAGGAAGAGAAAACCGACAAATCCAAACAAGCACAAATCGAACAAACGTACGAAAAGCACTAAGATTAACTCTCTCTTCCCCAAGCGAGGTAATCGCAAAACTAAAAGGACTAAAAAACACAAGAACAAAATGACACATGGAAAGACATACAACAAATCGCCTCGTAGAATAAACCACACAGCAACAAAGAGTAAGACTAACACCGGGACCACCGCCTTAGAACGGTCAGTAGAGTAAACCACCGGGGGGTTTAAAGCACTTTTACAGCTAGCTTTCGTTCACCCGCATCTCATTAATATTCATAAGGAACCAGTGAACTAAATGATTCCTTAATTAGACGATTTAGTAATAATTTTAATTTTAAAAGTATTCAAGCAATATCTGCACATGTATACAGATTTCCACTTTATTTACATGCACGCAATTTTCATCGGATTTGATTTATTTCAAAATCTTAAAATTCGATAATATTTTAAAAGAAATTTAAAAGCATGTTTGTGGTGGTATTTATTTAGATTTTGTGTACGTACAACTTGGAAGGTAGATTCCAATCAAATATATTTTATACCTTCGTTCGAACAGAGTACTAGTGTACAGATTTTAAATATTATAGAAAGAAAAATAACTAAATTAGTTTTAATCTTCTTATAATATTCGGCTAGACTGATTTGTTAAATCCGATTAACCGTAGTAAATATTTTTATCAAAATCACTAAGGTGGAATCAAATTAAAGAAATCACAAGAACCGGCGAGATTTCATAAAGTTTCTCTCACGGGAAAATCAGGCTGACATTTTTTAGGCTTTCAATTCCACTTTGATGATTTATTAAATATTGACAATATTTACTTTGACCAAATGGTGGACCGCACTAAACTCCAGTTAAATAAAACCAATTCTTACGATACCGAGGCCCTTTTTATGTGGATTTGAATCTATGTATATCTAATGGTACAGTTTCCACCAAAATTTATGATAAACGGGACGATTTTGATTTTGATATAGTCAATTTCACTTTTCTGGATGGCGATTTTCCCTGGGGTATACATATCTCAACTTATTAGATTTGCCAGAGCTTCTACAAATCTTAGTGAATTTAACTGCCGTAATAAAGTCCATACTGCCAAACTTCTTCAGACACAGTGCCTTGGTAGAAAAATATCCAACAAGGTATATCGGAACCAGAATTTTGAGGTGACTTAGTGTACTTACAGATTTAGAAAACTTGTGGGAAAATGTAACTTTTCGGAGCAATTCAGAAAATTAATTAACCGTTATAAAAGAATCGGCTATAGCCTAGCTATTATGCTGCAGACTGCATGCCTAGTTATCAACCTAATCATTGTTACTCTTTAATTGCACGACGGCGGTTCGGGCCTCAGACTCAATGACGGCCTCTTCGTAAAACTTTAACCAGTAGGTTGGGGCTTGACGAGTTGTCTTTGACTTGGCTCGCCAAGGTTCAACTATTAGTTTTCATTTACTCTGTCACATAGTAGAATTAGCCATGAGTACTCGTCTTTGTTTATCATACTGATGAATTTGATTTTTATGTTTTCACTTTGATGTATTGACTGAGTTGACACTTCGGGATGGGCTCCAGGTTTGTCAGGTGTCCCATAAGGGATCGTTCTTGGTGCATTATTGTTCTTTCTGTACGTAGATAATATTTCTACAGACACTGACTCAGAAATAAGACTTTTCGCAGATTAATGTGTTTGCTATCGTGAAATCAGAGCTGCAGAGGACTCATTGAAACTTCAGAAGGATATAGAAAGATTAGGATGTTGGGCCAGAGAATGGGGTATGAGATTGGGTCAGATGGAATATAAGGCAGATAATTAGGAAGAGAACAATTAAGATTGAAGCGTCTTACACTTTAGAGGGTACGGTCCTGGAAATAGGGATTCCATTAAATACCTGGGAGTAACAATCACACTTGACTTGAGATGGAATTCACATATCAGCAACATGTGTACTGAGGCAAATAGAACTCTTGAGACGAAATCTTTATCAATGTCCGCATGATTAAAAGAGGCAGCATATAGGGGGCCTGTTCGCCCCGTTTTGAAATATGGCAGCTGTATTTGGGATCCCAAAGGCGTAGTTCTTCAACAAGAAATCGAAAAAGTTCAGAATAGGGCTGCTAGGTTGTAACCGGCAATTACTGCTTTGAAACTGGCTGGAATACTGGAAAAACTAAAACGGGTGTCTCTTAAGAAAAGGAGGAGTGACAGTAGACTTTAGACAAAGGTCTAAAGGGTGCTGCCATCATTCCAACAAATAATCTTATCCCCCACAATGAGGTGCAGTAGAAATTATGACTCATTGACTTTTCAGACCCCCGCTGCAGGAACTGACATTTGCAAGGGCTCATTCGTCCCTCAAACAATCAGAGATTGGAATGCTCTTCCAGATTTGATTATCACCTCTGCTGAAGGTACAGTGGTGCAGAAGATGGTGTGGCTAAGTTTACCTCTTTGGTGAGAGCTAGGACTTTCCAATTCACAGGTCCAGGTGGATGAATATCTTTAGACGTATCACCAGTAAAAATCTGATTCTGAAGGGGCGTGAGCAGTGCTATTTCCGCTTTCTTCAATGCATTTTTTGCTTTCAGTGGAACGATTTTCTATTGAATTCACCTACACTGTTTGCTCAGCAATAACATGTTAAGGTAACACGTTAACCATATGTCGCTATTTGTTAACATTATGGGCCCAAGCACTGTTGCCATGTTATTAACTAGAGGGCTTAGTCGACCTAGTTCGATAAACATATATGGTCTGATGTTTATAAGTATATCTACCAGTTGCCAAGCACTATTTCATCTGATTGTTCCAAATCTCATGTCATACGAGGGATGTTCGAAATGAATTGCTTATTGTCCTCTAGCTCGATATCCACGTGGAACACGATAAAAACCAATACATACCTGTATAGGGTTATTCAATATCTACACAATGGTGTATAAATATACATGTTAGACTAAGTGTAAGACATAAAATTTGCCATTTGAATACACGCAGTCATTCACCACTGCAGTAAAAATGGTTGGTAGAAGCGTCGACAAAAAAGATGAAATACGGGCTTACATCAAAGCTCGCTCAAAACTTGGTTGTTCTTTGAAGAAGCTGATGACTGAAATTTCTACTGCTTTTGGACCTTCTTGTGTGTCTTATGACACAGTTCGGCGGTGGAAAAAGAAATTTGAGTCTGGTGCAGAGTCCATCAAAAATGCACCGAAATCAGATAGGCCAAAATCTGCATCTCGTAAAGAAATCGTTTCCAAAATAAAGGAAATCATTGAAGGAGATGCCCGATTTACAGTTTGTGATATTGCACGAAAGGTAGGCATATCACTATCAACGGTTCACCTTATTTTGAAGAAGCATTTGAAAGTCAGAAAGATTTCTGCTAGATGGGTTCCACATCTGTTGGCTGACGAGCAAAAGAGGCAACGGGTTAAAGTGGCCAAAAAGCTGCTTCAAATGTTTCCAAAATATGACAAAAAGCAGTTTGCCAATGTCGTCACAGGTGATGAAACCTGGGTCCATTATTTTGAGCCCGTCAGGAAGGTTAGCAGTAAGATCTGGGCCACTAAACACAGCAAACGCCCAATAATTGCCAAACGTTCTTTGAGTGCAAAGAAGATTTTGTATGCAATCTTCTTCTCTGGTGAAGGAGTCGCAATAAATGTGCCAGTGAAAAAGGGCAAAAGCATCACCGGAAAGTACTACAAAGACGTAGTACTGAAGAAACTGAAAAAAGTATTATCAGAAACGGCGCCCTGCCACTTGTTTTAAACATGTCCGTCTTCTACATGACAATGCCCCAGCTCATACCTCCGCAATAGTTACGGCGTTTTTGAAGAAAGAAAAAGTAACTGTTTTGCCTCACCCCCCCCCCCCCCCCCGTATTCCCCAGACCTTGCCCCGTGTGATTTCTTTTTGTTTCCGAAATTGAAAGCATTCCTTGCTGGGCGGAAATACCAGTCCCGACAGGCACTTGGATCTGCCATTCATCAGTACCTTATTACTGTGCCCAAATCAGCGTACCGTGACGCCTTCAAGAAGTGCTAAAACTTTGCATTTCTAGCCACGGGGAGTACTTCGAGGGCACGAAATGAGTACTTTTGGGCTAACTTGAAATTTGAAGTCTCCAGATAGAAATAAGCAATTCATTTTGAACATCCCTCGTATATATGCAAAATGTTTTAGTATTGAGAAAGCAACAGTCGATAGTATATCTGTTTATCGCCTCATTAGAAAAACAACAACAACAGCATAAATTACAGAACACAGTGATAGAAAGACAGAGTTAAAGTATAAAACAGGGAATAAATAAAAGTGAAAAAGGAGAGAAATAAGAAAACTCAGATCGCATAAGGAAAGAAATAAAAGGATGACAATGATAAGCAAGAGGGCCAAGATGGCCCTGTATCGCTCACCTGAGTACCATAAAAGTTTCGATTCTATTGGCTCAGGAGAAGAATTTTAAATAGATTTACAAGTTGGTGGCTATGGTGACAATCTTAGATTTCCAATCGGAACGATTTTAGCTATTTTTTATTTACAAGTCACTCCGATACTTCATACCAGTCAATTTGAAGGAAGATTTTTCACTGGCCACAAGCCTTATCATACCAGTATGAATTAATATTCCTAAAGCAGGTCATGCATCTGCTGAGAGAACAAAAGATTCGGCTGTGTATTTCTTATCTGGTCAATTAGCTCTGGTGGCGGATTCCGATTCCAAGAGTCAGAGTCTATTGTGCTGTTTACAATGAAAATCTATTTTAAAGCTCTTCTCCTAAACCGAGAGGCCAACAAACAGTGTCTATTGTGCTGTTTACAATGAAAAACTTGGAAATCTATTTTAAAACTCTTTTCCTAAATCGAGAGGCCAACTGAATGAAAGCTTGCTAGGAAGTACCCAGAGCATTCTTTATAAATATATAGCGGGCTGTTATCGACCTGTCAGCTAACCTGACGGGCCGATAATGGCCCGCTATAGATTTATGCAGAATGGTGTCTGGGTATCAGGGCGATTTGGAGATCAAAACTAGCTAAATAGTTCCGATCTGAAATCCAAGACGGCCACCATCTTGAAAATGTATTTTTAACTTCTTCTCCTAAACCAATTGACTCAAAACTTTGTAGGAAGTATCAGAGGGACTTATAGATCAAAAATAGCTAAAATTGTTCCGATTTAAAGTCCAAGGGCCGCCATCTCGAAAATCTACTTTGATCTTTTTCTCCTGAACCGAAAGGGCAATTGACTAATAACTGTCACCATCTGGCACTTCGAGGGGTTGGGCTCCATGTCCCTCCTGGACTCCCACATAGACAGACTATCAAGATCATTTACAAGAACTTGGCCATCATTCGGGCTCTCAACGGTTAGTCGGGCTTTTTACCATAGTAGAGATTATATTTCATTTCCTTTGGAATACTGGGGCCCATTGCGGTATCTTTGAAACTTGAGTTCTGCTCATGTATACGCTAGAGGGCATGAGCAATTTTGCAAGCTTCATTACTGCTTATGAAAAGTCTCAATAAAACCGAGACTCCCATTTTCTAATTTGTAATGTGTTCTTTGTTTCCAAGGGCAATCTTTTTTGACGTTTATTTGGAAGTGACGAGGTCAGGCAGATCGTTTATGTAGATGAGAAACAGAATCGGCCCTAGTCCCGAGTCTTCTCAGATGTTTTAGTGGCTTTTCTTTGTATTGATATTTGCCACTAAGTGGTAAATATCAAAATAAAGAAAAGCCACTTAAACGTCAGAGAAGACTCGGACTAAATCGGCCCCAGAACGGAGCACTGGGGCATTACTGATGTAGCTGGGATCGAGTCTGACTTCTTAACATCCAGAGCTACTCACTGCGATCGGTTACCCAAAAAGGGCCCTAATCCAGCCAAGTGCTTTTCCTCTGATCCCGTACTGGTGGAGTTTCCGAAGGAGTTTGGCGTGATTCACTTTATCAAAGGTTTTTGAGGTCCAACAGTACTAGATCAGTTTGGTTATCCACACTTGCATTCCGGGCAAGTTCCTCGACCTGGGTGAGCTGGGTTTCACATGATCATTTTTCTCTAAATCCATGCTGATGGCCATGCAATCAACTGGCCTTTCGGTTCAAGAGCTCAAATTAGATTTTCAAGATGGCGACCGTGGCGGCTATCTTGGATGTCCGTTCGGAATGATTTTAGCTATTTTTAATGTACAAGTTGCCCCGATACTTCCTACCAAGTTTCGAGTCAATTTGCCTTTCCGTATAGGAGAAGAAATTCAAAATAGATTTTCAAGATGGTTGCTTTGGCGGTCAGCTGGGATTTATTTTATCTAAAAGTCGCCCCCATATTTCCTACCAAGTTTTGAGTGAATAGGCATTTTGATTCAGGAGAAGTTCAAAATAGACTGTTCTATTATTAGCTCTGGCGACCATCTTGTTCATTTGAGCAAAACTATTTTAGTGTTTTTGTAGAGAGTCACCTAGGCAACATCCAGTGAAGTTTGATGAAATTGGCATAAAGGAGTTATCATTTAACACAAATTGTTGACGTGGACGACGGACATCGACCGATCACAATAGCTCACCATGAGCTTTCGTGCTCATGTGAGCTAAATGAAACAAACAAATAAACAGTAACAAAATGACGGAAAGTAAGAAAAGCAGAAATCTGGTAGATGGCAACGACAGAAGCGATAGATGAAAATCAGAAAGGTATAAGAGTATAAACTTTTTGTCTATATGTATGTTTGCATTCACACCATTGTCATAGCTAGAGAAGTAAAAAAAGATGATGGTTTGAAAACATTATTAAGCACATTCTGAATAGTACAGAATTGGAAATCTTAAACCAAGTCGATTTTTTTTATTAAGCTCTGAAGGGCCAAGACAGAAAACTTTCATCAGATCTCATTATTCCAAAAGATTAGATAGATGGTGTACCTTGATTTTTAATATGCTCTTTGCAACGACAGGTCTGGCGTTCTTAGATTCAACTTCTAGGTGGAATATATTCAGGGATTGGAATTTATTACCAGCTTCCGTTCCGTCAACTGAAGCTTCTGTTAACAACATCTGAAAATGTGTGTCCTTGGTAATGGGCATCTCCACCCCAGTTCAGATGTATAAGTGCATATGCGCCAAGCTGTCGATAACAAAATTCGAGATTCTCGCGCCCTTTCGGATGCTCACAATCCTACTTTGTACCAAGATGTTTGTTTTACACTAAACACAATTCTGTTGTTTTATCAACTTACTGTGTATTATAAAAAAATAAAAAAGAGTTCCTTTGGAAACAAAGAACATATTACGGATTAGAAAATGGGAGTCTAGGTTTTATTGAGACTCTTCATAAGCAGTAATGAAGTTTGCAACACTGCTTACGCCTCTAGAGTATGCGGACAGTTTCTGCTGAATGAAATTCGATGAAATTTATTCTCGTAATTACACGATTACCTCGATGGAAGTATTTTATGTCAATAGCACGGCCTCTGTAAACATGATAAAAAAATATCAATTTAATCACTCCATAGGAATTTGACTTTATCGCATTCCCGATTTGTTTGTTTGGGTATTTCGAGTCTTTGTTGCTCGCCTACTAAAATTGTTTTAGTATGCATATATCCTGCGAAATGAAGCTAGTGCAGTCTACACTGCTCTTCAGGTTGCACGTTGTAATAACATTGCTTTTCTTTAATGCCTGGTCAATATCACTGTAACACCGAACTAATACACATACAATCATCGGTGCAGCATAAATGTCTCACATAACGTCGTTATATATTCCATTAAATAAGTATGGGACAAGCAAACATAATCTGTGAAGATTTACAGCATAACACGGATTTTCTATTGATTTTCCATTCTTGAGCGATTGGTCTTCAGATTATAAGCCAAAGTCCTTGAAATACAGCTTCATAATACTATTGACATTCATGCCAGAGTAGGCTTTTGGCTAGCAGTTTAGCATACTTTCCATCAATATTTCCCCATTCCTTTTGTTCATCGTATGACCCAGACGTTTATCAAATGACCATGAAATAACATCTTGGACATCGTCAAATTATAAGCTAGAACCAGAAATACCACTTTGGCTCATTAAATGTCTCGTTTCAGACAGTCTATGTGATTGTGATTAAGTTCGTGAAAGGGTATGAAAACTAATGAAGCAGAAGGTTGTCAGTCCACACCACAACCACTTTGTAGATTAAAATGTAAATGAATCGTGTGAAAGGAACTGACATTCTGTAACATTCCATCGCTTGTTGATTGTGTATTTGGGTGAGGGATAAGCACACGCTACAATCACAATTGTAATTGTTCTAAATATTTTCAGACTGCTCCATACTCTACTTAACTGCTTTCAACCAATCTAAATATAGCTTGCTACCTTGTGATATGTTTAAAATGTGTGCTTGCTCAATGGCAAATAGTGTAGAACCTGATCCGTCCGACCTGGTGTGTACTGCTTACTTGGGTTTATCTATCCGCCAACATGGTATTTCAAAAAGACAGACACATTGACAAAGTTCGCCTACATACTTCAGTTAAGGTTGTCTGTGCGGGGCAGTGAATGTGATATTAACTGTAAATTCGAGCTGTCAAGCAGAGAATTAGTAGACTGGCTTTAGCACGCTTTCCGCGAGCAGACTTTAATTATGTACATTTAAATACCTTAGAAGCACAAATCTCTCTTCACACTTCTCATCCGAAAATTAAACTAGCGGTTATACAGTGCTTCATTCATTTTATTTGTTATCACTGCTTTCACACTGAGTGATAGCAAGAGATATATGTGCAGGAGTTTTTTTTTTTTTTTTTTTTGTTTTCTTTTATGTAGTGAATTGCCGGATGAACGCGTCGGTACACCTAACACTCCTTGCCGACCTGGCGAGCTCGAACTTGAATCCCGTAGACGCCTTCATAGGATAATACGTATGAGGCCTTGCATACAGCCTTTCTCATGTTATCATTCCGTAAACTGGTTGAAATACTGTTTAAAAGACGGACAACAAAACTGAATTATCCAGATGATGTCTGCCCAACACTGCATGACGATGGATCGAGTCACAGACTCAATGAGGCTCAACCCTAAATCTTTTCTAGATGGCTTGTATCTAATTATCACGGTTCTACTAATGGTTTCCTTACGCTCGGATTAGTCAATCCATCATCTTTGTTTCATCATAATGTTGAAAGGTTTATTTATTTTTTGTAGATCCACTGATGAATAACTGATGAATAACGGAAACTCTACGCGTATCAAACAGCTATGTGTATCTGAAACTATATCAGGATTTAGGACGAGGTTAGGCGCTAGTAAAACCGGTTTTAATCTCCCACACTCCTAAGTAAATAAGAGAACTCAGGAACTGATACAATCAGATCCACATCAAGCCCCCACACGGAAGGAAAAGACAGACAAATACAATAAAGCAGCCAGAAAATGTATAGACTGCATGATGTTGGCAACTCTTTCCCAAAAAAGGTGGGAACTGTTACCCAAACTTAACTGAATATATTCTGATAATGACAATTTGAAGAATTTTACTAATATGCAGTATTCAACAGTCTGAAAGCGGCCTGTTCCGGAGAAACCCAGTCGAGTACGAAAGATTTGTTTGAAGACCAGTTTGAAGGGATCTTTTACAGCTCTCAAACTAATGCTTTTATCTGTTGAATAAATAAACCGTCGGCTGATTTTTCTCAGCGTATCGTGGACGAAAATAATGGGGTTTCAACAGCTTATACCTATACGAAAGGACTGAAATGCGAGATACGCATCGACAGAAAGTCAAATATTGTAACTGTTACTCGAGTTACAACGAATTACAACGAATGCTTTCCTAAACTAGCAGCGTTCCTTTTCAAAATACGGCTGAGGAAGGAGGAAGCGAATACATATGCTTAGGTCAACACAAACATCCACCTACGAAGTTAAAAGTCACAAGTACTCCGATTATTCAACGACAAGAATGGACAGGTTCTCAGACCTCAAGCTCTCAGAACTCCACATCTAAGTTTTTTTTAATATGCTGCGAGACATGGAGAACTGAAGGACATTAAACAAAATGTTGGGAGATGTATGGTCCAAAACAGAGGAACTTGGCTCAACAATTTGTTTGCTCTTTATTTACCCGCAAGTTGTGCAAGAAAATTCTACCTTTAAAATCAACACCGATGAAGGATTTTGCAGCAGTACCACTATCAACAATGGATCAAACTCCTCACAGACACATATTAAAAAATGGAAAAAAAAGTCCAGCGGGTGCCACAATCACAAGCCGCAGCCCTGCCCAGACACACATGTATTTCAAACTGAAAAACCGCCGAAGAAGAAGACTCAAAAAGAAACCCTGGGGCAAAGGTATAACAAACCGACTACAAGAGCAAGCAGCACCTACCGCGTTTCTAAGTTGTTTTGTTTTCAAATAACCCAAGACCACAGAGACAAAACCGAAACATTCGATCAAGTCTGTGTTTGGATGCTATGTTCGCTTCCTCCTTAATGGGGACTCAAAGGCGTTAACAAACATGCAAGAAGTAGTGCTACTGTCAGCGACATAACCAATGATATATATATATATATATATATATATATATATATATATATATATATATATATATATATATATATATATATATATATATATATATATATATATATATATATATATATATATATATATATATATATATATGTACGACCTGGGAGCATTCCAAAATACCATTACCTCCGTAGGGGGAAATAAAACGGCAAATGGATCAGACGCAGAAATATGTGAAGAAAATTATGACGAGCTGGTCAGCTTGATGAAGACATCTAGCCCAAAGACCACAGTTTATATTTATAAAATGACGCCAATAGGAGACACGAACGTGACCAATTTTAACACTTGTATTGAGAGACTTTCTTTACACTGGCAGAAACATGACGTGATTATGCATCAACAGCATTCTGGATAGGGGTACCAATAACACGCTTCTTTTCAAAAGACAGGATCCACCTTTCACGGTCGGAAATAAAGTGACAACTATGACTTTTTGTGTTTTTGTGCGAGCAAGCTATTGAGAGAACAATATCGGTGCTCCGGTGCAGTTTCACGGAAAACAAGACCAGGACACTAGTCACCAAGAATATAGCAAGAAGCGAGAATCACGGCTGTGAAAAAGGCGGACACATTTTAGCAGCATGTTGGTTTTTTCAAGGGACTCCAGTGACGGGCGGTTCTTTTGTAAATACTAATTCATATTGTGTTCTTGAAAATTTATGTAGTGTAACTCAGACAGCGCCTGTATATTTGGAACTTCTATTTCAACATATAAAGACAATGTTCTTGTCATTCTAATCGGAGTTCATGTTCATCTAAAGTCACAATAAAAACTGATAATGGAAAAAAAGAACTTCTAGTGAGTTACATTCTAGAGAAGACAATAGTATAGAATCAGTTTTAAGATTTATAAATGGCAATGATTCTGTAAGGTCACAGAGAAACATGTAATCAAAACGATGTTCTAAACTTGAATTTAGCATCCAAAGGTATCAATTTTGATCACATTAGCATTGAAGGGATAATTGGGCAAAACATGGGCAATTTTCGCAACTTGGCTATACTGACGGAACAGAGAATAATTCTTTACATGTATTCAGCATTTGTGAAACGGTTAAAACAACACAAATTGGCTAAGTTTGTTTAGAATTGACGGGATTCAAATGCTTTCTGAAAGAGTAATGGCAGTGGAGGTATTAAGGTTTATGTGAGAAATGATATTTACGCATGGAAAAGGGACGATCTTTCTTATCTGGTAATATGTATCGTCTTCCAGACTTGCGTATAGACATTGCGTATCAATGGTAGAATTGAAAGTTTTACTGACTATGTCTTAAGAGAAGAAAAAGAAAGTTATTTTGTTGGGGGATGTTGACAAGAATTTAATGATACTGATGTGCCTATTTTACGACATCTTTAGGTTTTAGTCAACTTGTAAAGCACCCGACCAGAGAAACAATCATGTGCAGTTCATTGGTTATATACTAATTATGAAGAAACTATCTCTAAAGTACATGTATGTAAACAAACATTAAGTAGTCAGTGTTTAGGATTGGCAGCAGTTGCAGATACAGGTTTGATTTGGGTTAAAGTTGTCTTTAGTAGAAGTAAAACGGAAGTGAAAAGTCGTCTGAAATTTAAACGAAGAATACAAATCGGATCGTTGATTCTGTCTATTAGAAACCCACAACATGGTGTCAGAAGTGGTTTGAACACATTGTTAGACTGTAAACGTGTGATGACAGGCGCCGATTGTTAAACTATCGATCTCCGATTGATAAACGTCTGAATCGGAATAGAATATATTGACTTTCACACATAGAAAAATGCCAAAATTCAACCCGCCTGACCCAATGGACTTTTCCAAGCCTAATAAATGGCCAGAATGGAAACAGAGGTTTACCAGATATCGGATTGCATCAAAGCTTAATCAAGATTCAGTCGTAGTACAAGTGGCAGCACTTGTTTACTCAACTGGAAAGGAGGATGAGAACATTTTTAAGTCTTTTGGCCTGACATCAGTGGTCTTGAAATTTGTGTCAGTGTAATCACATTTAAGATTGATACAGGTGCTGATGCAACCGTGATGTCTGAGGTTACATATAATTCACTGCGTAAGAAACCGCGTCTTGAAAAGTCATCGTCGCTTCTGACCAGTCCAGGCGGTCAGCTGGGCTGTATTGGTATTGTATTTACTTTAAAAGGCAAAAAGTACAGGTTCAGAATTTTTTGATATCCGATAACACGGCTAATAACCTCAATAATAGGAGACTTAATAAAGTCATGCAAAAGATTCAGTTTGCAGGGCTTAAGTTGAACAAGGGCAAATGCGAATTTAGGAAACACAAACTTGAGTATTTTGGCCATATAATAAGCGAGAAAGGTATCAGTCCTAATACTCAGAAAATTAAGGCTATATTGAACCTCAAAGCTCCTCAAAATGGGCCAGAATTACAGCGTGTCATAGGTATGGTTAATTACAGTTATGAAGCCCCTAAAGGGAGATGCTGCATGGTTCTGGGGTCCAGAGCAAGAACGGGCATTTGAAAAAAGTAAAAGAAAAAATACTTCTGCTCCAGTCCTTGTGTATTATGATCAATCAAAACCAATTGTAGTAAGTGCAGATTCAAGTTGTTATGTGTTGGGGGCAGCACTTTATCTAAGAGGTGGGGAAGAACTCAAACCAATAGCACTTTGTTCAAGAACTCTCACTGACAGTTGAAAGAAATGGGCACAGATTGAAAAGAAATGTCTGGCGCGGGTATGGGCCTGTGAAAAATTCTCCAGGTATTTGCTGGGTCTTGAGTCAATTACCCTTTTAACTGACCACAAACCACTGGTTCCTCTGATATATCAAACAGCCAAGATTTGGACAAAACCCCGTTGAGATGCCAAAGGCTCTTAATGCGTCTTAGAAGGTTCAATGTGAAAGCTGTATTTGTAAGTGGTAAAGATATGGTAGTACCTGACATCGTATCAAGAGCCCCCACCCCCCCCCGCCCCCTCAGGACAGTAATGAGACCCTAGAAAATGAGGTCTATGTACAGTCAGTTGAAAAGAATAGGCCGATATCAGATATGAAGCTTGAACAAATGAGATATGAAACAGAGCATGACAGTGACCTTCAAAGGTCAGTAGATTCATAAAAAATGAATGGCCTGTAAAAGCCATATTTTTGGAGTACGCAATGAGCTGTCAAAATCCAAATGTTTAGTGACCTATCAGAGCAGAGTTGTTATACCAAAAGAATTACAGGCAGAAACTTTGCAGAGCATTCATGAAGGCCATTTGGGCATCAATAAATGCAGAGAAAGAGCCAAGATGTGTGTATGGTGGCCAACCATATCTAAAAATATCAAAAACCTAGTCGAAAATTGCTCATTCTGCCAAATGCATAAGCCAACTCAGAAAAAAGAGCCATTAAAATCCACAAGTCTACCTGATAGTCCTTTGGAGAAAATTGCGGCCAATATGTGCGAATATGAAAACAAACATTATCTTGTAGTCACAGATTATTATTAACGCTATATTGAGTTAGTACACATGCCTAAACTCACAAGCAGTATGCTAATAGGCAAGTTAGAAAACACATTTGCGCGCTGAGGAGACCCAGAAGAGATGGTATCCGATAATGGCATGCCGTTTAAGTCGGCCGAGGTAAGGAAATTTGCTAAAAAATGCAACATAAAGCAAACTTTTATCCTCAAGGAAACGGTGAAGCAGAAGCCGGGGTAAAAATAGCAAAGCGTATTTTAGCCCAAAAGAACATATTTCAAGCTCTGAAAGCATACAGAAGTACTCCGATAGCCACGACTGGTTATTATAGTCCAGCTCAAATGATCATGGGCCGTAATATTAGAACAGCAATTCCTATCTTACCACAGAATCTAATGCCAAAGTGGCCAAAACATAAGGAAGTGCAGCAAAGTGATGCAAAGTTAAAATACAAAAGCAAATTCTACTTCGATCGTAGGCACAGTACCAATTCACTCCCTTTACTAGGTCGAGGTGACCCAGTTTGCCTTAAAACTGATAAACAAAAGACCTGGAACCAGATGGGTACAGTAGCCGATGCCGATCCCGATCGTCGATCTTACCTAGTTTTCATTCCCAAAGATAAACCGTAAGCATTTGCAAGTGTTACCAAATGCAGAGGCTGACTGTGACGCGTCCAAATCAAAGCCAGAAACTCCCACAGAACACAGAACCTCACTCCACAATTGCCTCAAACATCCGAGTCCGCGAAAACGCCATCCAAAACTCCAATTAAAGTGTTTAGGAACCCAGAGACTAGCAAAGGTGAAAGCCGTTGTTCTAGTGGCAGGATTTCTAAGAAACCAGACTGGTTGAAAGACTTTGTCACAAACTAAGCAGCTTATTATACATGTAGTTTGATGAGTGACAGTGATGGTGTTGGGATTTAACAGTATGTTTTTTTTTGTTTTTTTTTTGTTGTTTTTTTTTTTTGTTATTTTAAGTTTAGTTTATTTCATTCAAATCAATCAGAACTTAAAAAAAAAGATGTTTAGGACTGGCTGCAGTTGCAGATATAGGTTTGATTTGGGTTAGAGTTGTCTTTAGTAGAAGTAAAACGGAAGTGAAAAGTCGTATGAAAATTAAACGAAAAATACAAACCAGATCGTTGATTCTGTCTATTAGAAACCCACAACAGTCAATGTGCAATATTTTGAGATCGAAAATATACGCAAAAATAAAGCACCGCAAGCATAATACCCAGTCACAGCAATTATTTGTTTATGTATTAAAGTTATCGTTGCAAAAATGTCTGGAAAGAAAACGACGGAGGGACAGATAACAATCCTAAACCAGATCTTGATAATATCAACGGACAGATAACAATCCTAAACCAGATCTTGATAATATATAGCAAGTTTGGTTTAAAGACCTTGTTATTTACTCAAGTTATCGTCCGGAAGCGAAAATATGGGCGTGTCTCGGGCAGATAACTCCGTAAACATTTGACGAAATTTGCCCATTAGCAATTCCAAACCAGATCTCCTTAATGTCAATGCATATAAAAGTTTGGTTAAAATCCCTTGTTATTTACTCGTTATCGTCCGGAAACGAAAAATACGGGCGTGTCTCGAGCAGATAAATCCGTAAAAAAATGACGAAATTTGCCCATTAGCAACCCCAAACCAGATATCCACAATATCAATGCACATTGTTTGGTAAAAATCCATTGATGTTTACTCAAGTTATCATCCGGAAACGAAAAACGGACGGACGGACGGACAGACACACGGACGTCCAACGTGAAACCACAATACCCCGTCACTATTGTGTGGCGGGTTATAATAAACACAATATTATAACATATAGGTTATTAAAAGAATTATGAAAATTAGTTTAAAACTGATTTATCAAGATGGAAAGCAGTAACAGCATTTGACAATATAAACGACATGGTAGAAGTATGGAATACATTATCTTTAGAAATAGTCAATAAATACGCGCCTATCAGAACGCACAGAGTTAAAAGAAAATACCAGTCAGAGTGGCTGACAACAGACATTTTAGATTGTATGAAAGACAGATATAGATGCGATAAATGGAAAACTGAAGAATTCTGAGGAAAAGAGTTTCAGCTTTGTTAGATAAAACAAAAAGAGAAGCATATTGAAATAAAGCTGAATAAGAAACCTTGGAAACTTTAAGACAGTTTGGGGCAAGGAACAAACATGCTTCATCTAATAGCAACTTTGGCAGTAAGTAAATGATACATTAATAACTAATGAAAAAAGATGTTGCTGGTATCTTTAATGATTTCTTTATAAATGTACCGTCCAAACTAAAAGAACCACTAACTCCATCCAACTTCGAAACACTTAGATATTATGTTATACTAAAATGCCCAACGTACCTATGACAAAGGTTTCATTCATCACAACATATTTGTCCTGTACTGCTTCGACAGCCTCAAGTTTAGATTGTATTGGTATTTTTATAGCTCCTAGCCTATCACCAAGTTTAACATTTATTATCAACCTAAGTATGTCTTCTAGCATTTTTCCAGATTGTTGAAAAAAAATGCAAAGAAATCCTATATTTAAAACAGGAGCACAGGATGCGTTCAATATTACCAACTTTGTCAAAAAAAAATGAAAAATGGGTTAGCAAGAAACTTATAACTTATCTAGATGGCTATAAATTTCTTCATAAAAATCAGAGTGGATTTAGAATGGGTCAATCAACAGAATCGGCCCTTACACTGATAAGTGATACTTGGCTGAACGCGATCAATAATGGGAATTTAGTGGGGTGTATCTTGGTAGATTTTCGTAAGGCGTTTGATTTGGTAGATCATAATTCCCTCCTTCAGAAACTATATTACAGACTAAATGAATTGCATCATGGTTTGCTTCGTATCTCTGTATATATCAGCAAGTTAATATAAATGGAAACTTATCTAAAAGTGATAGTGTAAGGTAATGGCGTTCCTCAAAGATAAATTTTAGCCCCCCCCCCCTCCCCCCCACTTCTATTTCAGTTTTTAAATTACTAACCTTGGAAGATGTCATTGGCTCTGTTGATTTATATGCTGACGGCACTAGATTATATGATATCCGGGACAACAAGGGTCAAATTGAAAATAATCTTCAGCATGCTTTAAATCTACTTCACACGTGGTGTCTAGAGACTGGGATGAAACAGACAAAACAAAATTAATGTTAATAACAAATCGTCAGAAGACAAACAACAGCAACAAAAAACAAAACAAAACAAAACAAAAAAAAAACAAAAAAAAAAAAAAAAAAAAAAAAAAAAAACTTTAACCAATAACAATCAGACACTCATATAATGATACTGGATTGCATATAACATGTTCTGAAAAAAAAAATGGTTTTCATTTTGATGACAATTTAGAGTGGAATAACCATTTTCAACATTTTGCAAAAAATATCGACTTCCTTGTGGCTGTTTTCTCGGATAACTTCATATTTATCCCAACAACATAGAGTTATATTTATCACATAACCGTCAACTTATTCAGTGAAATAACCCATGTCATAAAAATCATATAACCACACGTGTTATAACACCTGCAAGGCTTCCCATTGGTTAGCCTAATTACCCTCATTAATATTCGTATTACTCCGCTTATTGATAGCAACCAAGATGGTGTCCGCGTTCGCCGATACAACTTTAACTTTTGAAACAGATCCTGCCTTCAGTTTTGAGATGATTTTGAGATGAACGATAAATGTCAGACCGATGGAAGTGTGAATAACACAGCTGCCAGAAATATTCACGGTGGTTAAAATTCGATGTTTCCGGCAACATATTTAGATCACTTTCAACATCGATGTCGTCAAACAGTCAAAGAAAAAAAATCACCACCTCCAAAAAGCATTGGAGGATAACATGACTCCGACAGTCAATAAATGTGTCAAATTAAAATCCAAACTACAGTTAAAATATTTTATGTGTTTGAAATGTCATTTACTTGGGTGTATCAGCCACCGTATAAACTGTATTGATCTAGGGTCAATGACCTTTAAATACGACAGCTGACTTCGGGGGATTTCCCTACTGATTCTCAGTGACGTATTGACTCGCTGAATGACGTTGAAGGGAATATTTATCTTTAAATTCATTTATTCAAATGAAATATATATTAGCTCAAATAAAAATCATCATTCATTCCTACAATTTAATGAAGTAATAAATGACATATTTATCTTGTTTCTAGGTATTTTCGGTACTTATCAAATAATATGCAAACTATTTTTGTTGCGTAGTACTATTGAATCCTTGGTAGTGAGTTGTTCCGCTTAACTATGGAAAGCCGTTATCTTAACATATTTTGTGCATTTTTTTTTGTCATCGGAAGGGCCATGTAAACAGAATCTTACATTCGTGGTCATTTACTATGAAATTTTTGAAACTCGTTGGGTAATTTCGCCAAGGCTCGCAAAATACCCCGAAATTACCCAAGCTCGTTTCATAGATTTCATATTAAAGGACCACTCATGTAAGATCCTCTATATATAAAGTCTATATATGCTTATATAAAGCCTCATCTTGAATATTGCTGCACCATATGGGGACATTCTTTCGATTACATAATCTTTGCCAAAAATATTTTGCAGGTTCGTTTTTCGACTTTTTATAAAGTCGAAAAACGAACCTGCAAAATAATTTTAGGCAAATGATTATGTGGGAATTATCGAGGATGCCTTAAAACCCTATACTTTTTTACATTTGAAGAAGTAATGTTCATAAACAAAGCAAAACTTACGTACAAAATTGCAAATAACACAGTTCCCATTTATTTAAGTTGGAAATATCACCATTTTTAATCTACAATCAGTATGGAACAAACATTTTACAATATAAAAATCAAATTAAACATACTTAAAAGAAGTTAGGTATATTCTGGTGCTCTTGTCTGAAACAGAATTACAACAGAAATTAAAAATGCGGACACATTAAGCAGCTTTGTTTCGAAATGTCTACAATGGCTAAAAAGAAGGGAATGCTTCTTAATTCAATGCCATTACCTCCACCGTCTGATGCCAATTTATATTGCATGTTTGCAAACGCATATACCTTATATTACTTTACCAATGACTGTTCCATTTTCTCTATGAAAATAAAACTAAAGTTCAATAACCAAAATTATACCATAGCTGGACCATGGGATAATTTTCAGTTTTGAAAATTATCCCACGGTTTATTTATAGATCTCACAGGTGTACTTTAGAATGACTGTCAACCCATCAGTGCACCTTAACCTTTTACACTCTCTGGGCTAATTCCACAGACGATGACAAATTGATGATATTTTTCCTAAAAAGCAGGTTTTTGATTTCTGGGAAAAATAAGAAAAATATTTCAAAATGTTGTATGTTGAATTTTGTACTCAGAGTGCTAAGCATCAATTTTCAGCAGACATTTTGAAATATTTTCTTATTTTTCCCAGGAAACAGGATTTGACATTTCATGCAAATTGTCTCCAAGTGTCATATTTTCAGGAAAAAATAAACGTATCATTAATATGTTGTCTGCCGAAATTGTCCAAAGAGTGCTAACCATCAATTTTCAGCTGTTGACATTTTGAAAGTCTTCTTATTTAGGCAAATGGATTTGACATTTCATACAAATTGTCTCCAATAGAGACAGTTTGCATGAAATGTCAAATTCTGTTAGCTGGAAAAAAAAAAGTATCATCAAATATAGTGTCTACTGAAATTGCCCAAATAGTGGTAAAGGTCAGAGGAACTTCAAAATTACTTAAAACTGCACTGAACAACTTTCTATGAATGACACATTCAAGTTTTTGTTGAAAAACAACACTTAAAACCAGATAGTCTGTCTGGTGTATATTATAATGACCAAAGCTACAGCTGACCAACCAGATTGCACCAAAATTTGACCAAATTAAGATGCTGATATAATTTCTTTTGATTGACATGATTGCAACCAATCAGATTTTAGCAGTAGTGCCTCAGTAAGTTTAATTAAAATAAAAGGGTGTTGCATCATTTTAAGTACACAAGATCAATAGGTCCAGCATTACATCAGACCGGATGTTACCACTTTACCATAAAATTATACAAAAAATGAAAATAAAAAAAAGTAGAAAAAGATATACTTACGCTCGTAATTAATAAAAGTATAGTTTTTGTAAGAAAAAAAAGCAGTCTCATACATTGGTTAAAACAGATAAACCATGTTATTGTCTCGTTTTGGGAATACTGTAAATTTGTAAATTATATCATAGTTTGGTGACCTTTCACTGTCTGACCCAAACTCGGCTCCGCCTCGTTTGGGGTCAGACAGTGAAAGGTCACCAAAATGTGGTATAATTTACAGTATACCCAAAACCTCGACAATAATCATAGTTTATCTATAACTTAATTTGTTTTGTTTCTCATATCATTCTGTTTGTGTTTATGTGTAAATGGTTGTTTCAACATTTGAAAATGTCATGTTAATTCTGTATGTGCTTGAGATAACTACATGTTTGTTATTTTAGAGGGTCCCAGGGAAGATTGGCTATGCCAACTGTGCAACCATCTTAAAATTAGAAAAGTGTCCATGGGACACGGGTGCTCCCGCCCGGAGCACTTCATATCATATAATGCTTAAATTATAGGCCAAGAGTGCTGATCCAGAGAGATATTGCAAACAACATAACAGAGATCTTCTACGTAAGACAATAGAATCCGTAACTGATGTTCAATGAGGGCAGAAAAATCCCAACCTTAGGGTCCAATGTTCCAGTAAGGCTGTGAAATAAAAGTAAAAAAAGACTGCCTTTGGAAACAAAGAACACACAAAAATCACGAAAATCGGAGACTCGGTTTGATTGAGTCTGTTCATATGAAACTGAAGTTTGCGATGCTGCATACGTCCCCTAGCTCCGGCTTAAGCGGTATTCGGAAGTTTCATGAATATATTTCATGCGCTTTAGGTGCCGGCCACGAAGAAAGCATTACACTACATGAATTTTTGGCAAGGGGAGTTAATTCAAAACCCGAATTAGCCAGAGTTGTCTTTCTTGTTCCCGATATGTCTCGAAATGATTTAGCCATCTGTGAAGTTTCATAAATACATTCCATAGTGTTTAGGAGTTATAAGTCAGACACAACATGGATTTTAGGCAAGGGGAGTTAATTAAAAAAAAAAAAAAAAACAATTACCCAGAGTTGTCTTCCTTGTTTGTGATACATCGTCTCGATATGATTTAGCAATCTGGGAAGTTTCATGAATATATTCCATATGGTTAAGGAGTTGTCATCTGGACAAAAAGAAAGCATATACACTAAATGGGTTTTTGGCAAGAGGGTTAATTCAAAAATCAAATTAGCCAGAGTTGTCTTCCTTGTTTGCGACACATTTTACAATTTAGCCAGCTGTGAAGTTTTATGAATATATTCCATACGGTTTAGGAGTTATAAGCCGGACACGAAGAAAGTATTTACACTACATGTGTTTTTGGCAAGGGAGTTAATTCAAAAACCAAATTAGCCAGAGTAATCTTCCTTGTTTCGTGCAATGTCTATGTATTGGCTATGTACCCCATATTTCTGAGCTGTAATTTAGCACTGAATCAACGAGCGAATACAATAGTTTGTATTTTTCTGTTACTGGTAATTATAGGGGTGGTTGGGTGGTGCGAAGGTGTCATGTATCTTGTGCCTACGGGGCGTCCAACTGATATTGGCTTACAGTTAGGCAAGGCCTGCTATCCTTGTAGTTAGTAAAGGTAGAGGGGGAATGTTTTTATTTCTTCTATTTCTTCCCTTTCATTCCTGTTACTCTTTCTTCCCTGTTCCTCTGAGTATTTATTCAAGAGATATAAGTGTAGGTAAAGGCCTTTACAGAGACAAAAATCCCTTAAAAGTAATATATTGTTACATACGTTACCATTGATAAATCTTTAAGCAAAGTCATGTGAGGGTCTAACATATAATTTATCTTTAGATGTTTTTTCTAGACATAACGAAATTATAAGCCATTACCATACATTGAAAACTTCAGGACAGTTTTCAGTATTCTATGGTCTTGATGCAGATAGAACTTTACTGTTAACAGTATTGAATGTTTATAACTGGCAAAAAAAAGCGGCATTTGAATCTGCAGTTTTGGAAATGCTAAAAAAAAACTTCTAAATGATACAAAATAGAGATACTAAATACGGATGCAAAATACCATACCGAAAAAAAAGGAAAGAGATAATTCTACAATCACAAGAAAAACACAAGAACAAAATAACACAAGGGGCAAGACTTAAAACAAATCGCCTCGTAGAATAAACCACAAAGCAAAAAAAGAGTAAGATTTACACCGGGACCACCGCCTTAGAACGGTCAGTAGAATAAACCACCGGGAAGGGGGGCGGGGTGGTTAAGCCGTTTTACAGCATGGTTACCGAAGCCCCATAAAAGGCCATACAAAACACGCTTTATTGCAAACTCTACATTAACTTCTTGTTTTACTGCTATTAAAAAGCATGTAGTTGAATACTGTGAGACAGTACATGACATATCTGTTACAAATCTTTTTGGTCTATAAAATATTCCGATATTTTTTAAATTAACTTAAATCAAGATATTTCCGAGCATCTAGTTTGTCTATATATGTTTTTTCCACGCTTTATACAACACTGCCGCATAAGATGATTAAAGATAAATTTCTTGATTTAACTGAAAGAACCTTTTTAAGAGAAAATTATGTTTACCTTGCTTATAATGAGAAACATGCTTTATGCACTTGTGAGGATCAGAAACACAAGTGACTAAAGCATGTTTGTGATCTTTTCAGAAAGTTTATGAGGCGCTTTTGTTTCTTCATGATAATATCTTTATTCGGATTGGTATAAAATTATACTAACAGTTTATTGGTGTACCTAACTTTGCCCGCCTTATTGCAGTTCTGTTTCTTTTTTTGTTACGAAGGAAACTTTATGTCGTCCGTTTCTCACGAACATCAGGCCAGTATTATTGAATCATCATTTCAATGTCTAGATATTTGGATCTTACTTAAAAGCTCCATATTATTCAAAAATAGACATTCTTTATCCAAGAAATGTGTAATAAATAGATATATACGATCATCAAATGTGGGATCTGACAGCCTGTAAAATTTAATTAAAAAAAATCTAAAACTAAGACTGACTTGTCAAAATGACATGTATCTTAGCGGGTTCGGAATCCACTTTTTAGGCTTATTTTGCTTTTTGTATGTCTTGCTGCTTGCAAAGACATGCGCACCATACGTTTCATTTCCAAACTTTTGAGGTTTAGCCACACTGATGAAGTTTAAATAACAGAACGACATCTGTGGCACTAAATTAGGTATAGTTAAGCTCATATAGTCTATCATTTTTGAACTGAATTAATTACCCAAGCTCACCCCTTATGTTTATGATGTTCATCAACGATGTTATTGACAATATCAATACAGATTCAGAGAAGTTTCGGTAAATTTAAATTGCTACTTGCATCATCACATATTAGTAACACCACATTAAATCCAAACATGTAGAATAGATGAATAGCTTCAAAAACACAATCCATTGTCTAATCCGGTCTCAGTGGTATAATAAGGACCACTTACATCTGCGTTAAAGCTTACATCCCGCCAAAGAACTGGAGTATATATGATGCCTTTACAGTCGTTTGTTGTCCAGCTCGCGGTAGATGTCATGCATCGTTGACATGTCCTTTGGGATCATTGGGCCCATTGTGGTATATTTAAAAATGGAGTTCTGCCCATGTATACGCAAGAGGGCATAAGCAGTGTTGCAAATTGCATTACTGCTTATGGAGAGCCTCAATAAAACCGAGACTCCAATTTTCTAATCCGTAGTGTGTTCTTTGTTTCCAAAGGCAATCTTTTTGACGTTTATTTATGTGTCAAAGCGTGACCGATGAATTTATTTGGACTTAGCGTTCCAGTATATGACTGGCTGTTACTTTTACTTCGTCAAATATGAGGGCTCCTTCAGATACTGGAACAGGTTTTCCTAATTTTCCTGTGGAATTCTTGTATGTTCAATGTTTTTATTCTTCAGCAATCCTGTTATTTATAGGTCCAGGATCCTCCATATTTGATCTCATAAATGATTTCAATGTTGAAACAGAAGGCAGGGTTAAAATATTAAATTACTTGAGGGGCCGGTCTCGGTGGCTCAGTTGGATGCGCCCGTCCGACTGGAGACCAGGAGGTCGCGGGTTCAACCCCCGCCGAGGTCGGCAACATTCTTTCGTAGAGATTGATCATGAAATATTTTCTACGGTCATTCTCTCCCTTCCGCTGATTCAAGAAGGGCAGTTTCTGGCAAAAGAATGTGCACAATACTGGTTAACCGCTTAGAGGACTAAGCCTGCCCAGTAAACGTGTGGTTAGGTAAACTGGCCGCGCTCGACATGACCCCATTGGGTTGACTGGGCCGTAAAACCTCAACACAAACAAAGAATCAAAATGACGAGGGCCTCATAAGCCGCTTGATCTCGAAAACACAAACAAGGCAACTCGATAAGTAATCACACTGAAATGGTTTCCCGTGTTCCCTCCATTTGTTCTTTAATCTTTGAGAAAGTATTTGATTGTTTTGCCTTAAATCGTTCACCCTCTTTATGCTGTGGAAACATTTTGTCCAGCTTAGACATAAATTCACAGTGGTAACCACGTCCTGTAACTCCTTCCCCTGTTCTTGTCTAATGTGCACATTTAGTTTTCATATGTTTCTAACTTCTTCACACGTTTATATGTTTTTCGCCTTCGTTTGGTGAGTTTTTTTTGTGTGACTCGAACTTTGCATTAACCATAGATCACTTATATTGTTTTCGGGTATTTCGTGTAATACCAATTCTTACACAAGTTTTTACACAAGTAGTTCTTAGAATGAAAGTGTGAAGGACCTGGGGTTTTTTGGTTTATTTTTTAGCATTACTGCATTACTGGCTTAATCATATTAATTATGCAAATGGGTACTTTGGTAGCCAAAAAAGTGCAGGGAAAAATGACTATTTTAAATTACATTTACACAGGTATCTTTCATAAATAATTACGTCATACATATGTGAACATTTTTGTTACTGAAATATGGACTGTAATATAAAATATAATAAAAGTGAACTTGTGGCAAATATTTGAGGTGCTGCTCATTTTGATACGCTTTTCACTGTCTCCATCCCTACTGATTTTATTTCCATAATTCACGGTTTCACTGACTGTTCCAGCCTAGCAAGTTATCGTGTAAATGTGATTGTTCCATTCTCTATGAAACATACAGTTTCGTCCAATGTTTTTTCAAAAACATTGTGAAGTTAATCGAGTTACTAATATGACAGTTTACTGTCATATCTTTTCTTCTTCTGGTTTTCGGCGTGAAAAATTTAAGAGGCATTGCTTTTTCGGGGATTTTTAATATATATATATATATATATATATATATATATATATATATTATCTTTTTCCCGTTTATTTTCACTTTTCTTGTTTTTCTTCATAGAAGCGACTGACAGGAGCGGCAAATTACCTGAAAGTTCTGTCCGGTCGTGCCAAAGCTTACAATCGACATTATCGAACCTCGTTTGTCCCACCCATTCTCTAAATTTAGTTGGTTTTCTCGTGAGTGTATCTTTGATTTCTAGGTAGGTTTTTCCAACACCAGTGCAAAGTATGAAGTTACTTGTAGGTTTTATTTGATTAAGATACTCGTCGATACTAACATGACCTTAATGTAATGTGGCTGTATGTACTTGAAATTTGTAAGATCTTTCCTGGTCAACCAAAAATTCGTACGGCTTTTTGAGGGTCAGTATATTCAATTTCACATTCTTCTCCTTCTGTGATCAGGTATCTGTGTCTAATGCCTCTAAACTCTCGAGCTAAAAATCTATTTTCTATTGCCTTTGCCTGTATACTTAAAAACATAGAATTCACCCTGTGTCCAGTTTCAGAAATGAAGTTTTTAGAAGTAAAACATATTTTAACAAGCAATACTTAACCTATAGATAATGTGCTATTCTATTCTGCTATCATACTTTTCCACAGAAAAAAAAACGACAGTAACGTCGTCGCATAGTCTTAATCCAGAAGGTCCCTTAGGCAGTCACCTGTGTGACGTCACTTCCTCCGGCTCTTTTGACTACATGTCAGTTTCTTTGATGATAAAGCCTTAAAGGGTAGAGCTAAGCGGGGATAGGGAGGCGGGATTATCTTATCTACAGGTTAAGTATTGCTTATTAAAATATGTTTTACTTCTAAAAACTTCATTTTAACTGCACAATATAATGTGCTAGAATTAGCATAAAATGGTGGAAAGGAGCTTCCAATTCTAACACCAAACAAGTAGATCCCTCCACTTCTGGATTAAGGCTCAGGAAACTCTTAGGATAAGCTCATTCTTGATATAAATCCTAAGAATAAGCTCATTCCAACATACATATAAGATATTAATTACCTTAATATATATGTACTGTAGTGTTTGGAGGCTGTTAGTCTTCTTCAGGCATCCAAGGAACAATCAACTTGGCCCCCACCACTTTTTAGGCCACAACAAGTGGGCCCAAATTATGCAGGTTTTGAAGTTGCTGAGACAAATCCCGTTATCGCTCCCCTGAGTCCTGAGCATAAAAGTACTAGAGTCCCAGATAGTACATAAGTTTCAAGGCAATCTGCCTAGTGGTTCAGGAGAAGAAGATTTTTTAAGGCTTTAGCCATGTATGAGCATGACAGTTATTTTGGTAATGTGACCTAGACCATTGGAATAACATTTTTTTTTCTCCTAACCCATGTAAAATAAAAGTCAAAAAGGATTGCCTTCGGAGACTCGGTTTGATTGGTTAAGCTTCTTTAAGAATATAATTTTAATTAGCCTAGTAGTTTCTAAGAAAAATGATTTTAAAAATAGTCAATCGAAGTGACCTTTGGCCAATACCTTGACCTTTAACATTCATACGGGCTGAATCGGGCTGCATTTCTATATCGTCAACTATAATAGCAACTGAAAAAAGCACTTTTTCATCTTTTCCCATTCAAAAGCCTAATGGCCCAGTTTGACCTTGCTCTAAAATAGGTCAAAGCTCATCATTTATATAAATTTTATAGTACTAGACCCAGATACTGCATACTAATTTTCCAGTGGTTCTAGAGAAGAAGCTTTTATAAGGTTTTTGCTATATTTAGGCATGGTCGCCATCTTGGTCATGTGACCTGGACTATTTGAATATAATTTGTGTCTATCATCCAACATAGGTTTCAGATTAGATATTATTTCAAACTGCCTAGTAGTTTCTAAGATTTTTTAAAAGGACTTTAAAAAATTCAACCCGAGTGACCTTTGGCCCAGGTTACTAAATGACCTTGACCTTTAGCATTCATAGGGGTTGAAGTTGACTGCATTTCCATATTATAAATGATAATGATAACAGAAAAAAATGCACAGTTTCAGCTGTTTCCATTCAAAAGCCTAAGGTACCAAATTTGGCAGTGGCATAAAATAGGTCAAGTTCAACCTAGGGTAAAAATTTGAATAAACTTGGTAGCACCTAGTCACTTGATGCTACATTCCAAGTTTCAATGCAATTGGCCCAGTGGTTCTGGAGAAGATTTTTAAGGTTTCTACTATATTTGGGCATGGCTTGGTCACGTGACCTAGAATATTTGAATATAATTTGTTTCTTCTACATAGGTTTCAGATTAAATATTATTTCAATTTGCCTAGTAGTTTCTAAGAAAAAGGACTTTAAAATATTCAATCCAAGTGACCTTTTGCCAAGGTCACTAAATGACCTTGACCTTTAGCATTCATATGGGGTTGAAGTTGACTGCATTTCCATATAACAGATCTTAATAGCAACAAAAGAATGCTCAGTTTCAGCAGTTTCCATTCAAGGTCTAAGGTACCAAATTTTGATCTTGCCGTAAAGTAGGTCAAGGTCAACCTAGAGTCATCATTGGAATAAACTTGGTAGGATGCTACTTACCAAGTTTCAAGGCAATTGGCCCAGTGGCTCTGAAGAAGAAGATTTTTTAATGTTTTTTACCATATTTAGGCATGGCGGCCATCTTGGTCATGTGACCTGAACCATTCGAACAAACTTTTGTTCCCCCTCTGTCTGAAAGATGTATGTGAAATTTTATTAAAAATGACCCGGTGGTTTCAGAGAAGAAGTACTGAGAAAATGTTGATGGCCGACGGAGGCCTACTATTTTATAACCTCCCCCGGAGCCTCTAGCTCAGAGGAGCTAAAAAGTGGTCTGGAGCCTACAATATCAACCCTCACCAAACCTATTTCACAGTCTGTTTTGCAATGAGTCTGTACGGATGCCCCCTTCACAAAAATGAACACGCTGCCGCCAGGGCCGTTTGTGCGGTCACGTCTAAAAATATTATACCCTAGCTCTTTCGGAAGGATCTCGCTGCCAGCAATGTCCGGTGTTACTCCGTACCGACATCATTATCCGACTTTTCGGTTTCAAGTAAAACGCAAAACTCAGAGGTTTTATTTTTGACAGAATGAACAGAACAGTCATATTTAGAACATTAGCCTGGTAACTTTGCTATGTATCCAGCTTATGTCTTGGCAATGAACATGGAACCACTGCTGACAATCATCACATGAGATAGCGGGGTCATTATCCAGGACCACAATGCCACAGGAACCACATGGAAAAGATGTTGGACCTGGTTTTAATTCAGTCTCAGTTGAAATTGTCACAAATAACAGGGATTAGTATGTCAAGCACAACCCTGTGCTTTTTGCTTTCACAGATACTCCCCATCGTGTGGTTTTGACCACGCTAGCCAGAATTACACGTCTGGGTGCTATGAGAACATCTGGATGGCCTACAGCCTGCTGCTCAATGTGTGTGGGTCTCTCAGATTGCGAGTCTGTCGCATGTACAACAGTTATGTACAGGGAATACACAAAAAATAGTCAAAATACCTGTTAACATCCTAGTGGGAAGCTGTAAACAAATCTCAACAATGGCGGCTTAGCTTCACTGAGGTCAAGTCGTCATGTACGCAGACAAAGAAAGTTAAGAGTAATCAATAGCTAGGGACAAATAAGACAAAAGTTATGAATGAAACCGGCACTCACTTAAACTGAAAAAGTAAACAGGATAAACAAAAACACTATTTTTAGTCGCTGAAAGAGGAGGTCGAAAATCAGTGTTAGCAATTCCCGCATGTTGTCCGTAATGATTCATGGATGAGTTAGAAGACCTCCACACGGACCGAAAAAATATATTTTACCACTATGGAAGCTGAGAGCGAGGGTTGAGATCCCATAAAGCTAGCTTAAGTCCCCCCAGTAATTCATTACTGAGCGTTCCAAGGCTTTCGTTGTGGTACTGTTTGTTATTTGTTTCACTTTCTAATGTTTTTCTTTTAATAATTGTGTGTGTGATTATATATTCAGTAACAGAGTTTCCAACTTTTTGGGAAAGAGTTGCCAACTCTACTTGGCATCTGTTCATTTCGTGGCTACTTTATTGTATTTGTCTGTTTCCCTTTGGTGTTGGGGGCTTGATGTGGATATGACTGTTCCGATGGAAGTCTGATCGCTGGTTAATGATGTTACTTGCAAACCCGTCTACTCACACTCTTACTTAGGGGTATTTGATTTAATTTTTCTAAACGTATATGGTTATTGGACAAACTCTCAAACAAAAATCAATTTTATGCAATGTATGGTTTATCTGCATGCTTGCTGTGATTTTTTAAAACAGTAAGTTTGAAGCTTGAATTTTTTGAGTCGTTTTTAAGGGTAAGAGTGTTGTTTTGTTCACAAAAATATCTTGAAACGGTAGAAAATTTATGCAACCGACATAATCGCACATTTTTACTGTTTGTGTTATAGATCTTTTGGTGATAGCTTAGTCTAGCAGAAATTATAGTAATGATTTGATTGTAGTGATACATTTTTTTAAATACTAGCTTCAAATCAGATACAGCATAACGCATTTAGTAGCGCATTTCATTTAGCCATTATTGACCGTATAGCTTCACCTTGATGGCCTCAGACCAGAAAAAAAACTTATCTACGAAACCCCAGTTTTCTTTTAATATATCTAAAGTGCTTTGTCTAAAATACAGTAGACACTCGTTATTTCGAAGTCCAAGGGACTCTCTGAAACACTTCGAGATATCCGTACCTCGACATATCAGATTTGTGGAACTGAGGAAACAATAAATCGAACAACCACATTTAACAAAATGAATATGTAATTTGACTCCTGAAGTTAGACATATTCAAAATATTGCGGAAAAGAGGAAAAATTGCTTCTCAGGAGTAATTTCTCTTTTTCACAATATTTTGTTACCTGTTGTTTGATTTCCATGATAAACAGGGATCAGATTTTCACTTCGAGATAAGCGGTTATTCGAGATAAGCGAGGTTGAGATAACGAGAGTCAACTGTACTTTGTCTACACGTTTCAGCAAAATCTGCGGATACGTGTTTTCTTTTTTCTTTTTGGCTATCGGTGTATCCAGTCACCTTAACGAAGGATGGGGGTTGGGGGTGGGAAGATGTGGCAGGAAAATGACTGATAACGGGAGGTGACCGTTCATCGGAGCGGACCGTTAGTGGAGGTGCACATATATGTGCATATGCACATATGCAAACTGAAATGGGATAGAAAAAGCCATTTCAACATTTTAAAACCTGTGTATAATAATACATCTATCGACACTCAACAGAAATCATCTTGAAAAGGGTGGGCATAACTCCTTAAGGCCAATGTTCTAAGTAGAAGTAATACTTATTTTTTAAGTATTTTAAAACATAATACAAGAAAACATTGATGCAAAGCATCAATACGCCGGGAAACTAATCTGTCATGCATTACTTAGCTCCCTATAGATCAAACGATTATGATAAATTTTGTGTAGTATAGTGAGAAAATGTTATAATTTATGAAAGGTTGTAATTATATAAATTATCGCAATACTCAACGATAAAAACATTATAGACATTATCAGAGCAATGTAAACTATGATCGTCTGTTTTCTAGCCCGCATACATAATTACATGTCGCCATCCATAGCCTAGGCCGAACATACTATATTGGAAATCATCTATGTAGCAGTGTTTCATTCTTTTTTCCATTCTTAACGTTTTCTTTCGGCCCAAATCTTTCCATGCTTGAATATCAAATTAAACTGTATTATTAAACCAACTTATAATCCGTTCGATTTGAGAATGCATATTTCCAATCGTTAACAAAGAAAAATATCTTTTGTTTCTTCTTCGTAGTACGACGAAAAAAAAAAAAAAAAAAAAAAAAAAACGAAATGAAAAAAATTCAAACGTGTACGAATATTAACAGCAAGAAGCTCATTTCAGGTCGAATGGTCAAATTGGGGCTCCTACGGGAAAACTGCTCATTTCTCTTTTAAATGAGCAAAACCCACATTGCTACATTCATTCTACACAGTACTTCCCATTTTTTTTTTTATTTCACTATGTTACCAATAGCACAGTTCTCTGCTGCAAAAGTGTGACTTTGAATAATAATAATAATAATAAAAAGTGGGGGGTGAATAGTTATATATAACCCCACTAAGAACCCCATAAAACTGGCAGAAAACCGATTTCTCCAAATGCATACACATTTTACAAAAACAACCTCAAATAGATACGCCGGGCTCCAGCCCGGCGTAAATCAATTCTATCTGTAATGAAAGACTAAATTATTTTATTTGTGGTAGTTCAGTTGGTCCTAATCACATCCAACGATTCGAACCTCAGTATGCTTGGGCTCATTGGAAATTAGCAAACACAACGCGAAGATTGCAAACCTTTCGCAAAAGTCACTGCAAAACATATAGCTCTTACATGCCCCAAGCCTAGACGCACCTAAGGCCTATTGTATGGTAAAAACGGTCCAAAAACGGTAGACCGATGAGCTTCAAATTTTCAGTTGTTTTCAGCTGAAATCTGTCCTTTTCTAGTCAATATAATTATGCTTCACAATATTTTATATTCAATAACATCAAAGTTTCGCTTTTAATGACTGTACTATTGTTGCTATGGTGACGCTTCAGAAACCATACATACCCAAACATGCATTTTCATAATTTTATTTCAGTATAGTTTTATACAGAAAACGTGCACTTACATGTGCAAATGGATGCATAAACTGTGAAAATATCTTTGAATTTGCACAACAATCATATGTTTATTATACTGAATACCCATGTACTTAAAATACAGTTGACAACATGTTTTTTAGCTCACCTGAGACGTGGTACTCAAGGTGAGCTATTTTGAAAGGCCAGCTGTCCGTTGTCCGTCCACCGTCGTCTGCCTGCCGTTGTCCGTGGTCTGTCAACATTTGACATCTCCTAAACCACTGAGCCAATTTTAACCAAATTTCACAGGAATGATCCTTGGGTGATACTGACTTATAGTTGTTCAAATAATTCCATTCCCTGTGTGCCATGGCAACAAATAGGCTAAACTTAGCAAAACCCTATAAAAATCTTGTTGTCTAAAACCAGAAGGTCCAGGTCTTTGCTATTTAGTATGCAGCTTCACCTAGTGGAGCTCTACCAAAGTTGTGGAAATTATAGCCCTGGGATTAAAAATGGCCCCGCCCCAGGGGTCACATGTTTTACATAGACCCATATAGGGAAAAGCCTTTAAAAATCTTCTTGTCTGAAACCAGAAGGTCTTTGATATTTTGTATACAGCTTTATCTAGTGGACTTCTACCAAATTTGTTCAAATTATAGCCCTGGGGTCAATAATGGCTCCGACCTGGGGCCCACTTGTTTTACATAGACCAATATAGGGGAAACCTTTAAAAATCTTCTTGTCTGAAATCGGAGGCCAAGGCCTTTAATACTTGGTATACAGCTTCGTCTAGTGGACCTCTGCAAAAATTGTTCAAATTTTAGCCCTGGTGCTAAAAATGACCCTGTCCCGGGGCCACAAGTTTTACATAGACTTGGGATCATGGGGCTAATTCTGGTATATTTGAAAATGGAGTTCTGCTCTGCTAGAGGGCGTAAGCAGTGTTGCAAACTTCATTACTGATTATGAAGAGTCTCTATAAAACCGGGACTCCCATTTTCTAATCCGTAGCGTGTTCCAAAGGCAATCATTTTGACGTTTATTTTACTACACTGCAGCTAGTGTTAATGCCATGTGGCGGCGGTAGAACGTCTCCCCGTACATCACCATAGTGCAGATTATATTCATTTCCTTTGGGATCATTAGGCCCATTGTAGTATATTTGACAATGGAGCTGCTCATGTATACGCTAGAGGGCGTAAGCAGTGTTGCAAACTTCTGCTTATGAAGAGTCTCAATAAAACCGAGACTCCCATTTTCTAATTCGTAGTGTGTTCTTTGTTTTTAAATGCGATCTTTTAAAAGGTTTTATAGGGAAAACCTTTAAAAATTTTCTTGTCTGAAACCAGAAGGCTCAGGCATTTGATATTTGTAAGAGAGCTTTGTCTAGTAGACGTCTGCCAAGATTGTTCAAATTATAGCCCTGGGGCCAAAAATGACCCCGCCCGGGGCCCACATATTTCACATAGACTTATAAAGGGAAAAACTTTAAAAATCTTCTTGTCTGAAACCAGAAGGCTGAGGCATTTGATGTTTGGTACACAGCTTTGTCTAATTAGCCTCTACCAAGATTGTTCAAATTATAGCCCTGGGGCTAAAACTGACACCGCCCGGGCGCCCACATGGTTTACATATAGTCTTATATAGGGAAAACCTTTAAACATCTTCTTGTCTGAAACCAGGAGGCCCAGGACTTTGATATCTGGTACTTAGCTTTGTGTGTTTCTTGGTTGACCCTCTTCCAAAATTGCTCAGCCGAACAAGATGGCGCTAGAGCCAAAACAAGTAAAACCCTTGATTAACTATTCCTCCTAAATGGATGTGTGTGCTTTGAAATGATTTCGCAAGCATGTTCCTTCGGTGACGCTGTACCAAAATTGCTCCTCCCTCCATCAGTCTGCCGTTAAGCACCAGTAACCCTGTTTTTAGCTCACCTGAGCATGAGGTGCTAAGGGTGAGCTATTTTGATAGGCAAGCTTTCCTTCGTCCGTCGTCTGTCAACATTTAACATCTGTTAAACCACCAAGCTAATTTTAACCAAATTTCACAGGAATGATTCTTGGGTGATACTGACTGAAAGTTGTTCAAAGAGTTTCATTCTATGCAGAACTCTGGTTGCCATAGGAACAAAAATGCAAAAAATAGCAAAAACCTTTGAAAATCTTCTTGTCTGAAACCAGAAATCCAAGGTCTTTCATATTTGGTATGCAGCTTCACCTAGTGGACCTCTACCAAAGTTATTCAAATTATAGCCCTGGAGTCAAAAAGGTTTCGCCCTAGAGGTAACATATTTTACATACACCCATAGGAAAAAAACTTTAAAAATCTTCTTTTCTGAAATCAGAAGGTCCAGGTCTTTGATATTTGGTATGTAGCTTTACCTAGTGGACCTCTACCAAATCGTTTAAATTATAGCTCTGGGGTCAAAAATTACCCCGCCTAGGGGGTCACATGTTTTACATAGACCCATTTAGGGAAAAACCTTTAAAAAAATTCTTGTCTGAAACCAAAAGGCACAGGTCTTTGACATTTGAAATGTAGCCTTATTTAGGGGATCTATACCAAATGTGTTCAAATTCTTGCCCAGGGGTCAAAAAGGCCCCACCTCCAGAAGTCACATGTTTACATGTTTACATAGACCCATATAGGGAAAAAACTTTATTTTTTTCTGAAACCAGATGGCCCTGTTCTTTGATATTTGGTATGTAGCTTCATCTAGTGGACCTCTATCAAACAAACTTTTCAAATTGCAGCACTGGTGTCAAAAATGACCCGCCCCAGGGGTCACATGTTTTACTTAGACCTATATAGATGGCCTCCTCCCATCGGGGCTTGGAGAAATAGATCGGACTGCATGATGCTTCTAGGCAGAGCTGAAACCGACCGCACATGAGTACTCGTAAACCGCTCAGAAGGCCAGAGCGAGTCGGACCGTCCCTGCATATAAACCCCATAGGTTTGAGCTGGCGGTAGGGCTTGAGATGTCATTTCATCTCAATGTCGGGTAAAAGTCCCACAAAATTGGAAGCAACGTCTCCAAAATGACCTTAATAGTGTTGACGGGGACGTAAAACCTCAATCAAACAAAACAAACATCAAAGACCCATATGGAAAAAAATCTTTAAAAATCTTCTTGTCTGAAACCAGCAGGCCAAGCTTTTTGATATTTGGTATGTGGCTTCATCTAATAGACTCTACCAAAGTTGTTTATATTATAGCCCTAGGGCCAAAAATGGCCCTGCCCCAGGGGTCATATGTTTTGCATAGACCCATATAGGTAAAAAAAAACTTCTAAAATATTATTGTCTGAAACCAGAAGGCCCAGGTCTTTGATATTTGGTATGTAATTAGAAAATGACACTGACAATGCAAACTACTGCGACGTTATTTTAAAATAAATATATCTTATTTTTTAGCATATTGCATCCTTCTAACCGCTCATAATTTAGTCATTGTATTTTTTCTTGCTGCAAAGAAATTATGCTTTTTATCCATATTATTCGTCTTTGTAGCCTTATGTCCATACATTTTCTATGTGTGCTCGTTCACTCGGTACCAGTGAGGTTACCTGTACGATTTGCGATGACGCCGTAGCCATCTTTTCCGATAACTGCTATATGTGATAAAAAATTTTAGTCCAAAATTGTTTTAAAATTCGGGAAATAATTCCCACGGGCAAGTCCGGATGAAAACTTCGTGCTGAGACTTTTAATGCCCTAGGGAATTATTTCCCGTATTTCAAAACAACTTTGGACTAATCTCTATATATTAAAGACTTACGAGACTGCATGTATACGATCACGAACTTCACATTACACGCGATAAGGTATTTTTTACTTGTCGCTGCATATTTAATCAACAATAGCAGAGTAGCTAATATAATTCAATGTCTTGATTTATGTCTCAGACAAATATATTAACAATATATATGAAAAGAAGTACCCTATTTTATTCAAAAGAAATAGTTCATCTTGGTTATATGTATTTGTGATGGATGTGCTTGGCTGCTTGATTTGTTCCAGTATTAACCTATTAACGCTAAACCTAAACAATGGGACCTAAACAAAGAGAGGTGTAGACCCAGAACGCAGAATATTTTGTCTGATCAAAAATATTGCATTAAATATAAGAATGTTTTGTAAAGTAATAAATAAAACTAAACTAAACCAGACTCCCTTCAAATTAAAATGGACATATGCAGAGAGGGAGGAAGAAAATCCAATGTGGCATTAATGGGTTTAAAATAAGGAGGGTGAAAGCCCTGAGTCCAGACCTTCTTATCTCTCCAGGAAGCCATGATGGACGTATACCACATTCCTAGTCTTACTAGGTTAATGATATCCATACTCATCTCTCGTATGGAATTAAATAGTAATTTGTCTATGCAAATCACTTCCAAGTTTCCTCCTCGAATGTCGATACGAAATGCTGTTTTATGTGCCTCACTTTACACAAAACACTAACTATGCTTTTGACGAAAACTTAGAGCGCATATCTCAACCATGTCACAATAAAACATTCCGGTGCATGCGCTGTGCCTGGTTTTGGCATAAGCAGTTCGTATATAAAACTCAACAAGGTATGAATATTGGCTAGCAAGTTTTGAGATACAGTCTCTTCGCTATTGCCAAACTGAAACGTGTGTGTGTGTGTGTGTGTGTGTGTGTGTGTGTGTGTGTGTGTGTGTGTGTGTGTGTGTGTGTGTGTGTGTGTGTGTTTAATTGTTCTCATTATGTAAACAGATTCTGAAATGAAGGACCCTTGGGAGCAATACACACATTCACAAAACTGAAACAGCTAAGGTATCAAGTTTTCTGGACCAGACTAGCAAAATTCTGCAAAGCATGCTTCTTCAGTAACTGCATATTCCCGGTTTGGGCTCAGTGATAAAAATATATATATTGAAGTGGAAAAAGAAACGCAGGATAAGCTTCTATGCTGATTTAAAATAATGTTTTCAAAGGCATCTAAATATTCTAGAACAAATTTCCAAAATTTCATTAGTTTGTTACTAACAACTTGTTAGTAATTGAGGCGCATTGGAAAGTATCACACATCTGTCTATGAGAATCTTCTGAATTAATCAATATCTGTTGTGGCCCCACTCGCCGCTGTCGCCATTGATTCGCCTCACTGGAATGTTGTTTCATTCTTCTAACAATGCATCATTTCTCAACTGGGCGAGATTGGTGGGGATATTCCGGCACCTCTATACCCGTCTGTCCAATTCGTCACACAGGTGCTCAATCCGGGAAAATCTGGACTGAATGTGGCCAGTCGAGTGGGATAATGTTATGCTTAGCCAGAAAGTTATGACAAACTGGCTAAGTGGGACCGGGCTTTATTATGCTGTAAAATCAATTGACGTGACTGCACAAGAGGGACTGCAATGAGGCGGAGGACTTCATCTATGCCCTAACTGCTGTTAAATTGCTCGCTATCACAATCAACTGTGATTTTACAATGCCTCCCCAGACCATAGACCATAAATCCCCACCCTTCCTTCTCGACAACGCAAGCGACAACGAAGCGTTCCCCACGACGTCGTTAACGCGACGTCGACCATCTGGGCTAAAAAGAGCGAAACGGGACCCGTCTGTTAGAATACCTGTCTCCACTGCCTCATCGGAAATATTCTTAAGGCCTGTGCTGCCAACCACGCCTTACGACGCATACGACGTGCCTGAGTCAGGAGCGAACCGACATAAGGCAGCATGCCCAAATACTAGCTTCGCGCAGTCGATTTCTCACAGTTCCAGGTGAACGGGGTGTGAAAGAGTACCAACGATAGTAAGGACAGTTTCAGTGGCAGTTAGGTGACGATTGTGCAAATACGAGAGCCCTGACCTGACGCCTGTCTCCCTTAAACGTTTGAGAAGACGTTCAGTAGTGGACACATTCACCCCAAAAGGATTAGCAACTTAGTGCCGCCTCTGATTCTGCATCAGAACCAAACAAGCCTGCGTTTCTTTTACACATTATTAAGTACGAGGAGATGTTCTACCTTTGCCGCACGACACGAACACCAGCTATACTGAATATAAAAAATTCTAAAGGGAACAAGTAAAAACATTGCTCCATGTTAGAGCAAAGGAGGAAGCGCTGCGGAAAACAACTTTTGTTACCTTGAAAATCATTAAATGTTTACATAATTTTGTTTTATTTGTACTAAATCTTATGACAAACTAACATAATTTTTGTTTTGTTTTGGTCAAAAGTATGTTTTACTACGGGGCCCGTCAGTATACATGGTATATAATGATCATTCTGATTCAATCATAAATAGAATTATTAATGGACATGGAATGAAAATAAAAACAATGTTGTTACAATTTAACGTATATACGGTGCCTAGATTTACCGAAAAGATTAAAAATACCGAAACAACCACGAAATATGATGAAAATAAATAAATAAATAAATAAATAAACAAATACCATCTGGTTGTGGTGGGGGAGGGGTAGAGGGTTTAGAGTGCATTTGTTCTTTTTTGTTTCTTTAAAGGCTCCGTATTCCTAAAAACTAAACATTTTATTATCCAAGAAAGCTTGACGATATGTCTTTGGCTTGGCCCGCCGTGGTTCAACTATTGGTTTTCATTTACTCTGGCATACAGTAGAATTAGCCATGAGTACTCGTCTTTGTTTATTATAGTGATTAATTTGATTTTTTTTGTTTTCGCTTTGATGCATTGACTGAGTTGGAAGCCTTTATGCGAACCGATTTTTTATGTATTTCTGTATTAAGAGTAGCATCGGGACCCAGGGTGAAATTAGGTAGCTGTAAAAGTGCTTTAAACCCCCGGTGGTTTGCTCTACCGACCGTTCTAAGGCGGTGGTCCCGGTGTTAGTCTTACTCTTTGATGCTATGTGGTTTATTCTACGAGGCGATTTGTTGTATGTCTTTCCGTGTGTCATTTTGTTCTTGTGTTTTTCAGTCCTTTTAGTATTGCGATTACCTCGCTTGGGGAAGAGATGCTTTTCGTACGTTTGTTCGGTTTGTGCTTGTTTAGATTTGTCGGTTTCCTCTTCCTCTTGGGGTCTGGGAAGAGCTGCGGTTTGTGATTGTGGCACTCCCTGGACTTTTCTCTTACCTTTTTTTTAATAAATTGTTATATCGTATTACTACAATCATAAAATGTGGCACCTGACAGCCTGTAAACTTTCATTTAGTCTCTCGTTCTTGAAATGAAATGCTTTTTTTTTATCGTCACATGATCTCTGAATTAATGTTGCCAGTATTAATTCAGAGATACGATAAAAAGTCATTTCTATTCTGATCCAGTTCAAAAATGAGAGACTAACTGAAATTTTATAAGCTGTCAGATGCCACATTTTATGATCGTATTAATACTATATATCATTTTATTAAACCTTTCTTGGATGAAAAATGTCTATTTTTGAGGAATATGGAGCCTTTAAGAAATAAGGTAAAATAAATATATCCGATCTGGGTCTACATTGTTTGCCTGTGTCTAATGAATGGGACTCTAGGCTTATATTGGCTAGGTACGTCTTGAAAGTTCTGTCGACAAACTGCGGAAGCCCTGATCAGACGCCACTAACTGTACTGGGCATCCAATCTGTGTCTACACTGTTTGGCTATATAAAAAATGGACTCTATGCTTATAGTGGTTAGGTATATGTTGAAATTTCTGTAAGTTAATTGTGCAAACCCTGATCAGACGCCCCTATCTGCGTCGTCCAATCTGGGTCTACATTTTAAGCGTACGTCAAAAAAAAGGACCCTATGCTACCACTGGGTTAGTTGGGAGCCTTTATGCGAACCGAAATTTTATGTATTTCTGTATTAAGAGTAGCATCGGGACCCAGGGTGAAGTTGGCTAGCTGTAAAAGTGCTTTAAACCCCCCGGTGGTTTGCTCTACCGACCGTTCTAAGGCGGTGGTCCCGGTGTTAGTCTTACTCTTTGTTGCTTTGTTGTTTATTCTACGAGGCGATTTGTTGTATGTCTTTCCGTGTGTCATTTTGTTCTTGTGTTTTTCAGCCCTTTTAGTATTGCGATTACCTCGCTTGGGGAAGAGAGAGCTAATCTTAGTGCTTTTCGTACGTTTGTTCGGTTTGTGCTTGTTTAGATTTATCGGTTTCCTCTTCCTCTTGGGGTCTGGGAAGGGGTGCGGTTTGTGATTGTGGCACTCCCTGGACTTTTCTCTTATCTTTTTTTTTTATATCATAACGTGATCGCAATGGACCAGAATCCAAAATAATATTTCATTTCGGTTTGCACACATAACTTTTTCATAATCCAACAAAGAGACAGTAAGTGGCATATCAAACCACTACCGAACTACGAGCGGGAGCGCACTTTTCAAAACAAATCTAATCCTAAAATGTATGCAATTTCTATGTGTAAATAGACAATAAAGATCCGCTGTTGTTACATAAACCAATTTCCTGCATTTTCCATGCTGAATTCCTGTTAGTCATATCGCATGGAAAACATTTACAAATCAAGGAACAAGACATTTGTTCTTGTTGGTGTGGTGATGATACCAGTGCATGTTCTTAAGCAATAAATCTCTGATCGACTGTCCGAAAAATACATATTGAATGCCTGCATGCACTTTGCATCACCAAAACCGAATGAAACTTTAATCTTCAACAATACCTATAATTCTCTATGAATGTCAATCACAGCTGAAACAGGCGGAGCCTTGTCTCTTATCCAACTCTTGTAAATATATATATCTTTTGGCTGTTTCGGTATTTCGTGGTCGTTTCGGTATTTAGAGTCGTTTCGATAATTCTAGGCATAAAATATTGTGTGGCATCATTTAGCAGGAATTCTGACTATTTGTTTATGCGATATACATGTACAGTCAGGAGTATATTAACATTTTTTCCACAGACTTTATTGCAGTGTTTAAGTTATGAAAACGTGACTTTTGAGTGTTACGTGTTTCATGAAGTTGTTTTGTCACTCACTGGCGAGTAAAATACACAAATTGTTAAATGTGATCCTTCTGCTTTCATACCCAGGCTTTGGGACAGATGAGTGCGCATTCGCCGGGTCCCAAGTCCCGGTTGTGAACGCAGGAAAGTATTTTTTATTCTATACATAGAAATGTGCCTGAATTAGAAGTAATACGAGATTTAAGAGAATAGCAATGGCTTAAAGCTACTCCCGGCCGCGAATCTTGCAAAGGGGTGGCATACTTCTCTTGTATAAAATCAAAATACGGCAAATTTTACATAAGTTCTAAATTTCAGCCCGATATTTATGCATTAAGCACCATTAATTGTTTGTCAAAGTTTACTCCCGACATTGTCTATTCCCGGTCGCGAATCTTGCGAAGGGGTGGAATATTTCTCTTGAATAAAAGCAGAATACGATAAATTATGAAAATATCTAATATTCATTTGGAAGAAGAGTCTATATTCCATATGTGTTCCAAATTGCAGCACGGCAGGTGTCCATTTAATACCATTAATTACTTGTCAAAGTTTACTCCAGGAATTTACTCCCGGCTCCTGAGCGTAGTCCCGATTTTTATAGTCTGCCTATTAATAGATACTAGACGACAAAAAATGGACCTCGCTGTACGAGGTCACGAAGTCATTTTAAAAGTGCTAAATAGTTACCAGGCACGCTAATTAATACGCAGTAAACAAACGTCCAAAATTGAAAGGGACAACTCGATAATTACGCTCAACTATTAGCGCTTTCAATTTCCACTCCTTTTCAATTACGCGCTGAATTTTCACCGCCCATTCATTACGATATTTGAACTCTGTAATGACCTTTATATTTCAGTATTTCACCAATAGTCACTCTGTATCGCTCTCAGCCGACCGTTCCGTAACACGACTAGGTATTGGCTGATTTTCTCCCGAATAAACTCTGTTGTAAAATTTAACCGGGGTGGGGGTCGCTTTATTGTGTGTGTGTCTTGAAATCTGATATTTACAATCTGTCTGCAGTTTGTTCTGCGAAATAAAACAATAACTAGCTTATTCAGATTCTGAAGAAGCCAACTGACCCGCATCTACAGTTTGCAAAGTCAGGGCATATCCGGGTTCTGCAGGACTAGGGTTAATGTAAGAACATTATATCACGGTATCAGAGAAACAGATAAAGAGAGTTAGTTTTTTTGTGATAATTTAGGGATAATTCTATCTGTTTCGCCTTAAGACTATCTATTTCGCCATTCATTAGAACTGCCTCGTTTCTAATGAATACCTAAAACATACGTTTTTATAGAGAACTTACGAAAATTATCCCTAAATTATCACCAAATACCTATCCGATCTGTTGCTCTACGTAACATAAACAAACTGACAGCAATTGATGATGGAAGCTAAGTGGTTTGGTTGTAACAGGTGCTCTGATTGGCTGCTCAGCTGAAAGGGACTCCTCTGATTATAAATAGCTTTGGGGTAAGCAATTATTAATGAAATGGTGGGAGATAAAACAGAAGTTTGTCTACGAAAGAATTGAGTCAGCAGTGCAAGAAAGTACTCGAAAATAAGAATTGTACTATTCTATGTTGAAATACCGTCGCTTCCTTTTAACTCTGAATGTCAATGTAAATTGACAAAATCATTCATTCTGAGATAATTCTAAAATAAAAGGACAGGAGTGTACTGATTTAAAACGAAAACAATCGTCGAAACCCAATACCCTTTCGGTTATTAAAAAGAAAATAAAATCGTTATATTAATCCAAATTATCTCAAAATAGCATGCATATGGCAAAAATATAAATTTCAAATGTATAATTTGATCAGGTTGCAAATTAATATTGTAAAAAACGTACTAACGTGAATTTCGGTAACTGACAATTTGCTTACAGCAATTAAAACCCAAAACACAAGAACACATAAGCCATTATCTCAAACTCATAACAAACGGCGCTGCGTTGGAACGCAGCGCAATGACACATTATCACATTAGGGTGACCTGATGTTCTGTACGTAGCACGTCAAATGAATACTCCCAGATCACATGGAACACTTGCATGAGATCCGAAGGTCTCGGAAGACGGGACATCAGGTAATGTGTCTATTATTTACCTCTATAATTAACCTTAGCACGTCACTCACAACAACAGCAGACAATATTCTAAAATATATAGAATGAACCCGGCTTCTTTCAACTCAATTTTGCCAATATTTACAAATCAACTGTTGTTTATTTTATGCTGTTTGTGATCAATACTAACTTATTCTTCGATGTGCAAATCTGCCACTCGGCATCTTCTCTTAGAACTTGCTTACCTTCAATGTCAAGTCATTTGTATCCTTACTGGTGATCTAAGTTACTTTATTTTTGATAGAATTAAGCAGATCGAGTTAAATTTGCATCCGTTATCCTACACACTGAATATGTATTGACCGTGTCAGCAAAGGTTTCTGGGACTGTTTGTGTATTTGTGCGGTCAAGTGTAAATGTCAACACCGTAACTGTCAAAGCCGGTCAAGTCGGTACTGTGGAAAGGTTTCTAATTATGAGTCATTTTACTTATTCTTTTGGTTTTTTTTTCGGTGATTCTCAACATTTAATTTAATAAAGTTGCTTTTCGACTGTTTAAAGTGGATGACCCTTAGAAATTTTAATGTGTAAATCCAAAATGGCTGATACCGTAGCTTTCGCTACTTCACACTAATATTCTGCAGGGGATCACATGATTCCACCGTTCTTCTGCTGCGGATCGGGATTTTCAACTGCATTTTAGCCGTGGGAAGTGCGATCCCATAGCGGAATAACCATGGGGTGGGGAAAATGGGAAAGCGGGGCTATAAAAGGGGTTCCCCATTCTTTTTACTCAATTTCAGACTTTTGGTTTTGGTAGAGAGCACACGCATTCCGTTTAGCTGTAAATTTACTTTTTTATACCCCGTCACACAATAGTGGCGGGGTATTATGGTTTCACGTTAGACGTCCGTGTGTCTGTCCGTCCGTCCGTCCGTTTTTCGTTTCCGGATGATAACTTGAGTAAACATCAATGGATTTTCACCAAACTTGGTATGTGCATTGATATTATGGAGGTCTGGTTTGGGATTGCTAATGGGCAAATTTCGTCAAATTTTTACGGAGTTATCTGCCCGAGACACGCCCATATTTTTGTTTCCGTCCGATAACTTGAGTAAATAACAAGGGATTTTAACCAAACTTGCCATATGCATTGTCATTAAGTAGAACTGGTTTGGGATTGCTAGTGGGCATCATATTTTTACGGAGTTATCTGCCCGAGACACGCCCATATTTTCGTTTCCGGACGATAACTTGAGTAAATAACAAGGCCTTTTAACGAAACTTGCTATATGCATTGACATTAAGGAGATCTGGTTTGAAATTGCTAATGGGCAAATTTCGTCAAATTTTTACAGAGTTATCTGCCCGAGACACGCCCATATTTTCGTTTCTGGCCGATACCTTGAGTAAATAACAAGGGATTTTAACCAAACTTGCTATATGCATTGACCTTAAAGAGGTCTGGTTTAGAATTGCTAATGGGCAAATTTCGTCAAATTTTTACGGAGTTATCTGCCCGAGACACGCCCATATTTTCGTTTCCGGACGATAACTTGAGTAAATTACAAGGCCTTTTAACCAAACTTGCTATATGCATTGATATTATCAAGATCTGGTTTAGGATTGTTATCTGTCCATTGATATTATCAAGATCTGGTTTAGGATTGTTATCTATCCCTCCGTCATTTTCTTTCCAGACATTTTCGCAACGAACTTTAATACATAAACAAATAATTGCTATGGCGGGTTATTATGCTTGCGGTGCTTTTATTTTGTTTACTTTAGTTTTCGATTAGATTTTCTTTCCAAAAACAACTTTAAGCCAAGATATATATTTTTTTTCTTTGAAAAGGGGTCATTTATTTAAGTGCATAAGAGTAAAATTCTGCTTTTGTGTTTGTTTTTTTTTTTTTTTTTTTTTTTTTTTTTTATAATTTATAAATGTGACAAAAGCTCAAAAATAAAAGTCACATTTTACATCCCTCGACACGAGGCCTAGACTCAAGGTTTAGTGCAACCTTTAAGGCAGCTTGGGCTAAGTTGTGGAGCCAGCTTGGTGCCAAGTCTAGTGCTATATGATAAACCGGGTCCCCGGCTGCTAAAACTCGGACACGCAACATAATTATTGGTGGCAGCGGTGCAGATCGAGATTTTCATATCTCAGTCTGAGAGATTCGAACCATGAGCACCGAGGACAGCCATGGTGATGCCGCGGTTGTTGATGGTTAAGAGATGTGTGAATCGTCAGCCGCGCAGACACAAATAATGGCATCTACAGATAGCGCAGTCTCGGTAGTACAGACAAACCCCCGATTGACTGCTGCATCATCATTATTGCAGCTACATAATGGTACATTTCCAAATTGCCCTGATGATGATATAGCCAACCCTTCAGACAACACCCAGTCTAGATTTAGCCCCAGTATGTTAAATGGCACCGGCGAAGGTGGGCGATGTGGGGCAGTACACGGCCAATCATACGCAAACAGAAGTGCAGCAGGTCTATCAGGAAGCATTAACAGGGGGCATGATCCCTTCATTTACTCCCAGCCTAACATGCAGAATACTATTTGTGGCTTAGCCAATGCAATCAGTAGCTTACAACAAGGGCAAATGAGTATACAGCAGGAATATGCAAGCATGCACACACGACAAGAGAACATAACTTGTACACTTGAGCAGGTCTTGTCGGCACTGCAGGACATAAAAGATGGCCATCACACATCTCAATCAAGTCAAATAAACCAAAATAAGGAAAGTGCACAACCTGCAGCAAATAGTGGTATAGACTGTCACTCTAGTTCATATAGTGGCAGTAGTGTAGCCAGGTACTCTGGGTCCTTTTCATTAAACAATCCAGGAAGCAGAAATTCTGGTCCAAGGGCTGAATATCAAACCAACGGCACGAATACCGATAGTAATATAGACCGTCACTATGAGTCCTTTGCCCCAAACAAATCAACAAACACAGACTGTGGTCAATTTTTAGAATCACAAACTGGTCTAGCTTGTGTAAACAGGCAATCAGAGAACCATCTCTGGGAAACACACCCCTCTGATACTCAGATTAACCATTCTTCCCCATTTAATGAATGCTCAGCAGAGACTGATAGGGACTATACAGTATCGAGATATGGTTTCATAAATGAGGGTACAGCTTATATTACGGGAAATAATAGTCAGAGGTATGCAGGTCAGCTGAATGAAGCGATCCAAACAAGGGCCACGTTTTATAAGACACCCAGTTATAATAGAAATACCGACGGATATGAAAGTTCTGCATTTGACAGAAGACCAGAGTTAAGTGATTCATACTGTTTTACCAGATCACGAAGCGGCTACAAAAGCCAACAAATAGAAGACAGCCCTCGCCTGAGTATTATGGCATGAAAATTCCACCGTTTAACGGCAAGGAAGACTGGAACATTTGGATTAATCGTTTCGAAGCCATAGCAGACAGAAGAAAGTGGAGCGAGGGTGCAAAGCTTGATAACCTACTGCCAAAGCGTCAAGGTAAGGCAGATGAGTTTGTGTATTCACAACTATCAAAAGATGTATTAGGTTCTTACAGGGAGCTGGTAAAGGAGCTAAACAGCAGGTTTAGAGTAGTTGAAACAGAAAAGTCCTTCGCAGCTAAATTTAGCACAAGGGTCCAAAATGCAGGAGAGACAGCAGAGGAGTTTGCCGCAGATCTCAAACGTTTGCACGCTAAAGCATACAAAAAACAGGGATAGTAGAACCAAACGAGAAGACCTGGTCCAACAGTTTCTAGATGGCATGAAGGACAATGAGGCCAGATTTGAAATAGAATTTCATAAAGAGCCTGATGACATAGACGAGGCCGTCTACCACGCAGTCAACTTCATTCAGACGAGACGGAGAAGTTCTGCTGAAACTCAAGGTGAAAAGCGGTTCAAGCGTTATGTAAGAAGAACTAGTCCCGAGTATGACAGTCAGAGTGAGGGAGAAACTGTCTATGAAACAGACGAGGAAGATAACAGAGCCCTTAGAGTACCTGCAAAGATAGAAAAACCTCTGGCAAGGAAGACAAATAAAACTGGCCAACCAAAAGGACAAGCTAATACAGCTGTAACGGGGCAGAATGACTCCATGAAAGTGCTTACATAAACTAGAGATTTAGTGCAGACTTTAGTCAGTCAGCTAAAGAACCAGACAAACACCGCTGAAGGTAAGAAAAAACAGTCACAGGGTAATACAGGTTTATAGGGAGAAGAAAAATCCAGTGCTATGGGTGCCAAGAATTTGGGCATATAGTGAGGGACTGTCCTGATAGGTCTGGTAGGCCTGGAAATAACGCTACAAAAGAGAATGAAAAGCCGCCTCACAACAACAGGCTCAACAGCCACAGGACAGTAATCCTTTAAACTAAAGCAGACTATCTCTAGTGGCCACAGGGAAGCCTGTTCAACTAATAGTGGCCAAATTCAAAGTGAAGAATCAGACAATGTTATTAAATCGATAAAAAGTTGCAGGAAAGTTGCCTGATGGCGTGTACATAATGGGTGCAGTTTAGGGGTATCCCCTTTTGTTCACTGCTGACACTGGGGCATCGAAAACAATAATCTCATATCGAGTGGACGAATCACTGAAGCCAGAAGACAGGCCAGTACTGGTGAAAACCTCCAAGCTTGTAGGTGCAAGCGGTGTAAGTATAAACAAAAAGGGAAAGGGCACATTTGCTATAAAACTAGTTACCGTTGAGCTAGAAATAGAAGCCATTGTAGCAGAAATAGATGATGACGACCTGTTAGGGTGGATATATTACAGAGTGATACAAATGGTCCTTCAGACTTGTTGATGAGCAAAGGCGTCCTATTAATCAATAAGAAAGAAGTGCCTATCATACAGGTAGGAGTCACAAACAGGGTAAGGAAGATGACTGCGGCAGATCATTTCACCATTCCTGCTCAGAGTGAATGCATTATAGATGTGTTCCTGGAAAGGCAGGAGGACGATGACTTTTCCTGTGATAAAGATTATATTATAGAACCCATAGGACATTTTCAGACAGAGTACCCATTACAGATGGCATCCACTCTGGTGGATATTAATCAAGGTTGTACCTGTAAAGTAAGAATATTAAATCCGTTCCCAACACCTATGTCCATAAAGCAAGATGCTGTGATAGGAAGGGCTGAGCCAATAGCAGATAAGCCCGTGGGTATTGTTCAGCAGGAAAACAATACAGAGGCATGTAATTTTGTAAGAGTAAGACGAGTGGACATGCGCAAAGAAGAGTCAACATTTAGATTTTCTGAAGATACAGCTAGAACGACTCATGACGGTAAGGTGGAAGAAGTCCCGGAGCATTTAATGGATTTGTACGAGCAGGCTACAAGGAACCTCAATGGGCTCAGAATGTCAGAAAGTGGCAAAACTTCTAATTCAGTACCAAGATAGCTTTTCACGGGACGAGTGGGACTTGGGATTGGCTCACTTGACAGAGCATGCTATCAAGACTGGAGATGCCCCTCCAATTAAGCAACCACCAGGACGTGTCCCACTTGCCTTTGCAGAAGCTGAGGAAAAGGCTATAGAGGACCTAAAAGCAAAGGGGGTTATCCGAGACAGTGTTTCCCCATGGGCCAGTCCCATTGTGTTGGTTTCCAAGAAAAATGGAGGTGTCCGTCCGTGTATGGATTACAGAAATGTACACGAGCTAGTGAAGCCAGATGGATTTCTTTTTTCCACGCATAAAAGGCTGTCTTGATGCAGTAGCCGGTGCCACTTATTTATCACTTTTAACTTGACTAGCGGCTATTTTCAGATTCCCCTAAAGGAGTAAGACATTCCAAAAAGCGCCTTTGTCTGCAAGTGCGGCCATTTTGAAATGACACGCATGCCTTTTGGCCTCAATAATTCCGCATCCACGTTTCAACGCACCATGGAGCTGGCGCTTCAAGGTTTGCAGTGAATTACGCGCCTCATCTACACAGATGACATAATTGTTTTTGGCAAGAATTTCGAAGAACATATGTACAGAGTAGAAGAGGTCCTTGAAAGAATCAAAGCTGCTGGCCTTAAACTAAAACCAGAGAAGTGTCTCATGCTACAGAAGGAAGTGATATTTCTAGGTCATGTGGTTTCGGGCGAGGGAGTCAAAACGAGCCTAACCAACATTACAAAGATCATGTCTTGGCCAAAACCCCAAACCGCAAAACAAATTAAGCAGCTTGCGAGTGTCCCCAGCAAGATACAAGCAAACCTCTTAAATGCGGACCCTGTAAGAAGTGCATCAAGAGAGCTCAAGATATTGTGCACAGCGAGTTCTACAGAACTCATAGCCGCCCAAGACAACCAGTCTGCTGAAACACAAATCAAAGCGGGTGAGTCCAAGGTGATTAAGGCACTAGCAGAGGCATCAGAGCTTGGGCCATCATCTCCGGATGCCACAAAACCAGAGGAGGTAAAGCAAGGTAGTGTATCCACAACTTGGGCAAGCACGAGATCAACTGAAGACCTACGTAGGTGTCAGAGAGAAGATCCTGATATAGCAACAATTCTCAAGGCTAAAATGGCAGGTAAAAAGCCAAGTAGCCAAGAAATGGTGACGTGTAGTCCAGCCACTAGACATTACTAGAACCTGGGGTTCGCTGGTGTTGCGAGATGGCATCCTGTTGAAGAGATTCTTTAAACAGGATGGGCCAGGTGAGTACTTGCAGTTTATCGTACCTTTGGTCATGCGAAAAGAGGTTCTTTTTCAAATGCATGACTCCTTACTCTCTGGACATATGGGGCTTAAGAAGACAAAGACAAAGATCTTCCAGAGGTTCTATCGGTACTCATTAAAGGACGATGTGGCCATCTATATCCAGAAGTGCGATACTTGCGCAGCTGACAAGAGACCCAATAAAACACCGCGCGCTCCTTTGGGAAGTCTGCGGTTCGGGGCGCCAGGAGAATGTATTGATACTGATTATTTGGGACCTTTACCTGTGCCAGACCAAGGTAACAGGTACATACTCCTGTTTACAGATCATTTCACCAAAAATGTTGACATTGTTCCGGTAAATGACATGACGGCAGAAGTTTGCGCTATAAAGCTCCTGAACGAGGTGATCTCCAGGTGGGGCTGCCCTCTTGCTATCCACAGCGACCAAGGAAGAACATTCGAGAGTAAGATCTTAAAGAGCTGTGTAGAATGCTTGAGGTAAGGAAAACAAGAACAAGCGTGCAAAATCCGAATGCAGTATGCTCACAAAATTGCTAGAAAGCACATGTCCGTGGCAGCCAAAAGAAGCAAGGATCTTTACGACTCAAGAGTAGCCTTTCACCAGTACAACCAAGGAGATGTGGTTTGGTGCCTGATGGAAGTAAGAAAAGTCGGTATCACACCCAAGTTAGAATATGCCTATGAGGGTCCTTTCTTGATCCTTTAGAAATTGTCTGAGATCGACTTTGTTTTACAGTTGAACAAAGCAGGAACAGAGAGGCCGGTGGACCATAACAAACTTAAGCCATATGAGGGTGTTCATCCACCAAGATGAATTGTCAGTGCGAGAAAGAGGCTTGGAAATCTTAGAAAATCACAGTAAAAATAGCACATAGTAATTCAAATTAATAGGCGTTTCGTAAGCATACTAAATAATCTAGTAAAGTATTAGACAAATAAATAAATAAATAAATAAATAAATAGATAAAAATAAACCAGTGGGGGAGGAATGTCATAGAGTAAGGTTGAAGCTATGATGGTAAAGGGGCTGGAAGTCTTCTGTTAGAAGAGATAAGAGTTTTAGACAGGGGACTAAAGGAGGCAGTGAAAATGAGGTTCTTAGAACAGCTTATAGTGGGTAAGGAAAGGAAATAAGAGATCCAATACAGTTCGGCGTTGCTAAGAGGGTGAAGAATGCAGGTAGATCTAAAGTTATGAGAGTACGGGAGCTCTTCTACGTTAGCGGTGTATGCGCTGTTTTGAAGTAGAAGGACGTACAGTTTGGTAGTGTCCCGTGAGACTTTGAACAGAAGCGGGAGAAGAAAGGAAAGAACAGAAGGTGTGTTGGATGAGATGTCCCTTGCTCACGAAGTTTAGAGGTGGTGATTTAAAGCGCACAAGAAGACTTTTAATAGATTGCTCTGTTGTTTTGTAAAAACTCTAAGTGAATTACTTTAGTGTTCTATGTGTTGGGAGGTATTTTATAGCCAAATAGTAAGCTGCGAAAGTGAGGGTGTGTAAGCAGTGATCACATATAAACTAGTCAGGGACCCAGGGGATGGTGCTGGGACTAACCAGGGGCCTCATAATTTTCTGCTTTCAGGCAAAGATGGACCTGACAATGTATGACCAAGTGGCGATAGAGAAGGCAAAGAAACGGGGCCGGGCTAATGTTTGGCGTGCCACTTCAAGAAAGGGGAGAGATGGGTTGACGAGATAGGGAAGTTGGAAGACCATATCCTGAGGACACACATGCCACCAGAAAGATACGCTTCACTTGCCAGCTCTGCAAGTTTAAGTGTATGAGACGGGACCAGCTGCTCTGGCATCTCTCCCACTACGCAAGACACGTGACAATGGCCGCAGGGAGGAATATTATCAACCATGAACCCTGCTTGTGTCATTACTGAGTTGGACTACTTCAAGCTATCGCCTGAGGAGAGTCTGAAGTCCTTTCTGGAGAGGTCTGCAAAGTCAGGAAGGTTATCATCTGTGGACACTTCATTGGCAAGGCTCGTCGATGGAACTTTGGGGAGCGACATAAGGCAGGATACCTTACAGGCAGGGTTTGTCACCGTATCTCCAGACTTAGGTGCCCAACAATCCAGAGTAGCCAGTGGCAAGATGAACAGATATTCCCAAGTGACGACAACAGTTCCGTCTCTAACATCAGCACATCAGATGGCAGCAGCACCACCAATGCTTGGCGAAACCCTAACAAATATGGTTCAACCACGACAGGTTCTAACTATCACCGCGCCAATGTCAACAGTTGTTCCAGCAATACTACAGCCAGAGGCGTCAAGCAGAGAGACAAGCCTTAATAACCTTCTTCAGCCCAAGCGTTTCATCTCAGAGTTCAACCCAGCCCACAGAAGCCACACAACTTTCCATGCATGGCCAACCACTTTCCAGGCTATTTCCACCACAACAGGCTGTTACTATCCCCATTCCGAGGTGTGCGACAGTTTCCGCCGTGCCACCGTCGGACGAGTTTACAAGGAGGGACCAGCTTCACCACCTTCAGCTCGAAGGTTTCGACAACCCACAGCAGCAGCACAGTCCATGTCAGGTCAAGGTATTGCCAGTCTATTTCAACCACAGTAGGCAGTAACTACAGTGCCAACGTCAACAGCCAGCCCCACAATGTCACTGTCGGAGGAGTTGGTCAGAGGAGCAAGTTTCACTCCAATCCTTGGCGCGCAGGGAGCCAGCTTGGACTCTACACCAATCTTTCCAGCTATGGATCAGGACCATGGATCTTATGATCCATCCTCGCCGCTGATGTTTGGAGAGACTGAGCCTCTAGTCAACAGCTGCACCAGGATAAGTACGCCAGTCGTGACGAGCACGGCCTTCCAAATCAATTGCCAGCAGCAGAGAGCGAGGCAGCAAAGTCTCCCTGAGCAGTTTATACCCGTGACCCAATCTGAGGAGAGGAAAGTTGAGGTTTCCCTTGGGGCAAGTCGTGAAGAGGGCCTAACGGACCGGGCAGAGGTTAATTCAGAGGCTGATGAAAACCTGATGCCACAACTACTGCCCACAGAGAACATATCAATAGTAAGTGGAGACGGAACAGAACGTGGACGCAAGCAATGGACAGAGGGAAATGGAGGAAGGCCAGGAATCCAAAAGGAGGCGACTGGAGGACAGGGAAGATGACGATACTATCCGTGTGAATTTGGTCGCCATCAACGGGCTAGTTTCAGCAGTCCAAGGTCTCACAGGATAGATGAAGCAGAATGAGAAGAATGAGGAGAAACTAGAGAAGGCGCTGATTGACACCACATGCACATTTGCCAAAGTAGCGGACACCTTAAGCAGACTCATGAATGTGATAGAGGAAAATGGTAGAGAAGAAAGAAAGAGAGAGGAGAGGTGGTTGGAAAGGGAGCGAAAGCGAGAGGAGGAAAGGAGGAAAAAGGCAGAACAGAGGAGGGAGACGCAAAGGCGAGAAAGGGGAGGGAGGAAATCCGGCGGTTTCTGACTCAACATACGGGAAAGGACGAGAAGAAGAAGGACAGACAAGGAGCAGTTAGGCGAGACGAGGAGGAGAAAGAGAACTCTAAGATCAGGAAGTCCGTGCTAGGAAAGTCATATACTGAGAATAGTGTTAAAAATTTGAGCAAAAGGAACTGAAACTCTATAAATAAACTTAAACAGGAACAGTAATAAAGTGAACTGAATCAAATGTTTCCGTACAGAGTAAACAAAGTGTGGAAAGGACTGTGGTCTGAATACTAAGGAAATAGTGAACATTAAAGTGAATAATTAAATTAAGGAAAGAACTGTGTTTAAGGGAGTACAGAAATAGGAATAGTAAAGAACAAGAAACATGTGTGATAAGGCATTTAGAGAGAGAGAGAGATAGAGAGAGAGAGAGAAAGAGAGAGAGAGAGACAGAGAGAGAGAGAGAGAGAGAGAGAGAGAGAGAGAGAGAGAGAGAGAGTCTAACACAATCTACTATGTAAATTACTTGTCACACGAGGGCAGTTTGTGTAATCATTTTGTAACTTTGATTTCCAGTTTATATGACCCATGTATCTAGTCATCGCAGTTACTTGAACAGATTTCTAGTGCTTGTTACTGACCTTCATATTTCCTGTTGAAACAAGTAATCTACAAAATGCTGATTTGGGGTTAATAATCAACAACATGTTTAAGGCTTTATATTTTATTATGTGCAATCTTCCGTAACAGAGTGACATAGTCAAACAAAGTGTATCCTTCAAAAATCTCACATATGAAAAGTTTTGTCATGAACCTTGTAACCATGTTTAATTTCAGAGAAAAATGCAAAGTATTTTGTCATTGACAAAATGCAAAGTATTTCTCACTGTTTCACAATCAAACATGATCATTAGTCATTAGTAATCCAGGTTTTCTCATGTATAAAGCACCAAATATTCATGATACATCAAATGCTTCTTGAATATTGTTCTTTACCAATTGTTCTATATTTGATAAATATCTAGCTTTAACTTCACCTCAGGTCATTAAATTCATCAGTCAGGAAAACAATGTTTGAATGTAATACTTTGTCTGTCATTTATATGTGTTCATGTAGATCCGTCATCAAGGTTGAATTTCATAATTCATGACTATCCCTGAAATGTAGTAAACCTTTTTTGCAAATTTTACTTAAAGGAACTGTTTTAGTATAGTATATGTGACACTCACAAGTATCTTTGTCTGTTTTACAATACGGCACATTCGAATTGAGTGTTAGCAAATTTATTTTCTATATTTGATAAATATCTAGCTTTAACTTCACCTCAGGTCATTAAATTCATCAGTCAGGAAAACAATGTTTGAATGTAATACTTTGTCTGTCATTTATATGTGTTCATGTAGATCCGTCATCAAGGTTGAATTTCATAATTCATGACTATCCCTGAAATGTAGTAAACCTTTTTTGCAAAATTTTACTTAAAGGAACTGTTTTAGTATAGTATATGTGACACTCACAAGTATCTTGGTCTGTTTTACAATACGGCACATTCGAATTGAGTGTTAGCAAATTTATTTTCTATATTTGATAAATATCTAGCTTTCACTTCACCTCAGGTCATTAAATTCATCAGTCAGGAAAACAATGTTTGAATGTAATACTTTGTCTGTCATTTATATGTGTTCATGTAGATCCGTCATCAAGGTTGAATTTCATAATTCATGACTATCCCTGAAATGTAATAAACCTTTTTGCAAATTTTACTTAAAGGAACTGTTTTAGTATAGTATATGTGACACTCACAAGTATCTTGATCTGTTTTACAATACGGCACATTCGAATTGAGTGTTAGCAAATTTATTTTGGTACCAGGACCAGGATACTGCATTGATGCTATTTTTAATATACTGAAAATTGAGTTTCAGAAGCCGGAGTATTATGGGACCTTTTATTCAGGGTCATTAGATGGAACTTAAACGACCCTGGAGGGGGGGGGGTGGGGGGGTGGGTAATGTAGCGACCCGGCTTCCTTCAACTCAATTTTGCCAATATTTACAAATCAGATGTTGTTTATTTTTTGCTGTTTGTAGTCAATACTAACTTATTCTTCGATATGCAAATCTGTTACTCGGCATCTTCTTTAAGAGCTTGTTTACCTTCAATGTCAAGTCATTTTTATCCTTACTGGTGATCTAAGCTACTTTATTTTTGATAGAATTAAGCAGGTCGAGTTAAATGTGCATCCGTTATCCTACACACTGAATGTGTATTGACCGTGTCAGCAAAGGTTTCTGGGATTGTTTGTGTATTTGTGCGGTCAAGTGAAAATGTCAACATCGTAACTGTCAATTTACAAGAAATCGGTACTGTGGAAAGGTTTCTAATTATGAGAGTCATTTTTCTTATTCTTTTGGTTTTGTTTTTCGGTGATAACGATTCTCAACATTTAATTTAATAAAGTTGCTTTTTGGCTGTTTAAAGTGGATGACCCTTAGAATTTTTTATGTGTAAATCCAAAATGGCTGATACCGTCGCTTTCGCCGGCTACTTCTCACTAATATTCTGCAGGGGATCACGTGATCCCACCGTTCTTCTGCTGCGGATCGGGATTTTCCACTGCATTTTAGCTGTGGGAAGTGCGATCCCATAGCGGAATAACCGTGGAGTAGGGGAAATGGGAAAGCGGGGCTATAAAAGGGCTTCCCCATTTTTTTTTTACTCAACTTCAAACTTTGGTTTTGGTAGAGAACACACGCATCCCTTTTAGCTGTAAATTTACTAATTTTTTTTTGTTTACTTTAGTTTTCGATTAGATTTTCTTTCCAAAAACAACTTTAAGCCAAGATATATTTTTTTTTCTTTGAAGAGAGGTCATTTATTTAAGTACGAGTAAGAGTAAAATTCTGCTTTTGTCTTTTTTATTATAATTTATAAATGTGATAAAAGCTCAAATTTAGTAAAGTTTCAGAGAAGCGAAGGTCTCTAGATCTTATTGCCCTAAATTTTGTTATTAAGTCCAACCCATAGATTCCATTCACCATACCGTTTTGCTATGTTCATGATGTTTGCCATTTACTGGGGCCTGACTTGTTTGATCACGATGTGAGTGTGAGATATAATTTATTAAAAATAGCCAAAGACATTCCATTGATTCTCATATCATTTTATCTCATGAGTTTATTCTAGTCAAAATTGTATTTCGCTTAGTTAAGTATTATGCATCATTAAAAAGCAGAAAACTATGTTAAAATCATGTCATGTGTTATTCCTTAATTTCTTTTTTCTTTCTGAAGTTCACATTTTACACTCCTCGACACGAGGCCCAGACTCAAGGTTTAGTGCTACCTTTAAGGCAGCTTGGAGCCAGCTTGGTGCCAAGTCTGTTGCTATATGATAGAATGAATAGACGACGAACAACAAGCGATCACTTCGGTTCAAATAAGGTAAAAACAGATTTGTAATAATCGCGTTGTCTTTTATTATGTGTATCACATGGTCTAATGAGTGTTAATATGGGAATATTTTTATTTTTGTGGAATTAATCGACCTATAAACTTCTGAGAATCACTCACAAACTTAACATTAATCGGGCTTTATTAAGTGATTCGCTGGAGTTTACACATTGATTACATCCATAAAGATAATAATTTATTCCTAATAATTCCAATAAACGTCAAAAAGATTGCCTTTGGAAACAAAGAACACACTGCGGATTAGAAAATGGGAGTCTCGGTTTTATTGAATAGACGACGAACAACAAGGGATCACTTCAGTTCAAGTAAGGTAAAAGCAGTAATGAAGTATGCAACACTGCTTACGTCCTCTAACGTGTGTGTATATATATATATATATATATATATATATATATATATATATATATATATATATATATATATATATATATATATATATATATATATATACATGTATATACTTCATTTTCTAATATACAACAATGGCCGAAAGATCCCAAAGCAAATGACACATAATCTGCACTATGGTGATGTACGGGAGACGTTCTACCGATGCCACACGGCACTAACACTAGCTGCAGTGTAGTAAAATAAACGTCAAAGAGATTGCCTTTGGAAACAAAGAACACACTACGGATTAGAAAATAAAAGTCTCGGTTTTATTGAGACTCTTCATAAGCAGTAATAAACTTTGCAACACTGCTTACGCCCTCTAGCGTCTACATGAGCAGAATTCCATTTTCAAATATACCACAATGGGCCCAATGACCGAAAAGGAAATGAAATATAATCTGCACTATATTGGGGGAGACGTACTACCACCGCCACACGGTACTAACACTAGCTGCAGTGTAGTAAAATAGACGTCAAAGAGATTGCCTTTGGAAACAAAGAACACACTAAGGATTAGAAAAATAAGAGCCTCAGTTTTATTGAGACTCTTCATAAGCAGTAATGAAGTTTGCAACACTGCTTACGCCCTCTAGCGTCTACATGAGCAGAATGCCATTTTCAAATATACCACAATGGACCCAATGACCCAAAAGGAAATGAAATATAATCTGCACTATGGTGATGTACGGGGAGACGTTCTGCCGCCACCACACGGCACTAACACTTGTTGCAGTGTAGTAAAATAAACGTCAAAGAGATTGCATTTGGAAACAAAGAACATACTACGGATTAGAAAATGAGAGTCTCGGTTTTATTAAGACTCTTCATAAGTATTTGCAGCACTGCTTACGCCCTCTAGCGTATACAATGAGCAGAACTCCATTTTCAAATACACCACAATGGGCCCAATGATCCCAAAGGGAATGAAATACAATCTGCACTATGGTCATGTACGGGACGTTCTACCGCCACCACACGACACAAACACCAGCTGCAGTGTAGCAAATTAAACACCGAAAAGATTGCTTTTGGAAACAAAGAAAACACCAAGGACTGGAAAATGAGAGTCTCGGTTTTATTGAGACTTTTCATAAGCAGAAATGTGGTTTGCTACACTGTTTACGCCCTCTAGCGTCTACATGAGTAGAACTCCATTTTCAAATATATTACAATTTACCCAATGATCCAAAAGAAAAGGAAATGGAATATAATCTGCACTATGGGGATGTACGGGGAGACGTTCTACTGCCGCCACACGGCACTAAAAAAAGCTGCAGTGTAGTAAAATAAACGTAAAAAAATGCCTTTTGAATCAAAATGTTACAAATGTTACTTTGTCATCAAAATGTTACAAATGTTGCAAAAAATGTCAATGTTTTGAGACGATAGATACGGATTCCTGCTCTAAACTTTATTGAAGTGTAACCAATAAAATTGCTTGAAATGTGTATATAGATGAGAAGTTGGAATTATTTTCATGTAAAAGTTTTAAAGCACACTTCCTTTTTCTGCTTTTGAAGTATATTTTTAACAATTATTTTAGAGTCTTGATCTAAATGATCCATCTGTCTATGAGCTATTCATGAACTGAGTATACGGATAAGGCTGAGAACCAGTTAATCAAAATGAACCAACTGGAATTCTGCACTTTGCCTTACTCATTTAACATGGGTACTACTCTACCGAACAGTCCGAGCCACGTCAAGATCAAGTCCTATTTGTTTTTGTTTTTTTTTTTCGTTTTTTTTTTTTTTTTTTTTTTTTTTTTTTTGTAGTTGAGGTTTTAGCTCACCTGAGCCAAAGGGTCAGAATAAGCTATAATGACCGTTTTCCGTCCGTCGTCCATCGGTCGTACGTGCACATTTTCAAACGTTATCTTCTCTGAAGCTGATTCGCTAATTTGCACCAAATATCATAAGGATCAGGGGAGCAAATTTTGTTTTAATGTAATATATATATATATATATATATATATATATATATATATATATATATATATATATATATATATATATATATGAAGAAATGAAGAAACATATTTTTCCCCCAGAACCAAGCCAGCTTCGAAAATAAAACTTTGGGTGAAACATATCTTATTTTAAGTAAAACATTCCCCATTCCCTCGATATTGTACTAAAAATGACATATGGTCAGGGGAGCAGTTTTTGTTACAATGTCGATTTCATCGATTAAGATGACCGCCATATAAATACGAGATACGAAGAAACATTTCTCCCATTTTTCTTTGGTTTAAACGTATTTAAAAAATACATTCCACTCGATATGGTACATTTAAATACAAGTAGCAAAACGAACAAAACCGAATACCTTTCAAACTTAGTTGAGCTTTTTCACATAGCTTGTTTTAGTGAAACACATTTAGATAGAGAAATAGATCACGTGATCAGTAGTCTAAAACTGGATGGTTTCGATGAACCGATAAGAAAAGACCGAACCCGTAACGGTGGCGGAATAATGATGTATATATCCAGTATATTAAGCGTAGATTTAGAAAACCTTAACACTGCATTGAAACAAGAGAAACGCCTAACGACATTACAGACGAGTTTTTTCAAAAAGAGTAACCAAAAGGTAAAGCTGGGGCGACGCCCAGTGCCCGACCGCCCGTTATTTTAAAGGACGGATTTTTGAAAAACCCGTCCAAAAATCAAGTTTGGCTGCACAAGCTTTTCGCTTCAGGGGATATGAGTACGTAAGGAAGAAAGTCAGAGTTGTCTCTCTTGCACGCGACACGCCTACTAGTCCTTAACTATGCCTCTACTAAATATTATCAAAATATTTCAAACCACTCGGAAGTTATGAAGTGCATAATAATTTGGCTTAGAAATTCATTCAACTAGAAAAAGAATACAACAATCTTGCACGCGACACGCCTACTAGTCCTTAACTATGCCTCTACTAAATATTATCAAAATATTTCAAACCACTCAGAAGTTATGAAGTGCACAATAATTAGGCTTAGAAAGTCATTCAACTAGAAAAAGAATAAAACAATTGTCCTTCTTGCTTGATCTGAAATGCTATTAAATTATCTCAAACAGTATGGGAGTTATGGCCTGCATAAGATTTCGATTTCAGGGGACTAAGTACATAACAAAGAAAGTGAGAGTTGTCTCTCTTGCACACGACACCTGTTTGTTCCTTGTCTATGTCTCAACCAAATATTACAAAATACTTCAAACCATTAAGGAGTTATGGTGTGCATAAGAATTTGGCTTATAAATTGTTCAGGGGAGATAACTAGAATAAAAAACAAAGCAAGTGTTGTCCTCCTTGTATGCAACACTCCTACTTGACCTGATATGTGCCCCTACCAAATTTTATCAAATTATCTCAATCAGTATGGAAGTTATCGCCTGCACAAGATTTCGGCTTCAGGGGAGATATGTGCTAGTTGTCTCTTTTGCATGCCACATGCCTACTGGTTCTCCTCTTTATCCTTACCGAATATGAAAGCAATCCACTGAAGAATAAAGAAAACATACAACTCTGAAAAAATGTTAACCAAAAGTGTAAGCATTGGACGTCAAGGGAGATAAGTACATAACGGAGGAAGAGAGAGTTGTCTCTCTTACACGCAAATTGCATACTGGTCCTCCTCTTTATCCCTGCTAAATATGGAAGGAATCCACTGAAGAATAAAGGTAACATACAACTTTGAAACAAGGTTACCAAAAGGTAAACCTCGGACATCAGGGGAGATAAGTACCTAAAGAAGAAATGAGAGTTGACTTTCTTGCATGGGACACGCCTACTTGTCCTCCTCTTCATCCTTACCAAATATAAAAGCAATCCTCCGAAGAATAAAGGTAACATATAACTTTGAAAAAAGGTTAACTAAAAGGTAAACCTGGGACGAAGCCCGACGCCCGCCCGCCCGGACATCGCTATTTTGAAGGACGGATATTTTGAAAAAAAAATCCAATAAAGCTTAAGGAATTAAAAATACTACAGCGACTTTATAGCTGCCCAATCACTTATCACCGAATTTCAAAATTCAATCGGAACGGCACTTGATCATACGTAGCATGGTATTTTAATCGGAGACATAAATATCGATTTCACGAACCTAACAAATTAAGGGACTATCTGTCATTTTCTATAGTTTAAAAACAAATCACAGTTGAAAGTGATTGTTTTCCGGAAAACTTAAAATGGTTGAAGTGGTAAAAGACTTATTATCAAGAGCTATCGGTCCCTATATACATGTGTAATATCACTAACATGTCACACGAATTCAAAGTTGAGAAGGAGATGTTTTGTTTTCTCTGGTTTGTGGCTTATGTATTGTCTGCTATGGTTTGTTTGCTTCTGCTCTTGGTGTCATTGGTAGGCCAGTTCTAATTTTACACAGAAGCTCTAACAATGTTAGATTTTCTTTTACAATATTTTTAACATATACTGTTTACAACATATAATCACAATAACATTCAATACAAAAACACATCGAATTCTCTTCGCGTTGGCCTCGACAAGGAAAACAGCACGATCTGAAACTATACTGGTTTATAACTTGATTAACCTGGCTTAGTTAAATGTTTTAACAGCCAGTGAGCGTTTCAACCGAGCGCGGTGAACTTTACCGTGCCGATGTGAAGAGAATGCCCTTCCCCTTAACACTATCTTATATAGTAGTTAAGGCCTTTTTCGCGATGTATTCTTTTCCCATAGAGTTCCCCAGACGTCTTTCCCGACGTATTTCCCCAGACGTCTTTCTCGATGTCTGGTCAGGTTGTAGGATGGTTCTTAGCGCGTTACTTAGGAATTTTCCTTAGCACAACTAAGTTTTTAATTAGCTTTCAGCGCTGCTGTACTTAGACTTTCGCGCGTTGAAATTGAAATTTATTTCCGTTTTCTTTGTTTGTTTTTTTTTCCGTTTTTTTTTTTTTTTTTTTTTTAAATTAGGACTTTCTTGGTGGTGATTACCGGTTCACTGACTCCGTCTAGCTTTCTAGCGGGAAAGGTTAGTAGTGATGTCCATGGAATTATTTTCCCTAATACGTTTGGGTCATCGCCATAGGATTTTTTTTTTGATTGTGTTGGGGTTTAACGACACGTCAACCCTTGAGGGTCATTTTGTGTCGTCTCCCAGAGAAAGGGAGAAAAGAGATAGAAGAGAGAGTAGAGGAGATGAAAGAGAGGGACAGGGAAGAAAGAGGAACAGGAATGAAAGTGAAGAAACAGAAGAAATAAAAACATTCCCCCTCTACCCTTACCCACTACAAGGATAGCAGGCCTTGCCCAACTGTAAGCCAATATCAGTTGGACGCCCCGGTGATGTAAGATACACAGCACCTTCGCACCACCCGACCACCCCCCATCGCCATAGGAACCACCTTGGAAGGTCTTATCGAAATGACCCCAACGAGAGTTCCTTTGAGACTCCTGTACATTTTCTGATTGCCCTCTCTTTGAAAAGGGCATCTTTCATTTCTGCCCACGCATGGATTTTTCTGAAACTTTGTATAATAATAACTAGGCATATGCAACCTATGAAAATGTGCTTATTAAATTATATAATAAAAAGTTGGACTCAGGACGCAACCTTGACTCACTCCCCCCATTAGCTGATATCTGACTCCAAATAAGTATGTCATACATCTTAAGTTTAATTTATTTTCAAGATTTTTGCGCTGTGCTGAATGGTGAACACCATAGTAATTCTATTAGTACCACAAAACATTTATATTTAATTAAAGTTAACATTTTCTGATAATTTGACTATAAAAATCTGAATTTTTTACCAAAAAATGAAAAAAAAAATATCAAAATTAAACTTTCAAAATTTATATGTTATAGTCGTTGTCAAGATTTCATACTACCAGGAAAATTTACTACATATATCCTCTATAGCTGTGCCAAATTTCATAAAAAATCAAAACCGGTAACATTGTCATTTTAGGCCTTGAATGGATATAGGTCGATTTTTTTACAATATTTACTATTTTGTTACATTGGTAGAGAAAGGCAGTGTTATCAAACACTTATAACACTTAACAAATCGAAGAGAGTTTAGACAACTCGGAATGAATATATCTTGAGCTACCACTTAAATTTTCATGACTTTCTATTACTTGCCTTCTATTTATATGGACTCTGACTAACCAACTATTACAAATGTAGACAGCATAACAAATTAAATCTAAAGAAATTCTAATTAACAAATTAGGCTTAACAAAATCTTACGCTTTAATTCATGTCAGCAAATCATTGAGCATTTTGTACTTCCCAAAAGGCATAAAACTAAAATAGGTGTAAAACAGGGATATCCATTCTCACCATTACAAAAATAGGCATAAAACAGGGAGATCCATAATCTCCGTTGTCATATTAAGATGTGCAAATGTACTATTGCAAGTAGTTGTTGCTTGTTTGTTTGTTTGTTTTGAAGAAGGATTTGCATCCCCATCAACAGATTTTAGGATTTTTGGAGATTTGCTTCTGGACTGGTGAACTCTAACCAAACTAAGAACGCTTGAAAAGAAAATAATACCTACAGACTTAACTTCTGATATATCTATAGCTTGCTTGCAAGCCTATATTGTATTTTGAAATTATGAACACTGGATTTCTTGTCCTGTAATATGTTCAAATGTGTCACTTCAATCGGTATTTTCTGCGATCGAATTGACACTGACACTGGAGTTTTTCTCTTTGCTTCAACAGTTATCTTTGATGACAGCAGCACAGAATACTGTTTATGTGGTCTTAACTTTTGCTATCAGAAAAGCAGATCTATCCTTACTTCTTACAGTAAGCATATATAAAATTGTTTCTGTTCTGCATAAGTTCTATTCTAGTGCACATAGTTTGACTTAAACAACAAATTGGTGTTCTGTAGTTCTTCATTTTAAAGCTTTAAGATTTTTCCAAAGGTTGTATGACATACATATTTTAGTCATTTGCCTAAGGACTTCCATACTAGTTTGAAACTCCGCCATATGTTAATTAACACAGGAGTTTAAAACAGCTAACTTGTGTGGTCTTAATGTGAATCTAAAGGATGTATTGAAGAGTTTTTGAACAGTTTTTATTCATTTGGTTGCTGGCAGTTCTATGGTATTTAATTAATTCTATGTTCACATTGTCTCTGTTTTTTGTGTTGTAATACGTTTTGAAAGGAGGCTTTTAGTATTCAAGTTTTGTTTTAGTTCTTATACTTAAATTCTTTCTTCCATTGAATATTTTAGCTGAATATAATTTCATTCTTCTTAATACCAACTGCTCTTACTTTCTTTGTTGTTCTTCGCTGATCATATTTCTGAAAAGTTATACTTTCATTTTAGAAAGACTACTAAATTATTTGGTCAGCAAGTGCATAGATCTTACCTAAAGAAACAGTACTAAGCTTGCATGTGTCCATGTGACACAGACTTTAGTTGTTCATTACTGATTGTATTTAAGCTGTAGTGTTTTTTTTTCCAATATTGAGTGTCTTCGTGTGTGTTTTGTACCAGCTGTGAAATCTTCTGCTGTGGTTTTGACAATATTGTGCTTTTTTGTATTTACTAAGCATGAACAAGTAATCACAGTATTGCCTGTTTATCTCAATTCGTTTTGTTACTCTGTTATTTTTTAGGCGTTTATCCAGTTTACACCAAAGTTTATAGTTGATTTTTGGACAAGAAGTCCACATTGTTCTATTTTTATTATCTGATAAATACTTCCACAGTCAAGGATTTGAAATGGAATCCTATATATACACATACAGAGAACTTGGACTTAATGTCTGCATGTCCAGATCATGTAAACGAAAAGTTTTTTTTTTTGGACATGGTGCAATTCAGTCAACTGGTTATAAATAAATATGTACAATTATGGTATCAACTTCTTATACAAATCATACTATATCATGGTAATCCAAATTGAAAGCTATATATAAGTTGACTTTACACGATACTACTTATACATGAGAATTGGGTAATTTCATATTTTGCCGACTTAGGAATATATGTATTCAGGCTGTTCAAACAACATGTTACCGGTCTTCAATTTTTATGAAATTTCATGTGTTTATTTCTAATACATATGGAAAATTTTTATGCTGAAATGGTGTCTTGACAAGAATCGGAACATGGTAAAATTGCAGATAATATCTGGATGAATACATAACCTGCAGCTGAAATATGGGGCTACCGTTCAACTTACGTTATTGCTCCAACACTATTGCTCAGTACATGAAGCCATCCATAGTATCAAAACATGTACTAATGATGGCCTTAATTAATAAAACATTCCAGCATCTGAAAAATGAAATCCTGTTTACTGTACGAAGGTTAATATTAGGACAACCCCTGATTTGGTAGTGGCCGCGTACAAAACACCATAAATTAACAATGGAACTACATTTAAAAGCCAATGCCTCATAATCATCAGTGTTATACCCTAGGCAACCATTGTGCAGAATTTCATCCAGTTCCAAGCGTGGGCAGAAACCAATGTAAATTTCCTATACCGTGTAAGAGCCCCTTTTCGGTTGGTGTATATAAAGTAAGGTTATACCTGTGCAACAAGCTTCATTTCCACGCTTTCTGCGTGCTTTATGCTTTAAGCGTACTATCTATCTATACATCATGCAACACCCTCTCACGAGCGGTTTAACCTATGTAAAATTGCGTAAGATTTAAATTACGTAACAATTACCTGTGTTGGTAAAATGGACAAAGGGTGGTAAAAAAGGGACTATACACAAATAAAAGCCTTGAAATGTAGTCAGCATGTACTGCGGCCTGTTCTGTGTCGTAACAAGGTCTGTATATACTCCCGTATCACTGGACTAAAGCTGGTTTTGCTTTTCTAAGAAATCGTCTTAAATATTCCAAGGAAAATAAAAACGAAAGCTTTTAATTTAAGGCCGTAACACATCACTTAACACCGGCTGCAGTGAAGTCAAATAAATAGAGTCTGACAAGAATAACACTTAAGATCAATAATTACGAGCTTAAGCTTCGCAGGTCGCCATCTGCGCAGCAGATGCGAAGGTATCGTGAGTCTCTCACATATACTCGTACTATAGGTATCGTGAGTCTCTCACATACTATGCAGAAGAATTCGCATGCGGCGGCTGGCTGGTTTCCCAAATCTACAGCGGAGTGTATCGGCTTAATGTTGAACCCGAAAACTAACGCTAATTTATGTCCGTTGCCAGCCTGGTTTCCGAAAAATTATGATGATCAGATACGCTCCGCTGCAAACATGGGAAGCCAGTCAGCCGCCGCAAGCGATCTCATTAGCTGTAATGAATCTTATAGCCAATGAAATAGAAGGATACATTTTTTACGACATTGACACGGACAAATGCGTGACTGATCTGCGTTTTAGCCGCCATATTTAACCTGTAACTTCTCTCGCATTAAACAACATTTTCACGTATTTAAGTGTAAATACTGAAGTTTTGCCGTAAAATGGATTACATTCCTACAGCACATAACAGGAATTATGCATGGAGAAGAATTTATCGCTGACAACATGATAAAGATAGGATATGTGGTGATTTCAGTTGACTGGCGATTAGCTGATCGTTCGCGGTATAGCTAAAAAGAGAAATCAAGTTTTTTTTTTGTTTTTTTGTTTGTTTTTTTGACGAAATCAGCCTATAAAAATAAATTTTCGGGGTACATGCATAATTTCTTTTTACTATAAGACTAAATATTTATTTATACACTTGTAACAGGTGAAAAAAATTTATGCCACGACCGGGGATTGAACCCGGGTCATCCGCGTGACAGGCGGACACTCTACCATGTCGCAATAAAGGCCGGCTTGTACCGCAAGGCAGTACACGAGTATCATATACCTATACTTGGTGACACACTATTGTACAAAATTTCATTGAAAAAATTGTTCGATGTTGTGCACTTTGCCTCGGACCAACGTTTAAACAGGTTGCCTGGTCCGCGACTTTGCATACCTGATGAATAAAAAAAAAAGTGCATAAGATGCTTAAGCTTGTTTCATAGGTAACATCTATTTATTTCATATTACACAAAGCTAGAATCAGTCGAAGTATTGTTTTCTTGGTCAGACTAGCTAGTTTCCGGCCTTATTAATGACCCTCATACAAATTTTAAAAACACTGGAATGTGCTCTAGGTTGCCTTGAAAATAAAATAATATAATATAAAAGAAAGAAAATGGGAGTCCAGATGTTACTAGTACTGTTCATTTAACAGCAATATAGTTTGTAGTTCTGCAAACACTCGTAGCACCGGCTTAAAGCTGAACTAGTTTGGCAAAGATTTCAAAATCGGCTCAATGATACTCATAGAGATAAATATAAAAAAGTGACCTTTTTCCGGAACATATAAAATTACTAGTAACTTTGAACATTGTATCCAACAGATGTTGTCTGATTAATTTATCCCACATATACTGTCTATACCCCATGGTTATATACATGTATGCAATCATAGAAAATCCTCACAATATAGGAGACGAATTCTACGTTTTCTGAAACCTACAATAGATGATTAAAGTGAGTGCTATTCCATATATAACAAATGCACGTTGTACTCGTATCTTGGCTACCTACCAGCCGGTACAAAATTATGAAAAAAAAAGTCTATAGAAAATCAGTTTTCTAAGTGATGATAGCAAATCATCAAAAGTTTCCTATTATTATCAAATGTTGTTTCCGTGTGAAGAGCTGCACTTATCTATACAAGGTAAAACACTGCCAGGCGCTTATTAAAAAGTGCTTAATATATTGACACTTCCACCAATGATAACTCCTTTTAAATGAGTGATAGTGTCTAAATATTTAGTCACTTATCCAGAGAAGATTATATTTCAAATAAACGCTGAAAACTTCGTTGAAAAATCTGCAGTAGTTTTTAAGATATGGCGATATAAACTCACCAATATGCATAGGATAATACACGTATTGTATAGGGAATTACCTGTGTTTTCGTCCAGCGCGTCAAGCGCCTGGATGATCAAGATCAATATTGGACAGGAAGTGGCATGACAGATTTAACAAAATCCACCGGATTTTTGCTATCTCAGTAATAATATAGTCAAACCCTTTCACTTCTTAAATGAGCCACAGCATAAAAAAAATAACATAATGATCTGTGTTCCCAGCGAACGACTCAGATCAGCCTGTGCAATCCCAGTCTAACCCGTATTTGGTGTCTGTTAATCCAATGAGCCCATAGCGAAGACCCTGGTCAGACTGGTGGAGTTTCTGTTGGGTACGCGTGTTATTGTGTTGATTTTGACATGGTGAGTCTCTATTTGCTTGCATGCCTAAAACTGAGAGCCAGATTGAATACTGCATTCATAAATAATGTGCTTCCGTCTAGAAAGAATATGTAAAGTTCTGTTTTACTAAAATGTTCATGTTTAATGGTTAGTCTATGTAACGGGTAAAAAATGTAAATCACATTTTCCCCCAACCGAGGATTGAACCCAGTCCGCTGGACTGGAATTTCTGCGCTCTACTGCGTCGCTATAAAAGCGGCTTGGACCGCAGGCAGTACAGGTGTGTTATATTCCTATACTTGGTGACATATACGATAATTTATTATGTAATGGTTATCTCAAGTATAGATAGGGTATGTTTAAAAAATTCTCGACTAAAAAGAATTTGAACACGTGCACTGACATGCTTTTCGACACAAATGCTTCTTAATGCGATGTTCTGTTATTTTATTCAGGCTCTTTATGGATAGAACAACATTATTGATATTTGATCATAGTTCATAATAATCTTCCAGTTAGGCTCTGATTAGATAAAGTTAAAAATCAGTGTGGGCAAATTTTCTATGTTAATAGGGTTGAGGAACCTTAAATATAGTTAAACTACTCCTTTCCATAAGCCATTAACCAAACTGAACAGATTGGTGTAATTTATATTTCTTTAAGGGTTTTTTAACTTTTGGATCACCGAGCTCATCTGGATTTATTTGAAAAGAGAATATATTTGAATATAATTATTTGAAAAGAGACCTAGCACTGGACTAGGACGCGTGAGTAGTTTTGCAGGTATATGACTGTTCATCGACAGACTTAGTGTTGTTTTAATTCTATCGCTTATTCTCCGAATGGATCGATAAATATAAAGTTAGCTTGAAAACACTTCTGCAGCAAGGAATATCGGAACCAGAGTTTTACGGGGACACAGTTTCTTAATTTAGGAAAATTGTCGGGCAATCCAATATTTATATATATTTTATTTTTATAGAAAGATAACATATATGTTATGCAACAGACTGCATGCATTGTTTTAACCCAACCATGGTCGATAACTATACTTTCCTCTTTTATTGAGCGACTGTCGTTATTGTTTGTGTTGAGGTTTTACGGCCCAGAAAACCCAGTGGGGTCATGTCGAGCGCGGTCAGTTTACCTAACTACACGTTTACTGGGCAGGCTTAGTCCTCTAAGCGGTTAACCAGTATTGTGCACATTCTTTCACCAGAAACTGACAACTGCCCTTCTTGAATCAGCGGAAGGGAGAGAATGACCGTAGAAAATATTTCATGCTCAATCTCCACGAAAGAATGTTGCCGACCTCGGCGGGGGTTGAGCCCGCGACCTCCTGGTCTCCAGTCGGACGGCGCATCCAACTGAGCCACCGAGGCCGGCACGACTGTGGTTATATGACAGTGAATAGTAACATTGTGGTAACAATTTATGACTGCCCACTTCGCTTTCTGTTTTGCGCAAGTGTTCCATATTTTATTGCTTTGATAATAGCATTGCTCTCTGGCACTGCGACCATCTCTTTGGGAATGGGAAGCTGATTGCTTTGCTTCACATTGTTTGTTTAAAGTGTCTGCTATCCAACGTAATATGTTTCCTGTTTCTTTAAGGTCATTCGTAGGCTATATTTTGTGATTGTCGCTCTTCCTGAAAATTTTTACTTTTTGCAATAAAAAGAGTCTATTTGATGTGTTCTTCGAAAGAGCGCCTCCATTACTGCTGGTGTTAATTGATGTAAGGTGGCGTAAAACGCATTCTCGTACTTCACATTAGTGTAGTTTATATTTTCTTTACTCCTTTTAGATCACAGAGCTCATTTAAAGGGCGACCTTTATAGATAAAAAAAAGAATATCACTCAATTTGGGACTAGGAGGCCTGAGCAGTGCTACATGTTATATTATTGTTAATGAACAGACTTAATAAAACCGAGTCTGCTCTTTTCGTTTATTTGATGTGTTTTTATCTTCACTGTTTTGGTTTAAACATATTTATTTCAAATCTCTTTGTACAGCATATAACAAACAAGTGATAATATAAATGTGAACAGGATTGGAACGTAAGCAAATATGCTTATATAGTTCTTCTCCTAATTGATCATCAAGATGTTACCTAGATGCCGTAGATCTACTACTCAATTAGATGTGTGAAACATGAGTAATACATTTAACATAAAATTGAAAACAAGAGTGTACATATAAATACAGAAAATCGAACTTCTTCTTACTGCTCTATATAGATTTTGTGCCACATGTTTAAGTTTTATCTTCACTGTTTTGTTTTGTTGCCATGGCGGTGTTTATTATTTTTTAAATATGAAGTCTTTAAACGACATGTCCAAAACCATTGAAGCAATATGAAACAAACTTAGCAGTAATAATCAAATGTCATGTTTACACTTTTCTTGCTGCTCGGCGGCCAATTTGGGTGCGATAGCAACCAAACTTTATTAAATGGTAAAATGGTAAAAAGTATCTTCTCCACAACCTGTGAAGCGATGCGAAATGTTTCTTGGGTGGTTCTCTGCCAGGTTTGTGTTATTCCTACAAACCGCATGCTTTGACTGGTTGCCATGGTAATCATAAATTATAAAATTAATCATTAAACGAAACCACTGATGCAATATAATACAACCATGCAGGGTCTGTACCAAGATTTATTATATTGTGTTGATCAGGCTATTTTTTTTTTATTTCTTATTAATTTGATTTTGGTTGCCGTGCCTACAGAAATAGACGATAGATCTTGTCCATGACAGATAAAGCAATTTGAAGTAATCTTGGCGCACGCTTTAAATTCTTCGGGTGATCCCCTCTCTAGAGAGTATACGAGTATGCTCATGCAGTGTATTGTTTGGCTACCATGGCGACATTTAGCTTTAAAACAGGCAAGCTTGATGATTATCTTAATTGAAACTACTGATTCAGACTTGGCAGTACAGTTTTTTTTTTCGAAGAAAAAACATTTTATGGCAGTCGCGCAGTGTCTTTGATTGCATGGTAACAGATATACAATGGAAAAATGATTAAATGACTTGTTGTTTCTAACGGAGGAACTGATTTACACTTATATAGTCGATATGATGATATACAATGCAAACATCATGTAATGAAAATGTTATGCGAGAGACTGCATGCTTAATGGGTAATCTAATTAAGGTTAACGATTTTGCTGCCATCTTTATCTGCAAGACAGTGGATCTTGGCACAGACTCAATGACGGCCAAGCCCTAATACTTGTCTAGAAGAGTCTTGTTTAAACCGACACACTGTGTTACGTTCTTTTATATGTGTTTGCTTCCCAAATTCAAGCGTTATAGATCTTAGGCATTTCTTCTACTGTATATTAGTAAAACGGCTATGGTTAAAAGGACATTTTGCATAGGTACGATAAAGTAATGTTTTCAGAATTTTACCGCACAACACAATGCTATATTGATAAATTAGTATGTAATGATAAGATAGCTTTTTGTGTCCTACCTTTGTGAACGTCTTGCAACGTTTTATTGCACAAATATGTCAACACATATCTTTTGGATTTTTTGCTAGAAATAAATTTATTCGAGTCCATTCAAATGATCTGTTGAGCAGGTGTATAAATCCTGCAAATATTATGTTTTTCCTGTGAAACAGTTTCATACTATAGTATACTTTCTTATGAAACCATTGAATTTGAAGATACGCGGGAAAGGCCATAATTACGGAACACGGCCCTTCTAAGGGCAAGGGATAAGGGTTGGCTGATATAAAACGATATTTCAAAAGTCACATTTCATCGAAAACTGAACGACCAAATGAGAAAAAAAAAACTGCATAGATACTATCGGTGGCAAAAGGTTCTGTGTTTACTGAGTACAAGACAGTACATACCCAGAAAGCATAGATTTCGACGGTGTCCCTCCCGACAAACAACTAAGCAATTTAAATGTTACCTGTTATGTGTTATTGTTCTATACCAACATAACACTTACAGCAGAAATGATTATTGCAAATATATGGTTACGTGAAGACGATAAGGTCACCATTTTTTGTAATTTGTAAGATAGAAACTATGTGCTATACTATATGTCTAGCTTAATTACAAAATCTTGTGTGAAAAAAACACTGTTTAATCGTTTAGAAATGCAGAAGTTACTGATTTCTTGAACAATTATAACGAAGGAACATTAAATGACACTGAACAAAATAGGCTAGAAGGCCAAATAACTTATACAGAAGTTCTTCTAACAGTCTTGAAAATTAATATAAGTCCAGATTTAGCTGGATTCGTAGTACGATATGTGTTGCAAAATTTGATGTTTTTGTGTTTTTATTCGATGCTCTCCTATTGTATATTTACATATTTGCATTCAAAGTCCGTTTATTTCTATTTACTAATAATCATGTCTATTCTATATTTGATCGTTTGTTTTCAATATATTTCATTCATGTTGTATAATTTGAATTATATATTGGCATATTCAGGTTCAATGATTGCTCGTTTCTATACTATATTCCGTCATTTATATTCAATAAGGTCACGTTTCGTCCGATAGATTTTACTTTTAATTATTATGTGTATTCATCATTGACACTTTTATATGTATGTCCATTGCACTGTCGTGTCAGTTGTATGTTGTTTCATTAATATTCGACAGGACACATTTTGGGGTTCAATAATCATTGCATACTTTAAAAAAAATGGCGGTGGTCAGTGTAGTCGGTACGCGGACGGGCTCTCTAGTGTGGCTGTAAAACAACATTGTGCTAAACTTTACTGGTTGTAAATGAAGAATTTTGCATCTGCTCTAAACCTTTCATAAATTAGACTTTCAAAAAGATGGGAGATTATAGATATTCTGTGCAGACTGAAAATGTGTTTTGGGTTTTGTGTCACAAAGGCAATATGGCGGCGGGTGGTGGTGATTCTCAAGTAACAAAGAGAAAACGGAACAATACTGAACACAAACAATACTGACCAAAATGATGTGGACCGTTTCAGTACTTTCTTGAAATGTTCATCGGATGGTAAACTGAATCACATTTTTGAGGAACTGAGGCCCATCAGAATAGCCCACGAACAGACAAATCGAGGTATGTTTGACTTCCAACAAAGTTTCAGTCGTGTAAATTGAACAGTCCAGTAGTTTAGAAAAACCTCAAAATGAAGCAGCAAGGATTGTCTTAGAAATGTCGAAAGTGCTGAACACTTCTTTTTTGAATGTACACGTTTCGTGGCTCAAAGAACTGTTTTATTTAATAGTACTAGACAGTTCCATCCTCTAAACATAAGTACTTTGCTCTATGGGAACAAAGATCTCCCGCTTGAAAGTAATTTCAACATTTTTACTTCTGTCCAAAATTTTATTAAAGATTCAGCACGCTTCCATTAGAAATTAGAATTAAAACAACAAGATTAAATGTACGACATTTAATATTTTTTTTTTTTTTTCAAGTGAAAAAGCAGATGCCCGTGCCTGTTCCGCCCCATTTATGCTGTACAAATATAACAATAGCAATAACAATACTTGTCTGTACAACTCCCTCTCTCTCTCTCTCTCTCTCTCTCTCTCTCAAATGATGTATGTCTTATATATGTGTTTCGTGTTGCCATGTTAATGTTATGTATTACGTTGTAGGGGAAGGGCCGTAACTAACGTTGTGAGAACTTGTGGCCTGACCCCGTTGCTATTATAGAGGCAATAAAAATATGCTTAACCAGTCGTGTAAATGAGAAAATGGGCCAAGTTTTTTAGATCACAAACAGTAATACAAACTTATTGAGAACTTTTGCGTACAAATCTATTGATCATGAGGCCGGGTCAGGACGAAATAACTTGATCTTCTGGGGACTGTCAGAAAATTACAATGAGAACTCTTCTTTATTATTAGACAATTCATCAAGGATCGTTTAGACCTGGACTCAGATAGAATGTATTTGCCCATAGGCTAGGGCCACGCAAGATAGGTGCTAGAAACCCAAACCGTCCTATTATTGAGATTTCTGCGATACTGATATGGTTATGAGTAGATCCAATATGTTGAAAGGGACTCCTTTTAGCGTGTGCTATGATATGCCAAAAGAAATAATGAGGCCAGAAAAATGCTCTGGGAGGAGGTAAAAGCCAAAACACAACATCCAAGGGCAAATGTTCAGATTGTGTATCCCGCAAAGTTAATCGTCGATGGGAGAATAGTACCGGGATGCGTTTCAAGACTGGGTTAAAGTTATACAAGGTAGCATGTTGCCCGAGTTTAAATTGATACAAACTCCTGTATTTATGTCAAACGTGTGTGCAACCACTTGACTCATCTGGTGAATATCAACAAAGTACGTCTACACGTGACAGTGTTATGCCTGCGGGAACAATGAATAACAATCCTGTGAATGAAATTGCACAGTCGAGTTCACGTGATGGCTTTATGAACGAACGGAATAGTACACAGGATTTCATGAATGGAGAGTCCAGTACACAACGGCCAGTGCACAGCGAAACAATCGTACTCACTGATGTTGATATGCAGGATAAAAAAAGCAACGTATCACACTCGCGGTCTCCCAGCCCAGATCGCCATGGAAAGCAGCATAGTCCATATGTAGGGCATGCTGACTCAGTTCAAAATTCACGTAGTAGTTCTCACGATAAAATAGAACAAAAATAGTTTACCTGATAAACATTCTGAGCGACTTTCAAGGCCTGTGTAACGTGGTGTTAGAAGAACACAGTCTAAATCTGTAACACATGAAAATCATTCTGCTCACGGCAAGGAAAAGCGAAGCGCTATGAATAGCAAGCCGAGTTCAAATACTAATAATCCAATAGCGGAAGATTGCGGAAGCCGAGAAGCAGCGGCAGAAAACAGCGACAATAGTTCCCAAAATAACTCCTCGAAAGTCCAACACGTCATGACAGTGACAGTTAGGCAGCACAGGACAAGGTCGTTTTACGATGTGTGCTTTTGAACTGTCAAGGCTTAGTTCCAAGACGTACGAACAAGTTACATAGTGACGAATTCAAAAGTATATTTAACTCAAATGACATTATTTTATTGACCGAATGTTGGACTGACGATTTTTCAGATATAAATATTAATAACTTTGAATCATTTGCATTACATAGATAGGAGACAAAACGATGCGGCAAAAGAAATTCCGGTGGCATTATAGTTTATATACGGGATAAGTTTGTGAATAGAGACACACTTGTTTATACTTCTGAAGATGACATTATATGGGTCGAGCTTAGTCGATGTATTTTATCGTTAAGTGAAGATTTATATATTTGTCTTTGTTATGTCACTCCTGATGAGAGTAGCCGTCAATCGTTAATTGAGACAAATATGTTTGATAGGTTGTTTGACTCTATGGTTTCTATAGAAAGTAAGGCACAAAATAAATGTCATTTGGTAGCATGCGGTATTCCGACTTTGTAACAGCTGATGATCCTGTTCATATGTCCTTTTTACCTGACGATTATATTCCAGACGATTTTATGCAGCGTTTTTCTGAAGATGAGGGTCATACAAACAGTAACGGGGTTTTACTTTTAGATTTTTGTTAGCAGACTGGTATGAGAATTATGAAAGGGAGTGTAGGGGAAGATTTTGGCGTCGGGTGTTACACATTCGTAGGACACAGGGGCTGTAGTGTAGCTGACTATGTTTTATCAAAACCAGATTTTTTTTCAAATTCGTTAAACATTTCGAGGTTCAAGAGCCAAATATTTTGTCAGACTTTTGCGTCGTTGAATATTCCTTTGAATTGGATGTTTTTTCAGAATACCAGTGAGCAAACTAAGAATTATGAATCAATCTCTGGGAAGACAGCTGGAGTAGCGCTTACAAAATAAATTTATCGAGCGTCTGAAACAGACCTCCACTGCAGAAAAGCTAGCGTCATAAAATATCAATATTTCCAATTGCATTGATCCTAATGATATTGACTCTTGTTTATTACATTTTGTAAATATTATGGACGGGATAGCGTCACCATGTTTTAAGAAATGTCGTGGTGAAACTATAAATAATACAGAGGAGTCGTCAATTTTAAATCAAAATAAGCAAACTTGGTATACGGACGAATGTCGAGAGAGAAAATACATATTTTTAAGAATGTTGGATAAATATAGAAATTCTAAAACAGATGAAAATCGAAAATTCATGGTAAAAGAGCGATCAGAGTATAAGACAATATTACGTAAATGTAGGCAAAATTATGATAAAGACAGGACAAATAAATTTGTAAATGCAAAATACAAAAATGCGAAATTATACTGGAACATGCTTAAGGTGTTAGCAAATGTAAAACCAGCAAATATTTCCCTGTCGTCTTTTTAGCATTATTTCCAGTCAATTAATAACCCTTTGGATCCATTCTATAGCCCAGACGAAGATATAATACATTTCAATGAGCGATATGCGAATGAAGAATTCGGTATCGTGTTTGGGGAATTAAACGAAGAATTTTCTCATGAAGAAATTCTCAGTTCTGTTAAACTGTTAAAACTTAACAAATCCGGGGGCCCTGATAAACTTATAATTGAATTTTAATTTATGGAAAACATATCTTAGTACCCATATTATGTAACTTATTCAATAAAATATTCCATAAGGGGCATTTTCCAGCAGTTTGGTCGGAAGGTTATATTGTTCCATTTTTTTTTTTTTTTTTTTTGCATAAAAAAGGAAGTATTAATAACATAGACAATTGCAGATGCATTACCTTGCTAAGTGCAGTAGGTAAGTTATTTACAAGAGTATTAAAGAATAGATTGATAGCTTGGGCAGAAAATTATTCGGTCCTTATAGAAGAACAGGCAGGTTTTAGACCGGGTACGGTGGACAACATATTCGTTTTGCATGGACTGATTGCACATATTCTAGACCAAGAAAATAAGCTGTATTGTGCTTTTATAGACTATACAAAGGCTTTTGATAATGTTGTTCGCGAAAATCTTTGGTATAAAATGATCAATTATGGGCTAAGGGGGAAGAGTTTAAATATTATTATATCTATGTATTCAGAATTAAAATCTAGAGTCAAGTATACTAACACGTTAAGCAACGAATTCTTTTGCAGTCTAGGAGTCCGTCAGGGGGAGTGTTTATCTCCTTTACTTCTTTCCTTATTTATAAACGACATAGAAGACACGTTTATTCAGAATGGTATACAAGGTTTAGATATTTATGCTGTTGTACGCAGATGATATAGTTACATTTGCAAATAGCGCGGGACAACTTCAGGAGTGTCTAAAACCTCTTGGCTGATTATTGTCAAAGATAGAAATTGACCGTAAATGTATCAAAGACTAAAGTTATAGTATTCAGAAAAGGTGGAATCCTGCTAAGAAATTTAGAGTTTTATTATACTGGGAACATTTTGGAAATAGTCTCGAGTTTTAAGTATGTAAGCACTGTATTTACAACGAGAGGTTCTTTTACAGAGGCACTAAATACACAGGCTGGTCAAGCACAGAAAGCAATTTTTAAATAAGATAAGTATTTATATAAATTTACATATATAACTCCAAAACATACCTTGGAACTATTTGATAAACTTGTTATGTCAATATTAAACTACGGATGTGAAGTATGGGGTTTTAAACAGGCAAACATAATAGAAAGAGTTCATTTACAATTTTGCAAAAGACTCCTCGGTGTCAAAAAATGCCACTCAAAACGATTTTGTTTATGGAGAGCTTGGAAGAACAAATTTGAGTACAAAACGTTACTTACTAATAGTGAAATACTGGTTTAAGGTCATAATGGCAACAGATAATAAATACATTAAACTAGTCTATAATATTATGATCCAGGACCTGGAGAGACGACCAAACACTACTAACTGGGCATCACTGATCAGACATTTGTTACTATTATTGGGTTTTAATGAGATTTAGTTACAACAATTGGATGCGCCATCCGACTGGAGACCAGGAGGTCGCGTGTTCAACCCCTGCCGAGGTCGGCAACATTCTTTCGTGGAGATTGATCATAAACTATTTTCTACGGTCATTCTTTCCCTTCCACTGAATCAAGAAGGGCAGTTGTCAGTTTCTGGCGAAAGAATGTGCACAATACTGGTTAACCACTCAGAGGACTAAGCCTGCCCAGTAAACGTGTGGTTAGGTAAACTGACCGCGCTCGACATGACCCCATTGGGTTGACTGGGTCGTAAAACCCCAACACAAACAATACAACAAGGGGTTGGGGACTACATTATGTTTGTGTCATTACTTAAACAACGACTTACAGATACATTTATACAAAATTTGCAAGCGGCTCTAGATCTCTAGTAGAGCTGTCTTTTATAAGTCTATTGCAGGTTTTCAAATACAGCCCTATCTTGAAAAGATTAATGTCGAAAAAACATTGTCAAGCTTTAAGTCGCTTAAGAATGTCTTCACATCATCTAGAAATAGAATCAGGTAGATGGGCACAGCCAAACAGTATTCCAGAAGACAACAGAAAATGCCAAGTATGTAATATTATTGAAGATGAATATCCTTTTGTATTAGAATGTAGTATGTTAATCGATTTGCGGAAAAAAGCATATTTCTAGATATTTTTGGAATAGACCTAGTATGTACAAATTTATTCAATTGATAAATTCTAGTAATGAAAGCTGCATTCGTAAACTTAGTACATTTATATATAAAGCGTTTAAGCTCAGATCAGAAATATTGTACAGACGTTAATTTTGTAGTGTTTATAAAAGTAATAGAAATCAGATTTGATTAGATATGATATTAGACATTTAGACAGTCGATGTTTAGAAATGTGTATGCATACAAATATACATGTACAGATCGTCTAATGTCATCCCCATTACATGGTATGAAGATGACGACTAGACCTTCTCCGCATAGACGACGTAATTGCTAGACTGTTTTATGGTCAAGTCTCCATATATATATTTTGAAAGTGAAAGTTTCATGTAGTATGCTATATATTTTAAATTTCGTTCTACACTGTCCTTTACCGCTGTATACGTAAATTTTGTATCCTCATGGGCCTCAGCGCCTTTTGGAGTTCGAAATAAACTTCTGTTCTGTTCTGTTCTGTTTTTACTGAAAATATGTAAATTTACTTTGTTACAAGGAATTTCATGGGCTCGGTCTGATTACCCCAGGACACCGGAAGATACCCCAAGACACCAGATGACATTCTAGGACATCTATATTTTGCGTTTTAAATATATATTAACATAAAAGAAAGTATAATTTTGTGTAAAAAGACATTTATGTACACGATTTTAAATAAAAAATAATCGATTTTTTCCCGCAGTCATCATGATAAGGTTTTGTTTCACTTTACTACTGTAAAGTGAGTTTTCGTCCTGTCATCTTAGCCAAAAGCTAAAAGGAATATCCTTAGTTCCAAGCTGGTACCGCGCAACTGTTAATGCTTATCATCAAATTTGTGACTCGTGCAGGTATAATGTCAACTTTGGGGTGTCATCAATCGACAGTCATGCGTTTGTTAATTAGGTGTTAAATTGATTTGATGGATTTAGCGGTATATCGAGCAATCAATAAACAAGCAGGTGTTTATATAGTTAGCATTGACAGGTAATTTACAGGTATTCAAGAGATTAATGAAATACTGCGTACCGTTTATCTTGTGAAAAAGTTTGAATGGATGAACGGATGGATGGATGGGGTTTGGAGGGAGGAAGGAAAAATTATATCTGGGTGAACAAATTCATTACTTTTGTCTTTTATTATGATTTTGTCGATTTCTCATTTTTTTCCTTATTTCGTCAACACGTCTATACAATATTGTTTGGCTTTTAATTAGTATTCTGTAGTTCAAAGGACAAAGAACCTTTATATAACTAGGCCGTTGGCCAGCTTTGGTTTACCTCCCCCCTCCCCCCGTTCCCCCACCCTTCCCAGGGGGAATTTTGTAAGCCATGTTTTTCTTAAAGCCTATTATCTTTGCAGCATGTTAGCTATCTGGCGATTGGGGCGTTACTTAGTAACAACCTGTTACATTTGTTACCCCTACAAAACGTATAACACCATTGGAAACTATTTTACTATGTTACAACTGAATATATGAAGTTACAGAGCAGTCCACTAGCTACACAATGAGATGTTTAAAAGTTCTTTTTTGCCTTACTTGGCGTCACGCATGTTACATTTTCTACTGTATCCTCTAGAAATGAGTACTTTAACTCAAATAGTTTATTTAGATTGTGCATTGCCCATATGCCTTTACTTTGTAATTTGTGATAAGATATTTAAATATTCTTTCCAAAGCTTTAAACATTATTTATCTTGCTTTTATACGTCTTCGGTTATTGGGTGTTAAGCAAAGTCTGAGAAACGTAATATTGAAAAAAGAAAATATTAATATCACATCAAATATAGCCTAGAAGTTATACAAACAAAGTTAATTCTTATTATAGCATTATATCTTAGTAATATGAGAGACATAGGCGCATAAAAACCTGTCGCTGCCATATCATTCTGCACATAATAACGTAGGTACCACTTAAAATATCTACATACTGTGGGCTTTGGTTTTTTTTTTTTACTTTTATTTTATGTACGATATTCTGCATCAGTATTAGTGCCTCTGTTTTGCATTATTTAGAGGCTTTTGTAAGCATTTCCAAATAGAAAGGAAGGCAATGATCAGAAATCGATACAATTACCTAACACCTTCCGTTCAAGATACCAAAACTGCAGATTTAAATGTTGCTATTCTTTGTCAGTTATATATATTCAATATTGATAACAGTAAAGTTGCAAATTAAAGCTTGCAGCACTAATTTTGTTTATGATATTTGTTTATGGTCTTCAAATTCTATTGAGAAACGTGGCACATTATGCAGTTTACCACAAAGTCTTTCTGTTACATGTTTAACATATGTAACAAAATATTATTTCTGATTAAAGAATATTGGTACAAGCATATTCTCATGCCAAGAAGTGTGTGTATTTAAAACCAGAGTAGTATTTACATGTAGTCCTGATTAAAACAAAATGTTCACTTTCATAAGCTGCTGCAGGACATATAGGGCCTGCGAATACAGCGATGACTGCTCGATGTCTTCTATGTGCGCTCATTGAATAGCTAAGGACTTCAGATTTCTTCATGCAGACTGCAAATACTGATCAGACTAAGCAGACAACCAGGCTGATCTTAGTCTTTGCAAGGGTAGTTGTTAGTTTTGTCATGCTGCGGCTAAAATACATTAAGATAACATAGTAAATCATACATTACGGTAATACCCTAAAAAAGCACACACACACAAAAAAACAACAAAAAAACAACAACAAAAAAACAAAAAAAAAAAAAACAAAAAAAAAAAACAAAAACAAAAAAAAAAAAAAAAAAAAAAAAAAAAAAAAAAAAAACACACACACACACAAAAAACAAAACAAAACAAAACAAAAAAACAGAAAACAAACAAAAAAAAAAAAAAAACAAAAAAAAAAAAAAAACAAAAAAAAAAAACAAAAAAAAAAACAAACAAGCAGTGTTGCTTTATCTCTTAAATATACAGAAAACAAATTAATCCTTAAAGATAAGTATGTAACATTAGGCAAATTTAGAAACATTCATTACAGAATGAAATTGAATATATATTAGAGCAATTCAGTGACTTTTGCACCGTTAGAGATTAACTCCACTCTTGTGTTGAAAACAAAAATGGTATGCAACTAAATTTTCATCTGTTACAGGCATACACTAATATATTTTCTATATTATAACATAAACTACCGGTACTTAGCGATAACTCATGGACAAAAATCAAATCAATATTGTTGGATATAATTAGCAACAGTCAGCATTACATATTTACATATGACTTTGAAATTAACTCTATGAAAGCACCTGGAAAAACTTTCTTAGAGCCAGAATATGCAAGCTGTCTTCTAGCCAGCATAAAACGTTTTATTTTATGTTATACACTGTGGCAACAGAGAACTGCCAGTATTCATGCGTTTGAGTTGATTTTAGGAAAGTATACAGTATTTTCATTAATGGAGCTGTACTGAAGAGATTTTTCCAGCAAACTCTGTCTATTGGAAAGAGTGTTCTGATATCACAGCACCAAAACTGACATGTAATGCGTGTAAAAGTATTAAACGTGCAGTATTTCTGGCAGTCTAGATAGATTTAAATTTTAGAATATCAGCTTTATGCACAGATCATAAGCAATAAAGAGTGCTTATCATGTAAAGGTGTACGAAAAGGGGATATTTCTGTATTTGTTATTGGGTATATTTTACTATTTTAAAGATAAAATTATCAATCGGATACACAAGCAGAAGATTGGCGAGAGTTTTCTTTCACTTAATTCACGAAACTATAAAGGTGTCTTAGAAATAATTTACTATGTTTGTTATTAAAAGAATTCTAGAGCTGGATTTCTCTCTACTTTATGTACAAAGTACCAACAGCAAAGTATAACTCAAAAACGTAACATATGTAATATTAAGAAAACTCGTATTTAAAGCCTATAATGCATTAAACGGGGGTTTTCCTTCACTTAATACACCAAACTATAAAGGTATCTTTGAAATAATTTACTATGTTTGTTATTAAAAGAATTTTAGAGCTGATTTTCCCTCACCTTTATGTACAAAGTACAAACAGCCATTTATACAAAATAGTCACTCAAACCGTAACATATGTAATATTCAGAAATGTATAAAGCATTATTATGGGAAGACGGAGGATGGGGTGAAGGGGGAAAGGCAACATTTTGTGACAGACGCAAAGGCAACCAACATTGTAAGCATCCTATTATTCAAGACTATATAAAAAAAAACCTGAATTTATTACATTAGGCACTGTTACATTTAGCGTTACAATCAACGCCTAATGTAATAACGCTAAATGTAAGAAACTGATTTTTTTTCTAAGCCAAGTAAAAGTATGTCTCATAATATCCCTAATTTCGGGAAGGGGTCTTAGTAGACGGAAGATTGGGAAATGGGGTAAAGCTGAAATTCGGCAACTCAAATGTAAATCGTAAGCATCATATCATTCAAGACCATATGAAAAAAAAAAAAAAAAAAAAAAAAAAAAAAAATCTGGGTTAATTACAATAGGCGATGTCACATTTGGCGTTACAAATTAACGCCTAATGCAATAACACCAAATGTAACTAGAACAGTGTTTCAGGAGGAAAACGTATGCCCAAACCAGTTTGAACAGACCTATCGTTGAAGAAAGTTGTATCTATAATTTGTCTTTTTTTTGTGTGTGTGTGGTCGATGGGGGCCGTTTTCCGAAATCTAAGCCGTAGTGTGACCTTGAAAATGGGGTCAAGGTCACCAAAATCTAATCAGTTCTTGTCCCTGTCTCAACAATATAGCTGTACAAGTTTGGTCAAAATCCATCCATTCATTCTGGAGATAGGGTGCAAGAAAAGCCATTTACCAACAATCTGAACCCACCTGTGACCTTGGAAATAGGGTCAAGGTCACCAAAATCTAATCAGTTCTTTTCCATGTCACAACAATATAGATGTACAAGTTTGGTCAAAATCCATCCATTCACTCTGTAGATAGGGTGCAGACAAGCCATTTTCTAACAATTTGAGCCCCCTGTGACCTTGAAAATGAGGTCAAGGTCACCAAAATCTGATCAGTTCTTGTCCCTGTCTCAACAATATAGCTGTACAAGTTTGGTCAAAATCCATCCATTCATTCTGGAGATAGGGTGCAAAAAAGCAATTTTCCAACAATTTGAGCCCTCCTGTGACCTAGAAAATAGCGTCAAGGTCACCAAAATCTAATCAGTTCTTTTCATGTCACAACAATATAGTTGTGCAAATTTGGTCAAAATCCATCCATTCCTTCATGAGATAGGGTGCAAACAATCCATTTTCCAACAATCTAAGCCCTTGTGTTACCTTGAAAATGGCGTCAAGGTCATCAGAATCTAATTAGTTCTTTTCCATGTCACAACAATATAGATGTACAAGTTTAGTGAAAATCCACCCATTCATTCTGGAGATAGGGTGCATACAAGTCATTTTCCAACAATCTGAGCCCTCCTGTGACCTTGAAAATGTGGTCAAGGTCACCAAAATCTAATCAATTCTTTTTCATGTCTCAACAGTATAGATTTACAAGTTTGATAAAAGCCCATCCATTCATTCAGGAGATAGGGTGCAGACAAGCCATTTTCCACAATGTTAGCCATCATGTGACCTTGAAAATGGGGTCAAGGTCCCCAAAATCTAATCAATTCTTTTCCATGTCTCAACAATATAGATGTACACGTTTGGTAAAAATCCATCCATTCATTCAGAAGATAGGATGCAGAAAAGCCATTTTCGAATATTTTAAGCCATCATGTGATCTTGAAAATAGGGTCAAGGTCACCAAAATCTAATCAGTTCTTTTGCATGTCCCAGCAATCTAGATGTGCAGGTATGGTCAAAATCCATTTGTTCCACCAGGTGCGGACAAGCAATTTTCCAGCTTTGCTTTTTCTAACAATCTTAGTCCTCGTGTGACCTTGAAAGTGTGGTCAAGGTCATCAAAATCTAATCAGCATTTTTCCCCCACCCTATGATAAATTGTGTAAGTTTGGCCAAAATCCATCCATTCATTAAGGAGATAGAGTGCAGACAAAAGAGGTTACGCCGACGCCGACACCGACGCCGACGCCGACGCCGACAGGATCGCACTAAAAACAATATGTCCCCCCCACAGGGTGGGGGGACATAATAAACTTACTTTGTTGAAAGACAAGATGAAACACGGGCAGTAATCTCGTCACTCATGTCCAATTGTTATGCAAAGAAATAAGTGACGCGAATATCCGGACATGAGTAGCGCGAGCTAAAAAGGTGGCTATTTCAGGTGGGTTGTCGACAATCTGGGGCTTTTGTCATCTGGGGGGTGGGGGGGGGCGGGGGAGGGGGGCGTTATTTTAAAAATCGGAGAATGCTATACTGAGTAAAATTAAATTCCCAACAACCAAGCACCAAAATTTACGTCAAAATATAGCTACGGTTCCTTGAATTTGTTTCATTCTGGCGACAATCGCTCCGAATTTGGTACCATTTTGGACGATTTACCCTTGAAAATTAATGTTTTCAGCCATATCTGCATCTTGCGTAACGACTTGAATTGGACAGACGCCGTCATTTGGCATACGTATTACAATCATAACAATGCAAACCATCAATGCAACCAACAAAAGGGAAAAATGCTAAAATTATAGGGCATAATGAGCAGCGCGTGCGGTTATGAGTGACGAGACTAGGATATGAATGACGAGAATTGACAAAATGAAAAAAGAACAATGGGATTCCGAGTCAGTGCTTGTTGGAAATATTTATAAAGGATCTTAGTACAATTCCATCTCTTATTAGATACAAATTTTAAGTTCCAGTAAAAAATCCGAATGAAATCTGTTCGCATGAACAGAAAAATAAAAACAAATATTTTGAGAGTATTTTAATTTCATACATCCCGGAAATTTAGCATACTAATACTGCATGTAGACATCAAGGAAGAAAAAAAGCACAATAAATGCATCTGCTTTAAAGACGGATGCAATATGTATTTTCTGTCAGTTATGCCTCTAAAACCGTATGTAAACCTTTTGTATATGCTTAAACGCGTAGCATGCTGGGTAAAAATATTCTGTCGATTTGTCTTTTGTTGAATTTGCTCAGAAAGTCATAAAGGTATGTATGCTTACTTCTGTTGCATGTACCTTTCTGTTATCAATCTTAATTTGACAGTATTGTGGTAGAGATTCCGATCTGTGTGTAATTAATTTGATTCTTTGCTGAATAATACCAACGACCCTAAAATAATAATAAAAAATGTAGGCCTACTAGCTATTCGTTTGCTTGACACTCAACATAGTAAAGCTAATACTGGTCAGTCACCAAGTGTCAGGATAAAGCGAACGAGTAATAGTCCAAACTTCAAGCCAAACATTTGTCACATAACATAACTTTGGCAGGACTGAAAGATTGCTGAATGCAATGTCAAACCGTGTATTCTCCTACGCAACAGGTATCAACTGTATTGAAGGATAAGGTAAAAAAAAAGAATACTAATAGAACATACATCTTGTAAAAAGATTTCATTTACTCGGCAGAGAGTAGTCCACTGTTTAATTAGCTGACGTTGTTCATTCCTTTTCGATCAAGTGGTGTTTTGTATGGACATTTCATATATTTAAGCTATCAACCATAGGTCCAGATAAGAGAGGGTATCCGGTATAGATTGTTAAGCTTTTACGCTAATTCTAAACGCCGAAAGCAGATTTGTAGTACTCGGGGTGGGAGGGGATGGGGGAGGGGGCGCCCTCCCCCACCCCCGAGGTAGCAGACGACATTCGTGGTCATTATGTCCCCCTCCCCTCATCTCTACCGAAGGAGAATCAGAGAAGAAAAAGTAAGACAAAATTCAGGAAATAACACACAAGACCTTACATGGACACATGGAGACAGATAAAAGACAACATCAAACAATACATACAAGACAAGACAATAAAAGACAGAGCAAGATAAGCTCAATTACAATGAACTCAGGGGCGTCACATTGTCCTTTCCAACAGAGAGAGAGAGAGAGAGAGAGAGAGACAGACAGAGAGAGAGAGGCTTACACGCTCAACAATTTGTTTGCATACTTTCGTGACATCAGATGTGACGTAACGTTGAATGGGCACACGTGCACAGTCCCTTTAGCGTGTATGATTTGCCTAAAAATTGATTGGTGCACTACCCATCTTCTTGTTTTCTTATAAACGGGGTACGCATACACTACGTTTGTGTAAGGGAAGCAATTTTAAAATAAAAGCACAACTCCTAAGAATAGCTTTCATTTGGGATGAATAAAAAATATTAAGCTAGCATGTCCTCTTTGCATAATTTTATGGTTATTTCCCATAACCCAATTGCATACTAATTTGATTTGAAAGCATTCGTGGGCGTTATGTTAAACAGAAGAGCCTAACTATAGCTAAGGACATTGCCTGTGGATATAGTGCAGTGTTGGATTCAAAGCGGGGTCGGAGGGTTCGGTCGAATCTCCCTTTGACTCGAAATTTCATTCACATTGGAAATTTTGGATAAATCTGATAGACTTCGGATACTTTCCCTTCTACTTCTCTTAAAAAAGTCAACAAATTTTACTGCCTGTAAATGCTTGTAAAATTGCTGGGTGAGTGGCAAACAGTGTCCTGCGGCGTCTTATCTGGGTCTACACTGTTTGCTCATGCCTGTCTGTCCGAATACATAGAGTATGTGCGGTAATATGATTAAATCGAACTTCCACGGAAATTCTCCTCGGTCCGCACCTGAAGGGGCATTAAATGCCAAGATAAGTACTTATTTTTTAAAATATTTATGAAATAAGCAAATTGTTTTACGAGCTGAAACATACATCTATTTCCAATTTCGCTGCTCTCGTCACTCATAAAACATCTCGTCACTCATAACCGCACGCTGCTCATTCTGCCCTATAATTTTATAATTTTTCCTTTTTTGTTGGTTGCATTGATGGTTTGCATTGTTATGATTGTAATACGTATACCAAATGACGGCGTCTGTCCAGTTCAAGTCGTTACGCAAGATGCAGATATGGCTGAAAACATTAATTTTAATGGGTAAATCGTCCAAAATGGCACCAAATTCGGAGCGATTGTCGCCAGAATGAAACAAATTCAAGGAACCGTAGCTATATTTTGACGTAAACTTTGGTGCTTGGTTGTATGGAATTTAATTAGTATAGCATTCTCCGATTTTTAAAATAAAGTCCTCCTAGACAACAAAGCCCCAGATTGTCGACAACCCACATGAAAAAGCCACTTTTTTAGCTCGCGCTACTCATGTCCGGATATTCACGTCACTTATTTCTTTGCATAACAATTGACCATGAGTGACGAGATTACTACCCGTGTGAAATCTAAAAGAAAAAGTATTTCTCATATAATAGTCCTAATTTGTCTAATATAATTGTGGCGTTACAATCAAATCATGAAAAGTAAAAAAGGATTGCCTTTGGAAACAAAGAAAACACACAATCATGAAAATCGGGGACTCGATTTGACTGAGTAAATAAAACCTAATGCAATAAATCCAAATGTATTAAACTGATTTTGTTCTATGACAGGATGAAATCTCAAAAGAAAAAGTATGTCTCATAATATCTCTAATTTGGGGGTGGGGATCTGGGAAGATGGGTAATTGGTAAGGAGGGAAAAGCTGCAATTCGTGAAAGACGCCAATGCAATACAAGCCGTAAGCATCAGGTCATTTAAGACCATATGAAAAAGTCTGGGTTTTTAACATTAGGCGTTGTTACATTTGACGTTAAAATCAACGCCTAATGTAATAACGACTAAAGTAATACACAGCTTATTCTATGACGAGTTGAAATCTTGAATGAAAACATATCTAATATTCCTTTTTTTGTGGGGTAGGAGTCTGGGGAGGCGGGGGATGGGAAAAGGAGGAAAGGCTGCATTACGTGAATAACACCAAAACAACATAACTCATACGTTTTATGTTATTCAAGACTTTATGAAAAAGTTTGGGTTTATTACAATAAGGCATTTTATATTTGGCGTTTAATTATATATTTATTATATTATATACATTTATTATTCATTCATTCATTTCATCTTTTCTTGATTTGATTATTCTTTAAACAGCTTAATATTTTTTATTTATTATTTATTTATTTATTTATTTATTTGTTTATTTATTTATTTATTTACTTATTTACTTATTTATTTATTTAACCATTAACATTCTCTCGGCTAATTCAGCAGACGAAAGACTGATGATGTCATGTAAAATAAATGATTTTTTTTTCTTTTAATTTTTCGCACGAGGGAGTGTTCGTTGCAATGATAACAAGCAAATTCAGAGAATTTATGTCCCCCGCCTGTTAAAAATCTTCCAAACAAGTGCATCGATGAAACCGAAGAATGCTCCCCGAAGATGCGCAGTAGTGGGAGGGTTATATTAGTGAAAGAGTAAAATACTTTAATAGATATGCTACGGACAAGCTTATTATTGCAATCAAAGCGCTGTAGACGCTGGTGGCTTGGGCATCAGAAGGCCCAATGAAAATTGACTAAAGATCCATTTGAAAGCCTGTAAAATGTACACAAAAATAAAACTGTGGGAGGAATTTTGGCTCACAAGGTACCTACTACTATATGCACATTCATAGTATTCAAGCATGAAAAAAGTCTATGTTAAAAGTTAAAAATCTGAAAAAAGTAAAAATAGAAGTAATTTCAAGATTCTGTAAAAAGCATATGCATATCTTCAGACTATGGTTAAAACATCTGTATAGTTTCAGTGGGAATGGTTTAAAACTGTAGAAGGAGTTGCATTGACAAGGTACCTACTACATATACATTTTCATAGTAGTGAAGCATGAAAGAAGGTCTGTTAAAAATGTGAAAAATTAAAAAAAAAAAATTTCAAGATTCTGTAAAAAGCACATGCATATCCTTAGACCATGATTTAGATACCTGTGAAGTTTCTGAAGGATCGGTATAAAACTGTAGGAGGAGTTGCGCTCACAAGGTTCCCGCTACAAACTCGGAACCATGCAAAAAAGTCTAAGTTAAAAGTGTGAAAAAAGTAAAAAAAAAAAAAAAAAAAAAAAAAAAAACAAAAAAAAAAAAAAAAAAACTTAAGGATTCTGTAAAAAGCACATGCATATTTTCAGACTATGAATAAAACACCTGTAAAGTTTCAAAAGGATCGGTTTAAAACTGTAGGAGGAGTTGCGCTCACAAGGTACCTACTACATATACACTTCCATAGTATTGAAGCATGAAAAAACGTCTAAGTTAAAAATGTAAAAAAAATTGAAAACAATTACTTCAAGATTCTGTTAAAAGCACATGCATCTTTTCAGACCATGATAAGGATACCTGTGAAGTTTCAGAAGGATCGGTATAAAACTGTAGGAGAATTTGCGCTCACAAGGTTCCCACTACAAACTCGGAACCATGCAAAAATGTGAAAAAAAAAAAAACAAAAAAAACAAAATAACTTAAGGATTCTGTAAAAAGCACATGCATATCTTCAGACCATGATTAAAACATCTGTAAAGTTTCTAAAGGATCGGTCTAAAACTGTAGGAGGAGTTGCACTCACAAGGTACCTACTACATATACACTTTCATAGTATTGAAGCATGAGAAAAAGTCTAAGTTAAAAATGTAAAAAATTTGAAAACAATTATTTCAAGATTCTGTAAAAACCACATGCATTTCTTCAGACCATGGTTAAGATATCTGTGAAGTTTCTGAAGGATCGGTATAAAACTGCAGGAGGAGTTGCGCTCACAAGGTTCCCACTACAAACTTGGAATCATTCAAAAATGTCTAAGTTAAAAATGTGAAAAGCACATGCAAATTTTCAGACCATGATTAAAACACCTGTGAAGTTTCAAAAGGATCGGTTCAAAACTGTAGGAGGAGTGGCGCTAACAAGGTTCCTACTACAAATTCGGAACCACGCACCACGCACCACGAAAAGCCAAATACTATGTCCCCTCACTTTTCTTTGAAAAGGCGGGGACAATAACCAGACAGTGGTAACTTCCCAAGCGTACTTCTTGATTATAAAATCTCACATCCTGGTCTAATACGGGCATGGCCCGACGCCGTAGGCGTCGGACGACGGCGAAGCCGTCGGCGACATGGCCGCTTATAGAAAAACCGTATACATATGTGCGTATTTCACTGTGATGATTACATGAAACCTGAGGAACTTTTCTGTCGTGGTCCCTTTTTTCTCGTTTACATCTCTTGATATTTAGCGAGACTTCGAGATGCACTTCCATTTGGACTGGTGCGCCTGTTTCTCCGCAACATAAATTTTTTGTCGTTATGCCAGTAGTCTACCCTTCTGTAGATAATGGCAATGTCAAAAAGTTCGATTTGTTTACGTTTGTTTAAAGAACATTACAGAAAAGGCAAAAAGGCAACAACATTAGCTGCAAAAGGCAACAGTTTGTTTTGTCAGGACAATGTAGGACTGGAAAAACGGTTTTGTTACGGTAAAAGCGATTTGAATGATATCATAGTGCCTCCAAATTGTCTGTTTCTTGGTAAATCTAACCATGTCAGTTGTTAAAGAGCATTGCATTTTATCTGGGTACAATTTCTACACCTTTCAAAAGAGCTATATACCCTAAAAATGTCGATTTACTGCCAAAACTCAAAGACTGTTCAACAAAATGAAAGAGGACAGAAAAAAAAATCAGACTAAAAACAAAATGATTTACCATCAGTTTTTCGGTCTAAAGTTGAAGAGGCTGTTCAAGCATTCGGGCATCCTTCATTTGTCACTTTACAAGAAATGAATCTAATATGAAATAGAGGCACTGACTTTGATGCAAACACACCCAGCCAACTATTTTTTTTCTGATATTTATAAGATTTGAGGTCACGTGATATGTTTGGTAATTTTTTTTACCGTGATGCCAAATTCAGTATGGCGAACGAGATAAAACAAGGTTTGCTACGAGACGTCATACGGGATTTGGTCACGTGATATGTTAAACCTGATACCAAATTCAAGATGGTGGAGCGATGCCATGCGTTTTTTTTTTGGCTTAGGCTTAGCAAGGTATATATCGTATGAGCAAACACTGTGTGTGTGCTAAAAGTTGAAATACTTCACTATAATTCGTCCGAAATTCAGCATGTTTACATTGTTATCTTTTTTAACACTTCACGGATGACGTTACAATTAATGACGTAGCAGTCAGTTTGATGAGGCCTCAGCGGGGTAATTTTGATGAATAGAATAGGATAGTCTTTTCATCTAGGAGACCTTGTATTTCACAGAGACCTGTAATGTGCGGGTATTTTATAATTTAATATATTGTGTCTCATAGCTTTGATAGAGTTTCTCGAGACAGAAAGATGAACTATTTTTTAATCAGGTTATGCATGCTTTACGTATGTTAACATGAGAAAAATGCTTGAGTCCCCTCAAAATAATACTGTACTGTGTGTACTGCAGGGTGAAACAACTGATCATGCAGATATGCGCTTGTTATAAATATTTCTCATTTCCCTTTTTACATGCAAAAAAAGGGGTAAGAGAAAAGTCCAGGGAGTGCCACAATCACAAACCGCAGCCCTTCCCAGACACCAAGAGGAAGAGGAAACCGACAAATCCATACAAGCACAAATCGAACAAACGTACGAAAAGCACTAAGATTAGCTTAACCCATCTCTTATTCCATCCGTATCAGGTGCTCTTGGTATGCAGCTTGACATTAGAGTACCATTTATTTTCTGGTAGGGGTGGGGGCTGGGAGGGCCACACTTTATTTTTTTTTCTGGTGTGTGTGGGGGCAGGGGAGAGGGCTGGGTTTTTTCTTCACTAAGATTTTTTTTTCAAATGGCCAGAAACACACTTTATTTATTTATTTATTTATTTATTTATTTATTTATTTATTTTGATTTTCTGGTATGTGGTGCGGGGTGGAGGGCGGGTCTTTTCTTTGTCCAGACTTCACTAAGATTTTATTTTTTTCACATGTCCAAAGACACACTTTATTTTTTTTTCCACAAAATCAAAGACCTTTTATTATTTTCGAGGTTTCAAACTACTATTAGGGAAGCCAGAGCATTTTTGACACTGTCAAGACTTCACACAAGCACACTTGTATCAATGACCATAGGTCAACTTATTTTTTTTTTCACAAAGCTTAAGCAAGATTATTTTTTCATTTTTTAGAAAAAATAAAAACAACAACAACAACAACAACAAAACAACAACAACAAACAAACAAAAAACCACCACCAACAACAACACCCAACCCCAACCACATCCACCACACAGAAGAGCAAATGGTCTATCCCTTAATCAGTATAGTCCAGCGTTGTTGTTATCAAATATAGATGGTGCGAGAAATTATCATTGGGAGAAATGTCAAGTCATTTCGGTTGACTGTCAGCTGATCAAAACAGATTTTCAGACATTTGTTGGCCGATCTACACCTTGATCAGGCGACCGGCGATATTAAATAATAATAATAATAATAATAATAATAATAAACGCTGTTGGTCTTCGGCGCTATAAAATCGTAGAAATCGGTCAATCGACTGTCCATCGGACGATACGCGTGTGGTTATCTGAGGGTTTAAGGATACAGTTCACCCCAAATGATTCCAACCATGTTTATACCCCTTTTCAGCCTTTTCCCCAGTAGTAATATAATCGTGTTATATATCATTTTAAGCTTAGATTTTATCCTTTTAAATGACGATTGTTTTATCTAAATCTAGTAACAAGACAGGTGCTAAGCAAAATAAGCTAATGCAGCCCTGTCAACAATATTGTTGCTTCAATATCAATGCAAAGACCCCCAAAGAGCTCCAAACTTTGAGAAAGACTGATGAAGTGTTAATTAACAAAACCGTATCACAAAATTTTGGGAAAAATATTTAGAAGTAAAGTTACAGCTAAATCAATTATACACAGCAATTTTTCAGTCCTTCATTTCAAAAGACCACACAAATTCTGAATGAAAGCAGTTACAAAGAAACTGTGATACAGTTTTTGAGACAACATATCAAACTTGATAGCTAAGTGCACTTGAGAAAGTTAATAGGACTGATAAAACAAGCTTAATTTATTTATATAAGTTTTTATTTGATATTAACTGTTTTGCTTTAAGTGCATGCCAAAGGATTGACATGAAACATTCTTTGAAGAAATCGGATCATTAACACTTGAAGATGTTTTGTTCTACCTATGTTATAGCGCATTGGCTGTTGTTGTTGTTGTACGGATTTTTAACGCTACCAGGCACCCGAGGCACATAGAGGCAGCGGCGATTGTTATGTACATGTATTTGTACAGCCTAGCTTTCATGGATCACCAGTGCACACTTGGTGCCGCTTTCTGTCACCAAGTGCCGCCCTGTCCACATTATACTCAACCCAGGGCACGTCGAGTATGAGCATTGGCTTAACATTTTTTTTGAAGATATATTTCTAGAATATTAAAGTTAATTGTTTTTTACCAACCTCTTCCAGATGACTCAGTCCCAGAAACTCATCCGACCCGGTGCAACATATGTATTCACAGAATTGCGAGAGTTGCCGTTTTGAGTCTAGGCACAATAATAACATAAGATCATATTGCGCTTCGGATACTATGATGTATAATTTATAGAATAATTTTGTGTACAATAAACTACCGTAGCGTGGCAACGACCATGAGGTAGGGCAAAAGATAAAGATGACCATAATGAACATGCTCATGTCAAAGCTAACATATAAGCAATAATGACATGATAGGGTACAATCTGCCACACACCGGTTTGAACCAAAATTACTTTATAAACCTATCCCTGGTGGTTTACTCTACTGACCGTTCTAAGGCGGTGGTCTCGGTGTTAGTCTTACTCTTTGTTGCTTTGTGGTTTATTCTACGAGGCGATTTGTTGTATGTCTTTCCATGTGTCATTTTGTTCTTGTGTTTTTTAGTCCTTTTAGTATTGCGATTACCTCGCTTGGGGAAGAGAGAGCTAATCTTAGTGCTTTCCGTACGTTTGTTCGATTTATACTTGTTTGGATTTGTCGGTTTCCTCTTCCTCTTGGGGTCTGGGAAGGACTGTGGTTTGTGATTGTGGCACTCCCTGGACTTTTCTCTTACCTTTTTTTCTATGAACTAAAGCAAACCAAAGGTCGGACTGAGGTTTACCCCGTCAAAAGCCACGCAGGAGAGAAACGGTTTTGAAAACTAAAAACAGCACCGTTGATAACAATAGTTATGTACTAGCACGCATCATAGTATCCGACCGTATACGATTAAATATACATCTTAAATGGAAAGGATTTATACAAGTATACAAGATGATATACCATGAACGACCAATACAGTCGTGAAAAGGAAAGTAAAATGCAAATGACTGTTTGTCAATTATTTCATACAAGCACCGTAACCATGTTCTCGGTTCTAAAAGAATGACATGAAATGAAACATTACAAGTAAATTACAACAAACTCCCATCGTACCGGTTGGCCAATGCAGACCAATACTATAGGATTGACAGAATAACATCTATCTGTACAGGTCATTGTACTTCGCAATGAATATCAAGTAATCGTTAGAGTCATCCAATGAAAACTACAACAATGCACGCATTGTTGACGTTCTGATCAGAAGTAATAACATGATAACGCAAGAAATTTTCGGACAAAATAAGATCAATAAATTCTGATCAGCCACAGCAAACCATCAGGTCATTGTTTCTTTAAAGGGGGACCTACAAATTGTGTAAGGATAAGTACATCTGCGGTTAAAAGTGTTCTGCGATTAAAAGTGCATGTAAACTATGACAAAGGCCTTAAGAATTGTGTGTACGCATATGCTTAAGAAAAGCATTATTTTTCTATCTGCCTACCATATTTGAGAATCACCTTTCCCCTGTTCCAATCTGAATGAAGCTGTTCCATTTCTTAAACTATGACCTTTATAACGCGAACTGAACAGACGGCAAAATTTAAGAGTTTTGTGCAGCTGTACATCGAAAGTGTGCCGTCTTACAGGCTCGCCAAAAAATTTTTACAAAAATGCGGACTAGCCTGTGTAGTGCGAAGAGAAATGTATTCATTTAGTGCGTTAACAGGGTTACATTTTGATTGACCCTGGTTAAAAGTAATCCTGTGCGATGTGTCTGTAAGATTGTGTTTATACCGACGAAAGGAGACAGTAATCGCATGGCCGCTAGGACTAGTATGGATGTCGATGTCTTTGAAGTGAATAATATTGTAGCTTGTGCTTTTCTGAACTGTCATTCTCACAAATGCATAAAACGCGAATAAATACATAGCCTTAAAATAGTGATTACAAACAAATTTGGGGCGGTGTGATACAAGGCGATAATGAGTTTATCTAAAAGTTGTAATGTGATTGGTAATCTGTTATCAAATGATGGTCTCCATCGATAAGTTTTGACACCACAAACGATTTTGTGGGATCGGGAAGATTTAATAACTTGTGAACATAGCCGAGTGTTGAAAGGTATTTCGAAATAGTAGTTAAATAAAAATAATTAGTTCACTGTACCCTGGAATACACCAATAAAAATCCTTACATTTTTCCATTTTCTCAAGCGGCAAACTAGCTTCCAGGCGAACACTGTCGAGAAATGCCAACAAATGTATAGTTGTAATAGTAGGAAATGTCTACTCAACTGCGATAGGAATACCAATATCTGCACACATAGATAAAAATGTGTATAGGTCGCGAGTGCAGTCAGCCTCCGTTGCATTGATGAACAAAAAAAACAACAAAAAACAAAACAAAACAAAACAAAAAAACATCCAGTATATGTACCACAGCTACGCAATCCAGTTTATTGATGGCAATCCACTCAAGTGCCGTGCTAATAGCCTCAAATAGGTGACAACTACTACTGGCGCCAAAAGGGACATCCTTGTTGTAATAATAATAGCCCTCCCAGGAAAATCCAAGCAAATGATAATCGCTAGGGCTAATAGGCAAAATCCTAAAGGCAGGCTTGATGTCCGTCTTGGCCATGAAGCAGTTCTGACCTAATTTCTTAATTCTTTGAAATGGCGTCCTGAATACCGGCGTACGCAACTGATGTTTATTCTTTGGGAATATTTTCATTTACAGAGCATCCAGAATTTCGTGGATGAATCATGCGAAATTCACCGGGCTACTTTATTGGTACAAAACCTGAGGGAGAGAGTCTAAAATTGGGAAAGGGCTTGATTTTGAATAGGCCTCCTAGTTTTCCCGCGCTTGCTCAGCTGAAAATTTTTGAGATACAAATTCCTTATGTTGCAGGGCTGTTTTAAAATTAGGACTATCTTGTGAATCCTCGGAACCAGGATGTCAGTAGTATAGGGCAGCATTATGGGTACACCATATGGGAATTTTGTATGGGGAGATTTTTTCAGGCTAAAATTTCGTCGAAAAATGACTACTTCTCTGTGCCTATAAATTTTAGCCTGAAAAAATCTCCCCATACAAAATTCCCATATGGTGTACCCATAGATGCCACCCTGGGGCTAAACTTGAGTAAACTAGCTTGAAAATAACTCATTTTTCTGAGCAGCTTGATAAAATAACTTAGTCATTTATTCTGAGGCTAAAATAACTTAGTTATTTTGTTGCTGTACCTAAAGCTGCTTGAAAATAACTTAGTCATTTTTATGGTTGTAGTTAGATAATCTGTGGTATTATAGTAGCTTGAATAAAATAACTCAGTCAATATTTATGTGTGTGTGTTTGCAGTTAGATAGTTAGAACTAATGGTCTTGTATCTCAAGACCCAGCACTCATGGTCTTGTATCTCAAGGCCCAGCACTAATAGTCTTGTTTCTCAAGACTCAGCACTAATGGTCTTGTATCTCAAGACCCAGCACTTATGGTCTTGTATCTCAAGACCCAGTACTAATGGCCTTGTATCTCAAGACCCAACACTAATGGTCTTGTATCTCAAGACCCGGCACTATTGGTCTTGTATCTCAAGACCCAGCATGATATATTTGTATAGCTTGAAAATAAGTTAGTTATTTTGTTCTCAGTAGCTTGAATAAACTGGACTTAGATTTTTTTCCTGTGTAATTGATGAATGTGCGTTAGAGTTTTTAGTGTGGTGTATGTCTTGGCTGGCCCTATGCGTCTACTATAAGTCTCTTGGTCTTGTATCTCAAGACCTCAAGTCTATACCAGAGGCATATCTTTCAATGGATTCCTAGAGGCTGTAAAGTAATATGCATTTACTATGAGTCTCTTGGCTCTTGTATCTCAAGACCTCAACTCTAGTCAAAGGCATAACTTTATAGCGTCTACTTAATATATTGAGACTCTCCAGAGGCTTCTCTTCTAAGATCTTGTATCTCAAGACCTTGTTTGAGTAGACTGGAAAGTATCAGGGGCTTATTTTGTTTGTTGGTCTGCTAGCCATCTCAAGTTTAGCTTAGTAGACATTATGCCACTCATATTTTGTTTTATTTTTGTTGTTTTCTTGTTTAAAATAAATTCTGCTGTTGTGAGTGACTTCTTTGCATATGTGAACATAAGGGCTTTAGTATGGTTAACTTTCAACAAAAAGTGGTTGATTTGATATCTTTTCCCAAAATTGTCGAGGCCTCAAAAATATGCAAAAATGAAGAGACTTATCCAGTATATTCGTTCAAAAAAATACAATATAGCATGCTTACAAGATGTGCATATTGACAAAAACATGTATTCATATGTAAAAGCAGAGTGGGGACATAATCTTGTCTTGAGTGCAAAGAATGGAGTAAATGCTAGCCGAGGAGTAATGATCTTAATAAACAATAACTTCCATTGTGATATAGGACAAATTTTAACTGATCCAGAAGGAAACTTTGTCATAATGGAGTTAAAACTCCATACAAAGAAAATTACACTAGTAAGTATTTACGGACCAAATGACGATCAGCCAAATTTCTATAAAAATATATAACAAAAAGTACTAGATTTTGGAAATGAAAACGTCATTTTTTGTGGTGATTGGAATTTAGTTCTGAATCCAGAGTTGACACTGAAAATTATCGTCATATTAATAATCCAAGAGCAAGGTCAGAAGTTTTAAAACTTATTGATGAAGATAATTATATTGATGTATTTAGATTTTTACATGACAGCAAAGGCTTTACAAAAACAAGCACGTTTGGACTTCTTCCTGGTCAGTGAGGAAAGCTTCGAAGCTTGTTTATGACTGTAATGTGGTATCAGGATACAGAACAGATCACTCAGGAATCATACTTAAATTAAAACTTAATCAAAATGAACGAGGAAAGAGTTATTGGAAATTCAATAATTCACTTCTGAAAGATAAAGATTATATTCAACTTGTAAAGAAGTCAGTAGAAGAGGTGAAAAACACATATAAAATTGTCAATATTCAACAAAACAGGGTTAACCATATCGAGAACACGTCTTATCTTCTTGGACCCCGAATAACCTTTCACTGTGCCTGAACTGGAAGGAAAGTCGGGTCCAGATGGTGCAAATTATACGGCTGTAAAAATATTAGGATCTGCCTTGCGTTATCTGTTGATTGCGCAATTTTCTGGCAGTGGCCAGTTGTTATCTCTTATTCCCGTAATTAACAAATAGAGTTAAAAAATCAAACTTTTTTAATATTCAACATACATTAATTTAAATTTCAAATTCAATATCTACGCAAAATTTTAATTGAAATCGATGTTTTGATCTGTTTTCTACGTGCGATATTAATGATTTTTTGCCGTAAAGAAAATAATGGCGAGACGGGAACCAGTTAGGAAAAACGATTGTTACTAAGCCGAATCACTCCATCCGCTGTAGTCAAATATAGTCCCGCAGATTTCTAATTATTATTTATTCCAAGCCTCAAATTATGCACTGTAAAAAGTAAATTTACAAATCTTATATAATTCTAAATGGAGATCAGACGATTAATTGGGTTTTATCTAATTGACTTGTAAACATATGGTCGCGTATTGATACTATTATTTTGGTCTAAAGCTCGCGCCTAAAACCGCGCTGCCTCTTTGTGACTCCGTTGCCTTGTAGCATTAAAAATCTGAAAATTGAACTGAACTGCCACACTTCTAATCTCGGAAGGCGGGGGAGGGGGGGGGGGAGGGGTAACTTAGGGGTAATTTTGGTACGGGTGTGCGAGCCAGTATTTCAAAACCTACCCCATTCATATACCTGGCCTTTGAAAAAACGGACCCATTCATATACTTGATCATCCAAAATGTTGACCTATTCATATACTGTCCTTTGATTTTTTGTACCCATTTTTTGCTGGTTGTTACACAAGTATCACAGTCAATTCATGTAATACCAAGAGGTTAAGCAGCCTCGAAAAATATCTGAGCGAAAAAATGTGCATATACCAGGATGTCAGAAAAATGGGGCCTTTCACATAGGAATCCAGAAAACTCGGGCATATTCGTAAAAGTGCTCTCCGACCCCGGATTACTGGTGAGCTTTGCTGGATGGGGAAAGGAATTCAACAAAGAAGTCGGCCATTCTAGATAAGCATGTGCATCCGCGCATTCTGATCTTGTTCGTTGCTGCTCGTCCATATATTGTTTCATTCAATACGATCTGCCGTCACTCAGGCACATCATATTCTAATATTTGAATACCGAGTGCTATAAAATGTGAAGTTCTAGATAAGCATGTGCATCCGCGCATTAAATCTGGTTCGTTACTGTTCGTCTGTACATTTTTTTCGATACGATCTGTTGTTACTCCGGCGATGTGCCATGTGTAACGGCAAATCGTATCGAATAAAACAATGTACGGATGAACAGCTACGAACCAGATCAGAATGCGCGGATCACCGGGTGATCTAGAATTTCGCATTTAATCTTCTAATATTTCGTCTTCTAATATTTAAATGCTATAAATGCGAAACTTTAGATTAGCATGTACATTCACACATACTGATCTGAATAATTGCTATTCGTTCACACATTTGTTTCACTAGATACAATCTGCCATTACTCCAGCACGCTTCCATGACATTTCGTCGGATTACATTTCGTCGATACGACGTCTTGTCGAATGCGACATTTCGTCGATACGGCATTTAGTAGCCTACGACATTTGGTCGAATACGACATTTCGTCTAAATTTCGTCGAATTACGTCGAACTGGTCTAAATTTGGCCGAAAAGGCCAAAACCATGATATTTCGAAAATTAGATACTTTATTTACATATTTTGTATCTGAGCGTTATCTGAGTGTACGTTACAGAGTATAAAAGCCGGAATTAAGGTCGGAAGTCGGCCTTGTCTGTTTTATATGGAATTTAAAGAAAATACGTGTATCTCGGTACATAATGAATTTATTTCATTAAATTAAAAAAAAGGTCCTGTAGTTAACTCTCAAGTTTATCAATAGTTTATATTGTATGCAATCCCACGTAGGTAATCAGAAGATATGCAATCCCACGTAGGTAATCAGAAGAGGGCGATTGTCTTCAACAACAGTATTGTACGTCAATGTACATGAATGAACCGTTAGGAATGCTGAATTAATTCATTCATTTTTTTCACAAAATTGAATTCTACTTACCCTGTTATATTTCACTCGATAAACGATGCTGAATTCTAAGTACCGTTATAATCTTTACTGCACCTTGACAGTTCAGGATCGTTACCCGCATATTCATAAAATAATCGAGTTGAGAACAATGACGCGTAACAGTATAGATTAACTTCTTAAGTGCATTTCTGTCAAAAAAAAACTTGGTTGACATTTCCGGAATGTCGTACCAGACAATTTTCCTCGACAAAACGTCACAGCAACCAAATGTCGCATTCGACGCAACGTCATATCAACGAAATGTCATTCGACGAAATGTCGTGCACCCCTCCAGCACATCGTCTTCTAATATTAATGTATAACGTGTTAAAGGTTTACAGATTTGAGTGGCTTTCATAGTGGAAAATATAACGCCTTCATGAAAGCCCTTGAGCAAATTATTTGCCGACTGTCCACGTAATTGTCATGATGTGCATTGTGCATGGTATTTGAAAGATAATGGTCCCAACAAGCAAAAATGAACCTATTCATATTTTACAAATCTGATCAGTCTGTGCATTAGCTGGAGACTGCGATTCATGTATTACAGTATGCCGGGACAGTACATTATACCAATGACCTAATCAGCGAACTGAGTGGACGCCATTCTGCACGAGACTGCGTCACGCACTCTGATCTGAATTACACATATACACAAAGGGACATTTTCTCTGGATATGATCTAATGAAGGGATTATATTGATGACATATCAAGTGGATCATCTGTTCCCAGCACCATTTTCTAAACGGCAGTGCATATTTTATTTTTAATAAAGGAAAGAAACATTACTCAAAACAGTAATAGCAATTCACAGGTTTGACATAGTTCAGTTTGGTGCAGAGCGAGAATCTCTGATTTTGATCAGGCTGCGTGGATGCGCAAGCTGATCTGGTTTGGTCCGCACTGGTCGTGTATATGAGCCCTTTTGAATAATTGTGAGAAACGACCTTACGGCATTTGAGACCACCTTAGACCAGTCTGCACAGTCTGTTCTGGGTTTACACATATCGCCAACAGAATGCATTACATCCGCAGCAGTGTGAACTCTGCACTTCCAAAACAAAAACAAAAAAAAAAACCCAAAAAAACCCCAAAAAAACCCCAAGAAAACAAAGTCTATTACATTAAGTATGCGGATCGGTGAAGTCCAATAGCCTGCGCTTTTCACATTGATGGTTACGGCTGACACAATACACAACGTCACGTAAATACTGACCGACGTACTTCACCTTTGTGGAAAGGGACCTTGTATGTTATGTAGTGACTTACACAAGAACAATTTCTGGCGAAAGAATGTGCACAGTACTGGTTAACCGCTTAGAGGACTAAGCCTGCCCAGTAAACGTGTGGTTAGGTAAACTGACCGCGCTCGACATGACCCCATTGGGTTGACTGGGCCGTAAAACCTCAACACAAACAAACAAACACAAGAACAATCGTTCGGTATTCTTTTGAAGTATTTTGGTCAGCATGTGCGTCATGTGGTAAAGTGGAGAGGGCAACCTATATCTGTTGACAGTGAATTTTCCGGATGCGAACGGGATAAAAACGTGTGTTTCCGGTCGGTCTTTTTTTGTGCAGTGGATTAAATCAAAATTCCTCCAGAAAGTGGCACCATCCTGGCCATCTGAATAAACTTGTTTGTGTTTATTGTTGTACGGGGTAAGAAAATTTAATTCGACATAGAACTGGATTTAATTGAAAACAAACACCAGTGAAAGGTAATTTTTTTAATTGTTCATACAATTTCGAATGAAGTTTATCAATCACACAAAGCAAATAAAAACCCTTTCGTCGCATATGTTTTTTTTTTTTTTTTTTTTTTTTAATGTCGCTCGGACGGCCGGAAACGTCCAATAGCCAAGCCAATTTCGGCAGTCAGTGGTGCTGTCATAAAATTTTTAACAGTAAATTTTTTCGCAAATCATGATTCCTAAAATTTCGAACAGCAAGAAGAATAATTATAAAATTTTGTTCTAAATTTTAGAACATTTGTCGTATGTCCGGTTCCCTGAATGTGAGCGATGAAATCGCGCAGCTTTGTAGGGATGTGTGTGTGTGTGTGCGTGTGCGTGTGCGTGTGTGTGTGTGTGTGTGTGTGTGTGTGTGTTGGTGCTGGTATGTGTCTGAGGGGGGTGGGGGTGGGGGGATGATCAAGAAATAAACATGCTGATAAAAATATTACTTAACAACTTTCCCTATTGCATGTTTTTCTCTTGCAAATTTTAATGATTAAAAAAAAGTTGTTGACTATATTTTATTTCCTGCAGAGTCAAAAGATTATTGTAGGCCTACTATATATAATTGATAACTGATAATGGTAGTCATGGAAAACTCAGACACAGATACTTGGAGTAGGGAACCAGTCTTAATAGAAAAAGTAGTCCCTTACCCGCTTTATGTACCTCATGCTGTGCGCTGCAAGAGCAGCAACGCTTTCTTAGACAATTTAGGGTCATAAACCGTACAGTAATTTCATGGTTAGGGGAAGGAAAAGGAAATATTTTTTAAATAAGACATGTTCTCGATATGTTAGATAATAATAATAATAATAACAATAATGATAATAACAATATCTTTAATAACAATAATAATAATATACATAATACATATTCTATAAATGACCAGCTTTTGTTAGAAATGATACTTTTAGCTATCAGGGGGGAAACAATAAAATACAGCTCAAGAAAAAAAGAAGGAAAACAGTAGACAGGAAAAACAGCTAGAAGATGAAATATTAAATTTAGAAAGCAAAATTACTGAGACTTTACAAACAGTCAGTCAAGAAGACATTAACTTACTGAATGATAAGAAAAAACAGATTACATGAAATAAGAAAAAGTAAAATTGAAGGAGTCATGTTAAGATCATGGTGTAGATACGAGGATTTAGGAGAGAAACCTTCTGGCTATTTTATTAATCTTGAAAAGAGAAATTTCACAAATAAAGTTATCACAAAAATAATAGAGGAAAATGGCCAAGAATGTTTGAGCACAGATGAAATATTAAACAGCCAGAAAACATACTTTAAAAATTTGTACAGTGAAAATATCATTATTGATGATACTCCAATTGAATCCAGAATAGGAGAAAATAGTTCTAGACTGGCTGATAATGAAGCTGAATTATTGGAATGAGATATTAAGTATTCAGAGCTTGCAGAGGCATTGAAAAATATGAAAAATTTAAAAACACCTGGAAATGATGGATTTACTGCTGAATTTTTTAAATTTTTTTGGACTGATCTGAATTTTTTCATATTAAACTCATTAAATTATGGCTAAGAACTGGCTCATTATCAATAACTCAAAAACAAGGCATTATCACCTGCTTACCAAAACCAAATAAATCACCCTTCTATCTGAAGAATTGGCGACCTATTTCCCTTCTTAATGTAATCTATAAATTAGCTTCCTCTGTTATTGCTGCACGCCTTAAAACTGTACTACATAAACTGATACATGAAGATCAAAAAGGTTTTATTTCTGGAAGATTTATAGGAGAAAACATAAGACAAATTTATGACATTCTTTTGAGACAAAACAACAACAACTACCAAGTTTGATACTTTCTATTGACTTTCAACAAGCATTTGATTCCGTTTCATGGAAATTTATACACAAAACACACAAATAATTTAATTTTAGACCATCCTTTCAACGGTGGATCAAATTATTTCAGATTGGTTCTGAGTCATGTATATTACAAAACGGTCATATGTCAGAGTTTTTTTTTTTGGACTACAAAGAGGCTGTAGACAAGGAGACCCTATCTCCCCATACATTTTTCTCCTATGTGCAGAGGTATTAAGCCAAATGATCAGAAAAGACAATCTTATCAAAGGGATAATAATAGAAAATAAAGAATTCAAGTTGAGTCAATATGCTGATGACACTCAAATATTCTTAGATGGATCAGAAATATCGTTAAAAAAACTTTAGATAAATTAAAATTATTTTATTCAATGTCTGGTTTAAAAATAAATGTTGAAAAAAACAAGAGCAATATGGATTGGATCAATGAATATATCAAATCGTAAGTTATGCTTGGAATATAATTTAGACTGGAATCAGGAACCTTTTAAAATCCTAGGAGTGACTTTTACTCCAGAGGTTTTTGACATATGGGATCAAAATGCAACTAATGTCCTTAAAAAGTGGAAAATATTATCAAGTCTTGGTCAAGAAGAAAAATTACATTGCCTGGAAATATAACTGTTATTTAATCATTAGCCATATCAAAATTTGTTCATTTATTTCTGGCTCTACCCAACCCACCAGGAAATCTAGTACAAAGCCTAAATAAATTATTTTATAAATTCCTGTGGAATTCTGGGCCTGACAAGATAAAAAGAAAAAAATATAATTAAAGATATAACACAAGGGGGTTTAAGAATGATTCAAATAGACAGTGTTGTTACAGCATTAAAAGTTACATGGCTAAGGCGACAAATTTCACAACCCAGTTGCACATGGAGCAGTCTTTCATACATAAATATGGAGAGTCTTTTTACTAAAGGAAATAATTATGCAGGCATAAAGGCAAATGAGCTAATAAACCCATTTTGGAAAGATTTACTAATAAGTTGGAATAACTTTTGCAAAGCAGTCAGAATTGAGACACTTGAAGATTTTTTATATTGCCCAATACGGTTTAATTCAAATATGAATTGGGGGACAAAATTTATATTTTAAAGAATGGCATGATAAAGGTATTAAAAATGTAATAGACTTACTTAATGGAGATGGGAATTTTTATCAATTTGATGAACTGAAAGAAAATTATGGTGTACATGGGACTTTTTTAGACTATCAATCAATCTTAAGAAAGCTGCCTACGTACTGGAAAATTAAAATCAACCAAAATAATTTTGTATGTAAGAACAGGAAACAATATGTTGCTCGAAATTGTTATCTTAAATTATTATGTAAAGACAAAAAAGGTAGTAGAACATTATATAATATTATTGTTGGAAACAAAGATTCAAGTCCACCATCTCAAAAGTGGGTTAATATATTAGGAAATCTTACACAGGAAGAATGGAATAGTTATAATGATACAATTAAAAATATCAAAGAAGTAAAATTACAAGAGTTTCAATTTAAAGTAAATAACCTTATACTAGTTACAAAATCTTTTCTTCACAAAATAAATAAAGTAGACAATGACAGGTGCACTTTTTGCGGCCTGGAAACTGAAACAATATTACATGTGCAATTTTGGTTGGCTATGAAGAATTGGCTAAGAATTCAAGCTAATGTTATACTTCTTTAACCATAAAGAATGTTATTTTTTCTAAACAAGAAAATAATGAACTACTTAACTACATACTGCTATTAGGTAAGTACTTTATCTACAAAACAAAATTTTTGGCAAATAGCATTAGGCTGGAAAATTTTATTATCTACCTGAAAAGAAAATATCAGAATGAGAAATACATCTAAAAAATTCATAATAAACAGAATAAATTTCAAGCCAAATGGTCACTTTTAAGTCACATAATGGAAGATACAACTTGATACGCCATAGCCAGAAAAAACAAAAAAAAAAAAAAAAAAAAAAAAAAAAAAAAAAAAAAACAACATTTTTCCACAAACATCATCTCGAAAAAAGATAGTGGCAGGAACTGTTAAACCATTAAACTTAATATAGATGTAGCCGATACCCAAACCCTAAAACTTAATATTTTTTGTAGCCATAAGCCATACAGCCCTATTTTTATGTTCAGGTAAGCAGACAAGTAATGCAGAGCAGATTAGAATGTTTATGTCTTCATCAAATTCGGTTAGTATAGTATAATCAACTGCATGTATATATATGAACATGATCCTTTTTCAAATCACAAAGACAGTTTTGATAACTCATGGTTCCTATATCAAAATAAGCAGAAAGTATAAACAGTTTTTGTGGTTGCGAAGAGGGACTATAGCCAATGAAAAGTTGTTTCATATACAAAAACAGACACTATTAATTAAAAGAGTCTCCTTGTATATGAATACTGAAATATTAGTGTACTCTGACAGACAAAACAATAGTTCATATAGCTTAAGAAGGATGAGAGATAGAATGAAAGATTATCAATATATCATTATCTATTATGTATATGTATTACATGCATAAATTAATAAAATAAAGATGTGGACAAAAAAAAAAAAAAAAAAAAAAAAGGTCAAAAAAAAAAAAAAAAAAAAAAAAAAAAAAAAAGTTTAGCTTAGTACTACCTCCTATGAGGAGAAACTAACGACACTAGACTGGTAAACATTTCAACAATTTTATTTGCCCCGCTAACTAGGAACACGATAAGACAGAGGATTAGGCCCGTCCCTCTGCTACCGTTAACAATAACTTCCTTAACATAACATAGTATACATAGGAAACTTCTGTGCAAGCAATGTGTATATTTTAAGCATTTACAAAATTGAACTCTTGGTTTCCACAGAGGTGTTATGCCTCTGTAAATGTCTTTGTATAATTGTCCATAGTTCAAACTGAACCACATTTCGACGTCTCTGTAATTCTGGTAGGGATCTTCTCCAGTATCACAGAGTTGTTCATGAATGGCTGTTTTCAAGTCCAGTCCTCTTCCGAGTTGATCCAGAATGTTGATACAGTACATGCCACAGACTCTACTCCATGGACTCTGTAGCAATTCTTTGTTGTAGAGCCAGTGTCTGGCATTCCTTTGAATGAATGGTAGAATATAGTCTTCTTGTGGTGGTAATCCAAAAGAATCAAAGTAGATAGCCTCATTGTTAGTTCTGAAGTAAATGGCTACCCAATGTTCTCCTGGTTTGTCAGAAGTGTCCGTATTGATGATATAAGCTTTCACATCCAATGGTTTCTCTTCTGGTAGTAAGTCTTTAGCACACACCTGTCCATGTAAATGTTTAAGTTGTGGTGCTCTGTTTAACAGAGATGTGAGTTCGTAGGTATTCATTGTAAAAGCTTCTGTTTCCAGAAGTCTCTCCACTCTTGGTTGGTACAAGGATCACTTCTGTCACTGTTTTGATGGTTTCTGAGAAACATCCAGTTTTTATAAGCTTTCACCGCTTCTCTTGGTGACAGATCTCTTAGTCCTCTTGTCTGATCTAACCATAGAAGACTGTCCCATTCTTGAATGATTTCGTAGATATCGAGACAACTCAGCGTTGCCTCGTCGTAGCCATAGTTTACTATCCAATCAGTTGGTGTAGTCCATAGACACAGATAGTGGTATTTCTGACTGGGATGATCAATTCTACATCCAGTACATTCGTGTCGTGCGTAGTCTGCTATGGCATCTTTCAGTTTTCCAACCACTGCTTGCTTTAGCGTGTCATAGATATATAATCTTCTTTCTGGGGTTAATATGTCTTTATCAGCAGCCTCCTCATCATTTTCTTTTTTTCTGTTTTAAGTCTGGTTCGTCTTCGTATTCGTTTTTCAGTAAGCCATATCCAGGAACATGGTCATAATATGTAGCGTAACTGCTATCTCGAAGAATCAGTTCTTCTTCAAGGTAATATCCATAGACACAGATAGTGGTATTTCTTTTTTTAGTAGTCTGTGATGACTTCTCTGATTCCGTTGATAGCTGTGCGATTATCAAACTCTGCATACACAATTACGTTGCTGGTGCTGTCGAGTGCTCTTGCAAACTGAAGTTCCCGTCGTAAGTTTCCAGTTTTTATAGGATGCAATGACCTTGATCTGCCCCCCTGATCAGGTGTGAGATCGTATCCCCAGAAGCAGTATCCTGCTTTGTAATCTATGTTGCAGTTCTGAAGTTGATTTCCCAAAGCTTGATAGATGGACATATAAGATCTGAGGTAATTGTTTGATTCGAATTTGGGTTCAAGGGGTTTCCCGTAAATGCTCTGTCCATCACAGCTCACATCCAGTTTACTGAGATTGAAAAGTTGAAATAAGAACGGATTTCTGTTATAAGCACCATTGAAAGTTTCATTGGTGACCATTCCAATGAAGATACGTTTTGGAAGTTGTCCCTGGAACAAATGATCTTCGACTTTCGATCGAAGTCCACTGCCAATCGTGAAACTTTTGACTTCAACTCTGCGAATGGGAAACTTAGCATTATGATGTACAATAGACTGATTCAGCTCGTTACTGATTGCAGGAAGAAGTTGGATATGTCGAACCTCCAAAGCAGCTTCATCGATTTTCACTACACAAGGGTCATCTGATAGGATACAGAACCTGGGAGAAGCACGATTGAGTCGAATTTTGATTTCTATTCCGTTGGGCAGATATTTTTCTTGCATAGCCAAATCTAAATGCAAACGTCCCCAGAGTTCCACTGGTATGCTTTTAGCTACAGCAACATTGCGTGCCTTGACAGTTGCACTGTCATGATCTTCAAATTTCCCAGCTGCATCTGGATACCAAAATTCACCAGCTTTTAGTTGATTAGATTTGACATCTGAACCATAGGAAAACAGATTTTTAATGTAAGCTCTGTATGGATATGTGTCCATACTGCTGGTGACAAGTTTATTGTTTAGAAACAGATCGATGCCACTGAACATACTGTGCAAGAAATTATTAATGGGACCTGCTTTCTGATCATCATCCAAATTAGACCCGTCTTCTTTTAAGATTCTGAATTTTAAGTAAAGATTTGATTGTGACAGGTCCGTGTAATATTTGGTCTGAGCAGGTACAGCGAATTAGATAGGTGCATGATAACTATCGAGCGAAGCAATAGGATGATACATTTCTATTTTAGTTTGAATCATGGTAGTCATCATCGGCGGCACGGCTTGCATTTCTAATTCAGACTTGCTGAATTCGGTAGAATCTTGTTGAAACATGATTACTTAAATATGTTTTGACCAGAAAATTTTCTCTCAATGTCTTTAATACTTAGTCTCTTGCTTTTGGCTGTCTTGTTTACTCTTTGGCGTTTAGCGAAAGAATGAGATTTGCGAGATGAGCGTTTCGATTTTATAGGCAAAAGTTGCTTCAAAGCTGCTTGGCCGCGATGCTGCAACACTTTTTTTACATTTTGTCCTGACACCATATAACGAAGTGCTGATATACCTTGTTCTTTGACAACTTTCTTAGCAGATCGTAATCCAGCTTTAGCTACAGGTTTTAAAATGGGAACGATTGTTCGAATTGCAGTTTTGAAAATAGAACCTAAAACATGACCATATTGTCTCGGTATGCCACGATACACTGGGTACGATACACTAGTCTTCATTTTTTTTAATTTTCTTTGAGTCTGAAGTGTAACTTGATCAACGACTTTCCAATAATAAATGGCACATCATAGCCCGTATCTCCTTTTATACTTATGTGAACTTGATCGATGAATGATTTAGCTACGGGAACGTAATGCAAGTTTAAAAATTCTTGGTGAGAGTGAGTATCTGACTTTGTTTGTTGAAATGGCACAACTCTCAAAACTGGTGCAGTCACGTATCCAATGTAAGTGTAACTTGCAATATCTGAATACAGGTACAACTGATGATACGACGTGTTTAAATCCATACCATATTTGAAAACATGTCTTTCGTTACCAATGGGTTTATCATGAAAACTTGGATTGACACCTAACTTTTCTGCAAGTGGAGTTGGAAAGAAAATTTTAACTTGATTTGGATCCTGTAAGTTGAGTTTCACGCGTCGACTATTTTTCCCCATATGTAATGCTGATAGATGCATTGCTCTGTTTTAACATCGTACCATAACGTCTGTCGATTATATTTTGTATTTCTTCAATCAAATGGGACGGCGAATGATAGTTGCCTTTTGGAATTTTGAAATCAATTTCTGAACAACTATCATCATATGTGCATTCCGCATCATCTATTTTTGCAACTAAATTCCTGTCGTAAAATCTTAAAAAGAAATAATTATTTTCTTCAGATATATTTAAAATTTGCGAATGTGTGATCATTTATACCAACGCAACTTCCCAAAGTTCTTTTTCGATTTGAATGGGGTGATCTAGTTTTACAGTGAACGAGTTTTGTTAATTGACCGGATACATGTGTAAAGAACAGTCGCTTAATAAAGTCGAATAAAAATCTTTCATGGTTTTAATTTAGAGTCGGGTTCGTCACCGGGTAAAGATTGTTTTCTGAATTTCAAACCTGGCGATGGTAAGATGTAACCGATAGAACTGCTGAGTAAGATTAACCACAGTTCTTTATCAGGACTTCTCAGACTGATTTGAATTAAAGATGTAATAATAATGATGTAAACTACAATCATCTGTGCAAGAAATGTAAAACGATTTTTAACTATTTTTCCTCTACTCTCTGTAGATTGTACTGAAGCGCTGTCACTACGCATAAATGAATTGTTAGGATCCATTTTCATGCTTTTATACTAGCTCAGATTCTAAAATCCAGCTATCAAATTTAGAAGGATAGCCTTTCCAATGAACTTTGATTTCTTTTACCCACTTTTTGCCAATTTTTCGCTTTCTGTGATTTAAAATTGATTCAATTTCGTAAATTTGATCTTTTTCTACACGTTGTAACTCTTGCGAGTAGAAAGTACCTCTGACTGATTCACCATCGAGATCTGTTATTTTATAGGTAACGGGAGACTGAGTTTTTGTCTCAGCAGAAATTTTGAATAATTCCTGAGTCCAGTTTGGTAAATACCCTTTCTCAAATGTGCGTTTTGTTTTGTTGATGCGCACAAAATCTCCCACTTTGAATTTAGCTTGAGAAGATTTTGAATTCTTACAATTCGATTTCTAATTTCAAAACAAAATTTCAGAAACCTTGGCTTCGTTTTGGACTGTTACAGAGACAGGTGCACGTTTAATGCTATGATGATACGAGTGATTGTAAGCGTTGACTAATTTTGAAAGTACATCGAGATATCTGAGAGTGCGATGATGTGTAAAATATTTCCACATGCGACTTTTCAAGGTTTGTTTGAAAACGTTCAACGATACTGGCTTTAGATTCAGGATTCTCTGTAGTAAAAAAATGAATCGTTTTCGATTTCAAGAAATTTTGAAAGTCTTTGTTTTTAAATTCGGTACCTTTATCAGTTTGCAAACTCTTAGGTTTTCGTCCACTTTTTAACACATACTTATATGCATGGACTAAAGTTTTACCTGTCTTGTCTTTGATTGGTACAACCCAAGCATATTTGGAAAATACATCAATGATACAAAGTAAAAATCTGTATTTGTCATTAAATTTTGAAGTACTTGACATGTCTGCCAAATCTGCCTGCCATTGATAATCGATTCCAGCTGCTACAGTTTTGCGACGACCAAATTTTCTACGAATAGGCTTATGCAAAGTATACGTTTGTTGTTTTCGCAACCAACGTTTCACATCATCTAACTTGATCTTTTTTGAAAATTTCTTGGCAGCTTTATACAACGGTAAAATACCCGTGTAGCCAACGGAATGATTTGGATCATAAAATAATTTGGAAAGCAATTTATTCATCGTAACTTGACCAAGCAACTGTATCTAATTGAATTTTTGCAGAGAACCTTTCCTTTTTTATACTATGTTTGGGGGTGATATGTGACCTCCTTTTCTTTGATTTTAAAGGCGTCTTAAACACATCCTCCTCCACCTCTTGAGGAGAAGATGATGGATGGACCAATTCTTTTGAACGATGCATCCATTCCCATCTTTTTTTATTACCCACAAAATCTTGAGGAACATTCATAGCTTTGTCCCTCGGCAAAGGGTTGCCATCCCGTAGGTTCTATTCCTTTTCTTTGTCTGAAAACATCATTGACCAAATCGATAATATTTGAACCTGGAATGGGCTGACCGTACATTTTGACTGTACCATCTTCATCCCAAGACAAATTAGGATGATCTTGTAACATGGATATTAATAACCTCGCTTTCTTTTTCATGGTAGTGGGCACACTGTCCATGATCCTTTGATTAATTTTAGACGAAATAGATTCTGGAAGTTGAAATTTGTTATTTTCTAAAGCTTTACGATGTGCCGTTCGAAACTGATGTAAAGTCTGACCATACAATTGAGATTTTTCGCCTTCGGATAAATCTTCGTTTGCTAAAACAGAAGATAAATCTCTTTGAAGACTGGCAGCAGCACTGGCATTAGGATCGTGCGGTAGTCTAGGTCTTTGAATTTGTTCTTCCTTCCAACGTTTTTTATCTTCCCAAAGTTTGAAAGGAACGATTGCCATTTTACGACCTTCCATTTGCAAGTGCACCTGATAGAATGGACCCCATTACTGGACCTATGAGTGGTTTTAACAATAAACCTAACAGCGCACCACCTTTTTGATTAATGATTTTCTTTTTCTGTGCCACAGGAACCTTTTTAGAGGAAATTAATAATAGATGATTTTTCCTTGGCCTCAGTCTCTGTTTCTGAGCAGAACTTAATTTGACATTGCCTTTTATAATATTCAAGCAACATTCCCCAACACAATCGATGACTTCTTTTGGACATTGTTGAATCATTTTCTGACGATACTTTCCAGGAATTTGAGTCAGACCTTGCAAAAAATGTCCATATTTTTTAATCAAAATACGTTTTTGCCCTCGTCTTTTCTTATGCACAGCCATGATTTAACTGATCAAAGATGTTTGAGTTACAACCTTTTTATAGGTGTAACTTTCGTCTAGTAAATTTTAAGTTTGGCTGACCTGCCACTCTGAAAGGTTGATTGTAAACTAACTGTCTCATAGCGGCTTGATAACCTATTTTTCCAGCCTGACTCATGGGTTGCAAAGGTGAAAATCTTGAGATAGTAGGAGATGTCTTTTGTGGTGTCTTATGCATATCTTGCAAAATGCTATTGACAAGATTTCGATTGCTAGAAGGTGGACTAGGAAGAGACGATAATGGTGATGAGGGCGGCGTAAATTGTTTTCTAGGAGGTGTACGTTTTCTGAAAGTGATAAAACGTTCATTTATTTTACGTTTCTGAGTCGTTTTCTTAGTTGTTTTCTTAGACTTTTTAGATTTCTTAGATACTTGTTTTGATTTCTTGGACGGTTTCTTAGTTTTCTGAAATGATTTCTTAATTGATCTTTTTTTGCCAAATTTTCTCATGAGTTTATTTCCATCCCATCTAATGAGACTTCGAATAATGGTACCGCCAAAAAATCCACCGCCTCCAGGTTTTAAAATAATACTGCGTTTAATTTCTGGATCTACCATAGCACTTGCTAATTTTTTCACATCATCTTTATGTCTATCTATGATTTTTTGAGTTTGTTTGGGTAATTTCATTTTACCTTCCAAAATTTTACGAGCTGCCAAATAAAACCATTTGATCATTTCAACTAATCCTGCATTTAATAAATGTTGTCGTTTCTGAGTATCGTGTTCTCTACTCAAATTGTACATAGCACGAATCAAGTTAGCAGTTGTTCTTTGTTGTGCAACAGCCATGATGACTTCTGATCAATTATAAACCAAACGTTTCTTTTTATACTACTGGAAAATAGACAACAGGACCCTGTTGATTTGATTTCGTAAATCAGTTTTGAAAAATATCTGTTCTGAATCTAAGATAACTTGGTGTGTTTGGCTTTAAATCGACCAATAAGTAACCATGAGATTTGGATGTGGCATCATTTAAAGCGTGAACCATGTGAGGTGCTTGAAGTTGATTTGAAAGAACTTTGATTTGCATTTTATCTCTGGGATTTTGAAACAAAATCAGATAATGGGCATTCAAACTAATTGTGCGGGATGCTTTACTTTGCTGAAATAAATTTTGTGTGATGTACACCACAGTAGCATTTCTGTGATGACCTTTCCTAGTAAACCACAACTTAATTTTTTCTTCGTCTTTGTCACCTAACATATCGTCAAAGATGACCAAGTGTGGTGTACTGGTATCAGAGACGATTTCATTCTCATCATCGGGAATGCCATGAATAAATTTTATATTTGACCCTTCGCGTTCTTGTAACACATTGTAAGCAGATTGCCATTCTTTGTAACACAACACGATATGTAGTGGTAAAATGTCAAACAAGTCCTCTCGATACTCAATCATTTTTTCACAAATTCAGTTTTTCCTGAACCACTTGGACCTGATATAAAGATATTGGAAGGATGTTTAAAAAACAAACTACTAATATCTTGTTGTAATACCTGTACGGATGCCATGATGGAAACTGAGTTAGAATAAGAAAGTCATGTCTTTTTATAACTTTTTTCTTATTTTGAACAAAAAATATTTTAACTATTAACATAATATCAACACGATGAAAAAAAAAATATCTTGAAGGAAAACAAACTACTAATATCTTGTTGTAATACCTGTACGGATGCCATGATGCAAACTGAGAAAGAATAAGAAAGGCATGTCTTTTTATAATGTTTTTTGAACAAATAATATTTTAACTATTAACATGATATCAACATGAAAAAAAAATATGTACACTATTTTTTTAGTTTCTCCTAAAACAATTTGATATAACCACAATATCTCTGTGTCACAGTTTTATGTTGTCTTAGACTTCAAATCCATAGGGTACAGTATAACCGTTTTTCAGAATCACACGTTTATTGTAAGTAAATATATAAGTCTTTGATGTTTCTCAGTAGTCACTCGTATATCTTTATGTTTCCTAATTCTCTGATAGTCCACGGTTTCTTTAAAATCTCTGCACGTTGACTTGGCCCATTCCAACATTCGATGAAAGTGAATAAGCTGAGAAGTGTTGTAATCCAGTGTCAGTCCTTTGACTTTACACGTTGACTTGTGCTGACCGTCTTTATCCACATATTCGTAAGTATAGTTCTTTGGTCCCATTCCAACAAATTTCGTGATTTTTGCATTTGGTACTTCGTCCGTCTATTCTCCAAGTCGATTATTGTTGATAGTTGGATTCCATAGGTCTGGTTTGTGTACATAGATGATAGAATCTGTATCGAAGTAGAGGACAGTTCATTCAGTTTTTCCAGTACTCCATAAAGTTTCCATCTCGCTTGTGCAGTGACGAATGCAGCAACAACCACATTGCTGCACGCATGTGCCTCGATGACCAAATCCATATCTTCCCAGTTGACAAGTAGAAACTGTTCACCATATACATCAACATTCTTCACCAATTTTGTTGGATTTGTCACCAGGTCAAAAACTTTGACGGTTCAGAGATATATTCTGTTCTTGTTTAAGTTCTCACGTTGTGCTAGCTTTCCCCAGAGACTGTTTAGCATAATCTTTGCAATAGCTCTCATCCCTTTATTCTTTTCCACATCTTCCAGTAAAATTCCTTCTGCCTGATAATAATCTGACTTGAACTTTTCTTTATCTTTGTCCGTCTTACACCAGTCCGGATAACCACTCGATTCTTCTTTGATCTTCAAGAAGACATCAATATACTTGGCAAAGATTCCACCAGTTCCCGTTGCTTTGTCATACTGAGTCGTCTCTGGAAAATGCCATACCTCGTAAACATCCAGTAATCTGTAACTTCTCTCTAACGCCGCAAATAATTCGATGCTTACCCAGGTATATACTAAAGCTCTGTCTTCTTCATTCTCGTGATTACATTTCTTCGTAGTATCACAATCTTCTGCACAGCTCCTACAGAGTGGAAACATCAACTTGCCATTTGACTTGTATGGTAACACGGGATGGTACAAATCTCTTGGTGGTAAAACTTTGCATTTAATCAGTCCACAGTATTGCTGAATATTGTCTTTGTCGATGTTTTTCTGAGACAAGATGGTAGGATGCCCCAATAGAAACAGTCCATACTTGCAAATGAATGGGTAGAGTGAGCAAACATCAATATACTTGATTTCATCTTGAGACGTTGGGTCAATTTCATGGTATAACCTGGTCGAATTGGTTCGGCCACCAAACAATGCATCTCTTGGTCTGAGAGGGTCCAAATTAGTAAATTCTGCGTCCACCATTTGTCGAAACTCCGAGTCTTCTTTGTACTTCTTATCGTATTCACATTCCCAAAGCTCTATTACTCGATATCCATAGCATTCCAGAGTCTGTGTCTTCTCAATTGTCTGTCGATACAGTTGTTCCATTGTCATACAGTTGTGTCGATTTCTAGTATTTCTGTCGTGAAAATGAGTTGGACAACCGTGCCAATAACATCCATGGAACTCGAAAATAGTTTTGGATTCAGGTCGATATCCATGAACATGGTGACCATGAATCTTCTTTTCTCCACCATTCAAAGCATGCCGCATCTCTATACCATTCATTTTAGCCAAACTCTGAATCCATCTGACAGCTTTGATTGAGTAGTTCTTCTGGTTAGGATATCCTTCGGGCGGAACGATGGCAATACAATCTTCAGGCATACGATTCTTTCTCCAAACTTTGGCACATGCTTGAGCGATAGTGCATGCTTCAGCAAAAGGATCGAGGCCACTAACGTTCTTCAATTCCCGTCTGAAGCATGCACATCCTCGTCTTAATATAACCACATCACTCCGACAGTATTCTTCCATCTCTCGCCTGAAATCAAACACAGCTCCAGATTCTACTTTAGCGTTATACCACTTGAAAAACTCGTTTCTATCTTTTTCTGACATCTGTCCAGGGTTGTAAGTCTCGGCCGGAAAATAAGGTCCCACATATCTCTGGTTGGCCAATGTATTTGCCAGATGGAGAAAGTAACCCTTTTTCATCTCAGTCCAAACGTGTCGGGAAAACTAGCTAATCTCATATGCAGGAATTGATAGGAATCTAGAAATAGAACTTTACCGACGGTCATTCTCAAAATCGTATTTTCATTCATGATCACATTCGGTTTAACTACCGTTTTCCAATATATGGCGTAATATGAATTGCCCATCATATCCACCGAAATTATGAGCAATGCACGTCACGCCTTTGTTATCGTCTCCCAATATCCAACCACAAAAATTAGCTAAAGCATCAACTCCTTCGAATATCATTTCTCTACCTCCAGGAAACTGACTACAAGTTGGACATGGTTGATTAATTGGGAGATCCATACATATGTCACACCCTTTTTGAGCTACACAGAAATTCACATGATGTTCACCAGTTTCTTGGGTAGATTCAAAGTCGAAGAAGATGAAGCGAGACGATTTCTCCGGTTTCATCTCTTCATCTTCTTCGTCATCTGAATCTTCCGAAGTATTATTCTTACATTGATAACTCTGAATGAAACACTGGTGATCAGGTCCTACAATTGTCTTACAGAATTTACACTTTCTTTGTCCAGGACACACGTGATTCTTCTTATTATCAACAATCCTATTGCCACATTTTGCACAATTATACACTAACTGACAAATAGATTTCTTCTAATTAGTCTTGATCTGTTTATGATTATTAAAACAAGCTGGACTTCGAAAGGTTCTTTTACAATCTCTGCAGAATATCTTCCTCTCGTATGTGCAGGGAATATCATTGTAATACCCATCGCAACCATCGGGGCATCTGTGATCTCCTCGGTGGTTATATCCGATATCACAATATTCACAGTAGTAACTGCAACCTAGAAATCCCGTAACTTTGGTAATCGTGTCATAATGATGGTCTCCATTCCAATAGATATGAATCACTTTTGTTTCACGTTGCTTTTTAAACTGTAAGGGAAACAGCAATCCATCTTTAGGATGTTGATTATGAACTTTAATCAAATAGTCAGGAGCCATGACAGCTTGAATCAACTTGTATTCCTCAATGCCACAGGACTTGTCGTGAGGAATATTAGCTTGATCCAATAACTTCATGGCTTCTACTGTCTGCAACGACTTATTAGATCTCTTGATAATATTCCATTTCTGTGTCCACGAATCCGAATCTTCCTTCTCAGCATAACATTTTCCAACCAAAATAGCTCTTGCCATACACGTTACATCCTCGGTATTGTCAATGCAAACGATACTTCTTTTATTTCTTCGCATATTCTCCGACTCAAAGTACAATCCATGATGAAGAGGGTTTCTTCCACTGCTTTCAGGTACTCTAGTATGTGTGATATCTAAAGATAGTTGTCCGTCGTTGATTCTGAAGTTTTCATTAGACTGTAATACTTTCTCGATTTCTTGAGTAATCAATTCTTCTGACAATATGGTATGAAAATGGCTAATTTCAGTGAAGAATGGTAGATACTCATACGAAGCTTGTCGTTTCCTTGAGCTTCACAGTTCCTTTTGATATCGTCAGCCATCTGTTGAAATAATCTTGATATAAATTCAACTGGTGTGTTTTCTCAGGAAACTTTTTCACATCCACCGAATACACTTTTGACTTTGTTTTAAGTTTTCTTGATTCTATCTCACTTTTAGCTTTGATAGTATAAAATGTGTCAAAGCTATCTTCTTCTTCCTCAGAGTCTGAATTAATCACCATAGCCCTTTTCTTCTTACGTGGTGGTAGTCTAATCTGATCATCGTCATCCTCACTGTCAGAATAATCCACCAACCGATTATTCGTAAAAATAACTGGCAAGCTCTCCTCCTCCTCCCCATGACTCTTACTTTTCCTAGCTCTTTTAGGCATGTTGCTTTTCAGTGATTTATCAACAAATGATAGTGTAGTCCCAATTGAGCTCGGTTTTACACCCAGTCAGGGAAGCCTGAAGAACAGACCATTGTGATAGAGTCCTTGGGCAGGCGAGACAACATTTAAGAACAAAATAATATTTTTGGCAGGCGAGACAACAGTTAAGAACAAATAATGTTTTGGAAGGCGAGACAACATTAAAGAAAACATAATGTTTTTTTGACAGGCGAGACAACATTAAAGAAAACATAATGTTTTTTGACAGGCAAGACAACATTAAAGAAGAAAATAATATTTTTTGGCAGATGATTTGTTAAGGACAAATAATATTTTGACAGGCGAGACAACATTAAAGAAGTTGAAATATAATATATAAGCCATAATGTTTTGCCCAATATTCAGAAATTCTTTCTGCAGTTGAACGGTTACTTTTTTTTTATTCCAGTTATGGCTGAGTATTTACCATCAGAACTTCAACACGCGATACTGGGCAAAAGGATTAGCATTCAAGACAATGATTCAAGACTCCTGGTTTAAAATCAGCTTGAAACGGCTTGACAAAACTTTGAATACCAGATCACAGGAAACCTTTAATAGCGAAATGGTGCGACTATTTCTGACCATAGATGAACTGCCAAATCTCACTGACGATATGCGATTGAAATTTCACAGAGAGATTATTAATTTACATTGGCGCAGCAAAGGTCAAATTTACAAAGCTCGTAGATGGATGATTGCCTATTGCAATATTATACTGAATAAACTTCGATATTTGAGTTTTGCACTTCAGAGACAGTGTCATTACATGACCGGATATATCTCTAGTGATGATCAGCTTTTCGCATACTTGTTACTCAAAGACGAACTACCTAAATATCAAGTCCAGGAGTTACTTTCTGCATATAAGACTCCAGACCTTCGTTTCATACCTTCTAGTTAGTTATATTTGGATGATAAAAGTACCAGAAACTATATAAAAGATAAGGACTTGTACCAGATCATTTTGGGAGATCGACAGTTGTTCGAGCAAGACGCGAAAAGGTTGTGTTACAATTCCCAACTCAGTATTCTAATTGGTTTCTTTGTTAATCATGATTAAAATTACGAGAAGTCTACCCGTGTGTTTGGATCAAATCTTACATTTCGATGTGTGCAAGTCTGCATTAGAACAGACTTTGTTCTTAGAACCACCAATGGCTGATTTCTTAAAATCACGAGAAGGAATCAAGATGTGGCTGAACAGATTAGAAACTTTCGAAACATTCAGATACTGGGTGGAAAAAAATGCATATGAGATATTGAGACTTACTGATGACTCTCCGATAACATACATCGACTGGCTGACGTTTGTAGCAAGCAACGAAAACGTAACTAGTCACATCGATTCTGTATTGAAAGACATTCAACGAGCATCAGAAGAGGAAGCTATGGAATTTGAGGAACTCATTTCTGAAATCAATGCCTTGACAACACACAATTGACTGTAGTATATAAATGTATGCTATCAGTGTTAAAACATTCTCTTGCACAATGAATTCTGAAGAGAAGAAGTATTACGAAGTGTCTCTCGCCCAAGTGTTAAAATTCAGACCTTATAGGAAACTTCTATTTTGTATTTTCTTATTGTTTTCACATGATAATATAACTCAAGAAGAGATACAGCAAAACCTAAACAATTATGAAACATTTGAAGATTTCAAAAGACTTTGGTGTACAAGTATCAAACATCGGATGGAAAACCAATCGAGTATAATCACGTACGAAAACTGGAAAAGATGTGTTTCCAATAACCCAAAAGTGATAGAATTCCTCTACAAGCATCGGCGAAACGCTACTCCACCGGGGGTATAAAGACTAGAACGGAGGCACTTGGATCATTTCACATCTGACTGCCAAAGAGTAAACATGTCTATTAACAAACCTACTGATCCAAAAATGACTAAGGCTGAGGACCCTAAAAGCATCTACTATCAGTATTCATCTTTGAAGAAACTCTTATCTGAAGAAGACGTACAGTTGATGCAACCATTAGAAGAGCATTAAAACAGCAGTGCCAGCTGAAGCCACCATTTGGAAAGTGTTACTTCTGTAAGGATCCTACCAACTGGATTGGTGATTGTCCAGAAGCAAAGAAACCAAGAAGTCAATCGAGAGTGGCTACTGAAAAGAAGAAACCTCCATTTGGACAATGTTATAATTGTGGATCACCAAATCACTGGGCTCCAGATTGTCCATATAAAAATGAAACAGACTCTTGAAGTGATTCTCCTCCACGTACACTTGAGAAGCAACAACCTTCAACTTCTACTGAGATTTCGACATCAAGGAAACACAAGCTTCCTGATACCGATTCTTCAGAGACTGTACCAAGCAAAAAAATGAAAACTCGTGCTGGATCAAGAAAGAAAACCTCTAGGAAACAACACTGTTTCGTATGTAAATCAGGTTCCCACCGTGCTAAGGACTGTAGTGATATTGTAGTTGATCGTTCCGAGCAGAATGATACAGAGGAAGAATAAAAAAAAATCAGAGACATTATGCACAGTGTACTAGTGACTTTTAAGATAAGTTAGCGTTTTCTTACTTAATATGTTTTGTGATACTGTAGTTAACAATAAAAGTTTAGTTAAATTATTCGTCTTTGTATTTTTATTATCTAAAAGGTTATTCTTTAACGGAATCAGTGGGTAGCCCTGAAAAGGGCTGTTGATAAAATTTCCTTCCTTAGCTGTATGAGGAAGATCGACGTATAGGGCGAACGACGGCTACAGGTCTTGTACCCGTCGATAACTCTATACCTCGTCTCCTCATAAAACTTTCAAAACCCTTTTTCCTCTGTTGATTTTCTACCTCCACCCAATCTTTACGGTGGAGGGCACTAATCAACTTCGTCAAACAGAAAGGAATGTATTTTCCCATCTTGAAACTATTTTTTCGAGTCGGAGAGCTAACAGAGCAATATATATAGATGCAAAGCGGATTGACCTACTTTTATTAACCAATCAAATCAGACTAATATTCAACCAATCAAAAGTCAAAGATACTATTACTATCATACATCTAACACAAAACAATATCAATAAGGTTATTTCAATCGGAATAAGTTGAAGTGGCCCTGAAAAGGGTCGTTTGTATATTTAAATAGTCTCATCAATCACTGACAATGACAGCGAGACGGACGGCCACCACAAGCTGGACATCTAACTGCCCTCTGCTCGAAAGAAATGGTACTATTTGTCTGAAGATAAAATGGTGGATTAGTCGCCTCGCTGTCCCAGTCTTCTTCTTGTTCCACCTTCACTGTAGGATGCCTCTCCTCTTCTCTCTTCATCCTTAAAAGCTGGACAATTTCTCTTAAATTATCCAGCCCTCGTGCCAGTAAATCAATCTGTCTTTCTAAATGGTCCAGTGTCTTCTCCATACTTTCTTGAGAAATCTCAAAAAGTGTACAGAAGCAAACTTCAGCCTACTTATATACTACTCAGATGGATTGCCTACTTAGACAATGAACCAATCAGATACTGTACCATGGAACCAATCAGAAACTAAAATACACAATAAAACAACCAATCAAAAATTATCCAATCACAAAACGATCAATAATAAAATAGACCAATCAGGAAATCTATCCAGTCACAGACTACCTTACATATTGTTACTGATTACATTTAGCTAAGTTGTTCACTGTGAGTATAGAAGAGAGGCATGGAGGCCAATCAGATAAGCTTTGATGAGATGATTAACAATCAAGATATACTGCTGAGAGCATGCAACGAAACATTTGGGAACGATGGAAATATAACACAACCGTTCTTTCCATCATCACAATCAACTTTCCTAGCTCAGTCGCAACCACAGATAATGCAGCCACACCAGAAACAACAGTATCCTAAGTCACAATTGATTGAGGTTATGGCAAAAGAAATTAACGAGTTGAAAAACAGAGTGAAGAATTTAGAAGACACCTCTCAAGCTCAACCCGCAGGAATACAGTTACCACCAATCAACATACCACTCCGATTGGACGTCGCTGAACATGTAATACCTACAGGTCAAGGGATTGGAGCTGCAACTAAAAACATAAGTATGACTAAGAGGAAGAAGACAAAATAATTATCAGGAATTCATTCTTCCCACAACAGCCCTTATCAGGGCTACCATTTTCCTAAGAAAGAAAACCATCTTATTGTTAGCACACTCATTCATACACAGGAAAACTAAGTCCATTTATCCAGCTACACAAATATATCATGCTGGGTCTTGAGATACAAGACCATTAGGACTGGGTCTTGAGATACAAGACCATTAGTGCTGGGTCTTGAGATACAAGACCATTAGTGCTGGGTTTTGAGATACAAGACCATTACTGCTGGGTCTTGAGATACAAGACCATTAGTGCTGGGTCTTGAGATACAAGACCATTAGTTCTAACTATCTAACTGCAAACACACACACACAAAAAAGTGACTAAGTTATTTTATTCACGCTACTATAATACCACAGATTATCTAACTACAACCATAAAAAATGACTAAGTTATTCTCATGCAGCTTTAGGTACAGCAAAAAAATAACTAAGTTATTTTAGCCTCAGAATAAATGACTAAGTTATTTTATCAAGCTGCTCAGAAAAATGAGTTATTTTCAAACTAGTTTACCCAAGTTTAGCCCCAGGGTGGCATCTATGGGTACACCATATGGGGATTTTGTATGGGGAGATTTTTTCAGGCTAAAATTTATAGGCACCGAGAAGTAGTCATTTTTCGACGAATTTAAAATTTATAGGCACCGAGAAGTAGTCATTTTTCGACGAAAAATGACTAAGTTCTCTGTGTCTATAAATTTTAGCCTGAAAAAATCTCCCCATACAAAATTCCCATATGGTGTACCATAGTGCCGCCCTATACTACTGAAACAAGAAATTCTTTATCCGAATCTTGGTACCCTTCCAACCATTTCTCAAGGTTTTGCCACTTAACAGGTGTTGAGACGTTATTTTGCGATATCAGACAGAAGATTGCTGCGACCCGACAGCTTTGCGTTGGGCGGGTGTTCTGCTGTTGGTGTCTTCAGACATGTTCCAGCGTTTGTTCAAGCACCTGTAGCGAGCATAGTTTGATCGCCCACACTCACTACAGATATGCGGGAATCTGCAGACATTGCAATATGCGCCTCGATTAAATTTATAGCGACTCCGAAAGGAAGTTGACTGTGAACCCGGTAGTGATTCCTTTTGTTCTGTCTGCTTAAACCGAAAGGACGATTGCTTCTTTGATAATGCCATAAGGAATAATTCATTCCCAATATCGTTCTATGCATACTTTGTGGCCTGCCTCAGATGGCGGAAAACGGTGTCATAATAATACCAATTTCCCTTTTCTTGGGCAATTACTCATGAAGTATTTTTCAAAATTTATTCAAAAGTTAACCAGGTTGTCTACTTATCACTACCATTCTATTCATCAAGTTTCAAGTCTCTAGCTCCAACAGTTTTTGAGATATTTTGCTGATAAGGTAAAAATGCCCAAAATTACAAAGGGCCATAACTTTTGAAGCATTTTTCAGAATTTATTCAAAAGTTAATCAGGTCATCTTCTTATCATTACCAATCTATTCATGAAGTTTCAAGGCTCCAGCTTAAATAGTTTTTGAGATATTTTGCTGACAAGGGAAAAATGCCTAAATTTACAAAGGACCATAACTCATGAATTGTTTTTTTTAAATTTATTCAAAAGATATTCAGGTCGTCTGCTCATCACTACCAGGACATTCATCAAGTTTCAAGGCTCTAGTTTTAATAGTTTTTGAGATATTTTGCTGACGATATTGCATCCATATTTTTTCAAAGGGCAAAAACTCAGGAAAGGGGCATAATCCTGCCGAGAAAAAAATACGTGTCCGCTATATTTTTATGTGGAATCCATATAAGACATTTCAAAACAGTAGCGTGCACGTGTATAAAGTTATGCTTTGCATCAAAAAGCGGGACGAACCGACGGACGGACTGACGAACGGACGAACAGAAGCAATATGCCCCATTAACTTCTTCGAAGTTGGGGGCATAAAATGGAGAAGAAGTGTTGCAACATCATTAGTAGTACCCCATCGACCTTCAAGGTTAAGGGACTGAACTGAACTGACCCAATAAACTACAAAGCATACTTAACTGACAGACTGAGACTTCAGAAATAATTAATGAAACAGAAAACTGTATAGACAATAATCTTATTTCGTCATTTCGTCGTTAAATAGGACTCACGTACCCATCCTGGAGCCATTGGTAGGGAATGAGTCCATACAGTTTTCAAATCTGGTTTGTGTCAGGATATATGACCAAACTAATAAGCATAATAATAGTAAATACAAGTCTGAGTCTCCAAACATGAAAATGATAAAATAGAGATGTATGAAAACCTTAGAACTGTTACATTAAGAAGATATTCTTACCTACCATGGGCCCCTTACAAGGGAACATGATACTACTTTTCTCCGTTCTTATTTGGATAAGGATGCCTTACAGGCTAATAAGCATTATACTATCCAGGAAATTATGAGGCTTAGACTTCGAAAAGAAACAAGAATGAATTTGGGAATGCCTTTAAAATTAAAGTAGTTTGCCATAGTGAAGAAAATATTAAACAAATCCTCGGATCCTAACTAGGATATATGCCCATAATTACCTGTATTTGGGTGTTAGCTAGGCTACCTGTCATACAAGTAGGCAGAATAGTATTAAATATATTAGAAATGGTGTCTCAAGAAATATATATTAAAACCGAAATGCTATTAAAATTCAGGATTATCTATAAGGAAGGAATTTCAACCCTATAGATGCCCCTTCACGAGGAGCATGACCCTGCCTTACCTCATTTGTTTCCGGGTACCTATAAAACTACGAAGCATTCAATTTTAAGAGAATAAGACGCTTAGAGATCAGAAATAAAATTTCAGTTGGATAATGGCTATTTTAATAATATTTTGTCAACAGTAGACATACTTACCCATCTGCGTCCCATACTAGGGAAAATGACTCAACTTATTCCCATTCCGTTCTGACACAGCTACCAAGAAAAAATTATTTAAAGGAAACAAGAGGCCGTGCCTCTAAAATAAAAGCTGAACGTTGATTAACTGTATTGAAAACTGCATATGTTTGCTTTTAAGTAGACATGTTGACCAGTATGGGCCCCTGATAAGAGAAAATTAAATAAAAAAAAAAAAAAAAAAAAAAAAAAAAAAAAAAAATCAGTAGACTGGTAATTTTTATATAAGGCGTTAAAGCTTTATCCCCGTATCTTTTTGTGGTTTGTGCTGAAATTTTAGCCATCCTCGTACGGCAGCATGATGGTATAAAAGGAATTGCTATTTACAATGTTGAGTTTCCAGTTTCAAAATATGCTGATAACATTTTGTTTATTTTAGATGGCTCCCAAGAACCCCTTGAAAACTGTATGGAGGTTTTAAAAGTATATGCAAAAGCCTCCGGCCTTTGTGTGAATATTGAAAAAAACTAAGGTTGTTTGGGGTGGCTCAAGAAAAAATAGTCATATAAGATTCTGTGAAAACTACAAATTACAATGGGAAAATAATGAACTTACAGTTCTTGGTGTGAAATTTACAAACAATTTAAAGGATATGGTAGATTTGAATTATCGAGAAAAGTTAACTGACATTCGAAAACTATTCCTAAACTGGTCGAAAAGAATTTTAACTCCACTTGAAAAAAAAAAATACTATTTTTAAAAGTTTGGCATTATCTAAAATAAATCACTAAATTTTAGCTTTGCCCAACCCATCCAAACAAATAATAAACGAATTACAAAGACTGTTTTACGAATATTTATGGAATAAAGGTCCTGATAAAATTAAACGGACAGTGGTAGTACCAAATTATCAGGATGGAGGTCTTAGAATGATAAATGTTGATACATATATTAAATCATTAAAACTTACCTGGCTTAGAAGAATATTGTTGAAGAATAGCAGATACAGTGATTTTATTCAAGAGAGCCTTCCTTTTATTACAGATTGTCTACAATACGGCAGTTTATTTATTGAAAAATGAGAATATAATTATAGATAATATTTTTTGGAAGGAAATGTTTCTGAGCTTAAAATTGTTTTTAGAAAAAGTAGAACCTTTGTCTTGGAATGAATTAGTAAGTATCCCATTGTGGTATAATCCATCCATAAAGGTCGAAGGCAATGCTGTATTTTATAGAAGCTGGAAAAATAAAGGCATTTTGTTAATAAATGATTTACTTGATTCAAACGGTGAATTATTAACTTATCCTGAATTTCAAAGAAAATTTCATCTGCCTCCTTTCTTAGTATTTGAAGGTATTGCCAGAAGTATCAAAAACTACATATTTAATTTTAGGTGGACTCCATTTCTATATAGACAAGAAAATCCGATTCTAACTTATTCTCTTTTACATATTTTTAAGCACAAGAAAGGATGTAGGTACATGTTTGATAAACTTAATGCTACTAATTTTAAGCCGAGATCTGTAGTTAAATGGCAAACTGAATTCAACTTAAATTCTAGGCACAAATTATTATCTGTCTAAGATGAATCTTACAGAAAATGAAAAGTGTACTTTCTGCCAAGAACACCCGGAAGAAATTAAACATATTTTTCTGGAATGTGAATATGTAAGGTACTTTTGGGATTCATTTATGATGCTGTTATATGACAGCTGTGAATTGAATAATATAGTATTTGATGCAGAAAGTAGTCCAAATTCGGTAGTCCAAATTTTGATAATTTATTAAATGAACTAATACTTCTTGGTATATATGGCATTGTATGCTGTGTCTTGTCTGTCCTACCGATTGGTAGACCGTCTTCGTTACTCTCTTTATGTACTTTCGTGTTTGTTTTTCTTGTTTGTTTGTTCTACCTATTTTTATGGGGGATAATCAGTACAATAGTCCAAACTGTTTTAAATAGACAGCTTAAACAAATGAGTTTGGTTATATGTATAAAAAAAGGTAAGAGAAAAATTGTTGGACATATTATTTTATTTCAACATAAAGTTCATACCTCAGTCATAATATACAACCGAAAGAAGAAGACAATTGAAGGTGTAATTGTGCTGTTGAAGCCTTTAAAAAAGTGGCAATTTATTTTGTGGATTTCTTGATCTGTGATGAATAAATTTCATTGAAATTATTTTTTCTATGTTGAAACAACTTTCCTCTAGGGAAAAGGTTTTTTTGATTTCATCATTTTCAGCGCAGACCTGAAGACCTAAACTGCTCCCACACCAAATTCAATGTCACCCATTGTTGCCATCATTACACACCAAACGTAGTTCTCTACAGTACATGTGCAGCACTAAAAATAGCCTACAACAATGTATAGAGAGATAAACTTATCTTTAAGGAAATAAAAATTATCTATAGTATTTATTTTCCACTTGAATGACTATACCTGTATAGTATACTTCATCAAAAAAGAAAGGTATGTGTTCAAGTTTTCATACTTTATTCAAAATCAATTTTAATCCCTTGTAGAATGAAATACTTGTAATATCAAGAAAATACATATAAATATGACCTAACATAGAACGCATATGAGCCATCACTTAGCAAAACTAAAATGTGGTCTGTGTGCCCATCAAAGACTCAGATCAGCCTGGGCATCCACCCAGTCTGCCAGAATGATCAGTGTACGCATAATAGTAGTTAAGGATTCTAACTTTCTTAAAAGCAGACAGCAAGGACTCTGATCAGACTGGGGGATACCTAGGCTGATCCGAGTCTTTGCTTGGCACACATACCACATTGTTGGTTTTGTCACCTGAAGGATCAAACTACATGTATTCACTACTGAGGTAACAGTTCATGGAGTTATGATGTGATTATATTTGAACTTGGGCAAAGCTTTCACGTGCCCCAAGCAAAGATTCAATAGCTAAGGCATTATGAAAGCACACCTATTGAATATAGTGGAATTTTATTACAATTTGAGATGAAAATAAAAAAAGATAAGAGAAAAGTCCAGGGAGTGCAACAATCACAAACCGCAGCCCTTCCCAGACACCAAGAGGAAACCGACAAATCCAAACAAGCACAAATCGAACAAACGTACGAAAAGCACTAAGATTAGCTCTCTCTTACCCAAGCGCGGTAATCGCAATGCTAAAAGGACTGAAAAACATAAGAACAAAATTACACAAGGTAAGACATAAAACAAATCACCTCGTAGAATAAACCACAAAGCAACAAAGAGTAAGACTAACACCGGGACCACCGCCTTAGAACGGTCAGTAGAGTAAACCACCGAGGGGTTTAAAGCACTTTTCCAGCTAGCCAACTTCATCCTGGGTCCCGATGCTACTCTTAATACAGAAATACATAAAAATTCGGTTCGCATAAAGGCTCCAAACTCAGTCAATGCATCAAAGCGAAAACATAAAAATCAAATTAATCACTATAATAAACAAAGACGAGTACTCATGGCTAATTCTACTGTATGCAAGAGTAAATGAAAACCAATAGTTGAACCACGGCGGGTCAAGCCAAAGACATATCGTCAAGCCCCAACCCACTGGTTAAAGTTTTACGAAGAGGCCGTCATTGAGTCTGAGGCCCGACCGCCGTCGTGCAATTAAAGAGTGAAGCATAGCCATCAACAATGAGTAGGTTGACAACTAGGCATGCAGTCTGCCGCATAATATCCAGGCTATAGCCAATTCTTTTATAACGGTTAATAAGTTTTCTGAATTGTTCCGAAAAGTTAGATTTTCCTACAATTTTTCTAAATCTGTACACTAAGTCACCGTAAAATTCTGGTTCCGATTTATCTTGTTGCAGAAGTGTTTTCAGACTGATGCTATATATTATTCTACCAAGGCACTGTGTCTGCGATAAAAGTTCGAAAACGCCTTACGAAGTTTAAAATAACGATAGCCCTGCCTAAGAAGTTTGGCAGTAAAGGGTTTATTACGGTAGTTAAAGTCACTAAGATTTGAAGAAGCTCTGGCGAATCTAAAAAGACATTTTCTTATTTTTCCTCAAAACATAGGGTTTGAGTACCCATTAGAACTACATTATTGAGGTTCTAACAGGTAGCCACAATCTATGTTTTAGAGCAGTAATAAGAAAAAAAAATGAATATGAATTGAAACATTTTGTTAACATTTTTAGATCCAAAATAGCCTGTTTTCAGCAATCCCTGGGATATAACTCTATGAGTAATAGCCTGACACTACCGGTCATCCACGCTTCCTGGCGTTCTTATATGTATGTTCCAGGAAGATCCCATCAAAAATTAAAGACTTTCCTATCAAAACTAATGGCGATAAAAATATAAAAAATGCAGTTTCATCAATCAAGGGGATATAACCTTATGACAGATATGCCCAGCTAGCCCGTTTTCAAACTCATCAGAGCTTTTATCCCCAACATACTTACATGTTTCAGAGTTCTCACTATTATTTTGAAAATCGAAATAAAAATGCTGTCTTCCAGAAGAAGTTGGAGTTTACTTTTCTACTTTCCATAAAGCTGGAGTCAGAGATAAAAAGTTGGAATAAAATACTCCAAATTCGGAGTCAAATGTTTGTGTTAGTTTCATGAAGACCCTGATGAAACTCAGGGTTTATGGTTATGACAAGGTCCAAAATAGGCATTCTCAGTAAACAAGGTAGCATAACTCTTTGATAAATACATCAACATCCCCAAATTTATCCGAGCTTTTATCCCTGACCTACACATATGTAAGTTTTAGGAAGATTTCATCAAAACTGAAGGACTTACGGTGATAACAAGGTCAGAAACAGGCATTTTCAGAAGTCAGGGGGACATAACTTCATGACAGATAGGTTGACCTCACCAGTTTTCGAACTTATCGTAGTTTTTATCCCTGACCTACATATATGTAAGTTTGAAGAGGATCTGATCAAAACTTAGGCCAAAAAAGCTGTTTCCTGTAACCCGACCGACCCTGTCTCAACCCACTCCCCACTCTAAACTAAAACCAGAGGAGCATTCGTCCTGAAACGCTCACCTGACTGCTGAAGAGATGTTAAAATTTAGCCCCAGGGCAGGGCCACACAATCCCTGTGGGTAAAATTTTGATGTCAGTGGATACCTTTTGTCATTGCGACCCGCTAGTGCTGTAAGTTTAAACAGTATCTCTTTGAATTGTTAGTTTTTTTTTTTTTTTTTGTTTTTTGTTGGTTTTTTTTACATTTTTTTTTTCATTATTTTATACATGAGTAAATTCCCGGGGCAGGACACACAACCCACTGGTGGCAGAACTTTGATGTCAATAGATACCCTTTGTCATTGTGGTTCACTGTTGCAAGTTTCAAAAATTTCTCTTTGAATTGTAATTTATTTTCTACATTTTTTTCACATTATTTTATACAAGTAAATAGCCCCGGGGCAGAGGCACATAACCCACTGGGGGCAGAATTTTGATGTCAAAGTTACTCTTTATCATTGTGGCTCACTGTTGCAAGTTTCTTTTTTTTTTTTTTTTTTTTTTGAAACTGTGATTTTCTACATTTTTTTTTCATTATTTTATACATGAATATAGCCCAAGAGCAGGGGCACATAACCCCTGGGGCCAGACTGTTACTGTCAATAGATAACTGCTGTCTAGTATCAATCACCACAAGAATACCTATTTGTTTTTGCGAAATAATTAAAATTCTAACGCGATAATTTATTTTGTTGCAACTGTAATAATGATCCAAGCATCTGAGCGTGGGTCCTGTTATGTGATAAATGACATACTGAAGGTTGGCAATATTATTATTAAAGGAAAACACTCACAAAATTGACAATCTTTATAAAGTTAAAGACCTACATTACCTGAGACAATTGATGCAAATTTTATCAAAATCGGTTGATAATTAAAAAAAATTATGGGTATTTGAAGATTTCAAACAAGGCTGTCATGGACGCCGCCATTGTTGTGAGTCTGTGACGTCATTTGCTCCTAATTAAATATGCATAAACTAAATAACTTACATGTGCAAAAACATCAAATGCTATCAATCTGCATATGTCTTCTTAGGTATATTAGCAACTTATTTTTCCTAAAATTGCACTGTTTTCTGTCTAACAGAAAGTTTTATTGTTATTTTAGAATTTTTTCATTCTCACATTTAAATATTCAAAATGGCGGCGCCCATGTCAACGATTACAAAAGCAAAAAACTCCAATAACTTCCTTATTTCTTGATGGATTTTGATAAAACTTGCACCAAAATGTTCATTTTGTAAATATCGTGAACATCAGACATACTTATTATTTTGTGAGTGTTTCCCTTTAATTTTAGGAAGTATATCTGCCAGTGTGGTTGAAAATAAATATTAATACCTTCACTTCTTCTGTTGTTGCGCAGTATAATCCATGTGTGTAAATGTTAAACAGAGTATTCCTTGGAAAACCAGAACTAAAACACCAATTTAATCGCTATTCACTATTGATCGTTGACCTGTACAGACCAATAGGTCGCGTCATAAAACTACTTATATGGATTATATAATGTATGAGCAGACAGTCAATACATTAACGAATAATTAAAAGAAAATTACCAAAACAATTCTGTGGTCATGAAATGTTCTCCGTATCTTTTCAGCATGTTTGACAAAGTCAAGGTCACCCCTGGTTCCCGTCCCAATTTGAAAAACTGTATCGGACACTTTGTCAGCCAATGAAACCTATTCATAGAAAAGCACGATCGTCTTTAAAAAATCGAGTTGCTTCTTACAGTAGGCTCACAAAAGCGTATACATTGATCTACTTGTCCTAAAAACTAGATATGTTTCCACTAACCCGACTGACCCTGTTTTTGTCTTTTTGTAACATACTGAAGCTTGAAGGGTATCGGGAATCGTAAGGTCAAGTCGATGAGAACAGATGTCATGAATTTGTCCAACGGTTGTTGCAAACTCTCGCTTTATCATATTTTAAAACAAGTGTGTCATTTGAGGTGTTAATACTGATTGTAAAAATAAAAATACAAAAAAAAAAAAAAAAAAAAAAAAAAAAAAAAAAATGGCGGGTATATTCACAATGGTTGCCGCCACATGGTTCAGCAGTCTACACAAAGGTACTCTGCACTCGGCGCCTGCATTCATCTGCTCACCTTTTTGGGCTGTCTTCTTTGCTTGTTTTATCGTTTTTCAAAGCAGGTGGGAGTAAATAGTCTTGCAATAGTCGTTTTGCCCCACTGCCGGTACCCCCCCCCCCCACCCCTAGCCGCACATCTGTAAGTTATGCAGAACTGGTGGATCTTGGGAGTGTTACTTACTGCATGGTTTCACAACGTTATCCACGTCACCCTCGGCCATGCTCCATAAATGGCAGAAAATTTATTCTATGTTTTTTGAACGGCGGTTACAAGGCTTGAGAACGATGATTTGTATACAGATATAAAGGTGCACAAAAATGTGAAAATAAAACATTTGATAAGTATTTTCAAACTAATCGAACATATTATTTTATCAGATGCAGTGTCATGGAACAAGTATACATGTAACATCTCGCCGATCATTCAGCACATAATGGAGGTACTGTCATCTTAAATTTGTCTAAAGTATCACTTTTCCAAAGTTGTCATTGAGGTTTAGACTGTTCTTTTCCAACACACCACGTGAACAAAAAGATTTCTTTTCGTGTTTTGCAATTTTTATTTTACAAACCAACCTACTTTTTCCCTCACATTTATTGTGTATAGTACGAAACCGTTTTTGTTTTATCTAAACATTGCGTTCTTGAAACGGAATTTGAAAAATAAAAACGGCAGAAAAACGGGTCATTTACGTCCCGTAAAAGCTTCAACCCTCTACATTTCCTTATATAGTCGAAATTACAGGCATGCCATTTTTAAATATCAAAATACATCAAAATATTCTTTTCTGCTTCACCATGTAAAACCAGTAATTTATGATTTTATAAAAAGTATGTTCATTACTACCAATATGGCTGGCCATTTATCCTTAAAGCACAAACAAACAATGATAGTTTGCCTAAATGTCATAATATAGAACATAACCAAGCCAGCGGATGGCGTTTGTGTGGCGTCGTATGGACGTCGATGCAACGTCATTGCATCGACGTTCATGCGACGTTGTTTGGGCGTCGTTTGCTCGCTGGGTGGATTCCACGTTTTTTGGACTGAAAGTATCAACTGAAGAAATTGTGTTTCAATATATATAGGCTATACTTAATGTCATTAATTCTGCGGTTCGGATTTATACTATACCAATTAAAACATCGTTACTCCAACTTTTATTAATTTTCGGTTGCCTAATAAAATGTAAGACAAATATACTTATGAATGCCTTACATTTTATTAGGAATGGCGCTGCCTCTATGTGACTCAGTTGCCTGGCAGCGTTAAAAATCTGAAAACTGAAACTACTTATAAATGTTCTACATTACTATATAGCTGCATTATTATATAGCTATAAATATTTCTCTCGGTTTGCTACTTATTATGTATTAGTTTTTAATTTGACGCAGCGAATAGTGCTTTTTGTAACGGTGCAAAACTGATATCAGAAAGTGGTACCATTTTTGCACTAGTGCAATATCAACATGATATGTGTTTTCCAGATATAAAATTAAATTATTTGAGCAAACATCAGTTGTATTGCTTCACTAGCGATTTTCAAACTTGAAGTGTAATTTTATATGATGTTTTGGTCCAGTGAGACGTCATATTTCATAATGGTAAGTAAAAATGACGTCAGCACGTCATAAAACGTCAACATTTCATAATAGAATAAAGTTTGAGATTTGTAAATGGTCGACAAACAAGTATTACTGATCTAAAGAAAGCATGCATTTTTGATATTCGTATGTAAAATAATAATGCGAGAAATTACTATCTCGAGAATCACTTCACGGGTCTTGAACTTAACATGGAGCAACTTTTATATAATATGACACTATATTATGTTATTGGTGTAAATGTCCGTTGTATGTTTGTGCTAAATAAAAAGTAATGAATTTAAAAAAAGAAAATACTTATCCCATTTCTGTTTGATTCATGTCACGATTCTAAGTTTTATTATTTCTTAAATACCCAGAGTTATCACAGATACTGCATAAAGTGTTCTGTTTTAGACACAAGCAAGACATATATGGACCCCATATTAAGACGTTAGATGTTACCTAACCCTATTTTTCTTTTGAATAGCATTGCATCCTCACTATCAAGCACAATAGGAATGAGTCTGAAATACACAAATATTAAGAAAATAGAAAACAAAGATGTTTAAAACGACTTAGTTTAAGATTTTTGTATGATTTTTCAATAAACTTAAGCATTAAGGCACATATATGCATGTGCATATGAGCTTATTTGCATCTATGGAGTAGAAGCAAAAACCAGTGTCTAAGCTCTTATCTTGCACATTTTGGTTAACTAATGCTGACTACAGACTGGGATATGATTTATTTGTCTTATATTTTACTGACTGTTTTGGCAAAACATAAGATGGTGTACGCAAATGAGAGATGCACGGCCTTGAACTGCTGAACAAAAAGATTAGTTCGATCCTATGTCAGTTCTAAATGAGATAATAAATAAAGATCTCAATTATCGAACATTTTTCTTTGTATTGAACGCGTTTAAAGCGTTGAAAGCGAAATATCGCACAATCCTTTAAAAAATGCGTTACTTACGTCACAAAATTACGTTACTTATTAGTGTGTGAAATCACACCATTTGAAGAAATGAAATAATTCACTGATGAGCGATTACCGGGTTTTCTTTCACAGAGAAAATAGGTAATTCATTGTTAGAAATGTAATAAACGCCAAATGTAATGACGCATAATATAATAAACCCATTTTTTTTTCCATCTGATCTTGAATGACATGATGCTTACGATTTTTGCTGCTTTGGAGTCATTCACGAATTGCAGTTTCCCACCAATCCACCGTCTTCCAAAACCTCCACCCCCTAATAGCGGATATAATGAGACATAATTTTTCTTTGGATATAACGCCTTGCCGTAGAACTGAGTCAGTTTCTTACATTTGGCGTTGATTGTAACGCCAAATGTAACAAAGCCTAATGTAATAAACCCAGTTTTTATTATAATGTATGATATGGTCTTGAATAACATGATACCTACGATTTGTGTTGCCTTGGTGTCTGTCACGAATTGCCCCCTTAACCCCGCCTCGACACCCTAATCCCCTACTTCCCTGATCCCCACATCCTCCTCAAACTAGGAATATTTTATGAGACATAATTTTTCTATTGTAGAGTTCAGCTCGTCAGAACAGTCAGATTATTACATTTGGCTTTATTACATTAGGCGTTGGGTGTAAAGCCAGATGTAACAACGTCAAATGTAATAAACCCAGATTTTTTCATATGGTCTTGAATGTCATGATACTTACGATTTGTATTGCCTTGGTGTCTTTCAATAAATGTAGCTTTTCCCCCTCTACCAATCCGTCGTCTTCTCAGACCCCCACCGCCAAATTAGGGATATTATGAGACATACTTTTTCTTTTGAGATTTCATCTTGTCATAAGAACAAAGTCAGTTTACATCTGGCGTTATTACATTAGGCGTTGATTGAAACGTCAAATGTAACAACGCCTTATGTAATAAACCCAGATTTCTTCCTAAGTTCATGAAAAACATTATGCTTCCAATTAATGTATCCTTGGCGTCTTTTACGAATTGCAGTATCCCCCCCCCCTTTACCAATTCCCCATCTTCACAGACCCCACCCCAAATTAGGGATATTTAGAGACATACTTTTTTTTTCGAGATGTCTTCTTGTCTGTGAACAAAGTTAATTTATTACATTTGGCCTTATTACATTAGGCGTTGAGTAAAACGCTAAATGTAACAACATGTAATGTAATAAACCTAGAATACATGTTGTTACATTTGGCGTTTTAATCAACGCCTAATGTAACAAGACCAAATGTAATAAACTGACTTTGTTCACAAATAAGACGACATAAACAATGTAATAAACCTAGATTGTTTTTATAAGGTCTTGAAAACTATTATGCTACAAGGTTCTTTCGCAAATTGCATTTCCGCCCCTCCACCCCAACACTTTATCAAATCCCCGTTCCCAGACCCCCACCCTCAAATAGGGATATTTTGAGACATACATTTTTTGAGATTTAATCTTGTCATAGGACAAAATCAGTTGATTACATTTTGGCGTTATTACATTAGGCGTCGATTGTAACGCCAAAGGTAACAACGCCTGATGTAATAAACCCATTTTTTTCATTTGGTCTTGAGTAACACGATGCTTACGATTTCAGTTGCCTTGGCGTCTTTCACGTATTGAAGCCTTTCCCCCTTCAACCCCCTCCACCGTTTTTCCATCCCCCATTCTCTCCAAATTAGGAATAGTATATGACATCCTTTTTCTTTTAAAAGTTGAGATTTTATCTTGTCTTTGAACTGTCAGTTTATTACATTTGGCGTTATTACATTTGGCGATGACTGTAACAACGCCTAATTTAATAAACCAAGATTTTTTCATAAGGTCTTGAAAAACATTATGCTTCCAATTTATATTGCCTTGGTCTCTTTCACGAACTGCAGTCCCCCACCCCCTTTACCCAATGCCCCATCTTCCCGGACCCACACCCGAAGTTATGGGACATATCTTTTCTTTTGAGATCCCATCTTGTCTTCGATCAAACTCAGTTTATTACGTTTGGCGTTATTACATTAGTCGTTGATTGTAATGCCCAATGTAACAACGCCTAATGTAATAAACCCAGACTTTTTTGACATAGTCTTGAATAACTTGATGGTTACGGTTTGTGTTGCCTTGACGTCTTTCACGAATTGCAGCCTTTCCCTCTTCAACTACCCCGCCACTGCGTCTTCCCAGACCCCCATACATGTAAAAGATATTATATGAGGAATATTTTTTCTTTTGAGATTTCATCTTTTCTTTTTCATTCAAGATTTTAACATGGCATAGAACAAACAGTTTATTACATTAGGCGTTATTACATTAGGTGTTGAGTTTAACGCTAAATGTAAGATAGTAACGATTTCGTCCGCCCCAGCTGCCGAAACAGACTTCACATAACTGAAACAGGCAAATCCAGATTGCAGGGTTTTTGTTTTGGTGCCAACTCCTAGATGAATTGCCGACCAGGGCTTGGGAGCTCCATCTACCCTAGAAATTGCTACACAGATTCAACAATCTACCCTAGATATTGCTACACAGATTCAACAATCTACCCTAGATATTGCTACACAGATTCAACAATCTACCCTAGATATTGCTACACAGATTCAACAATCTACCCTAGATATTGCTACACAGATTCAACAATCTACCCTAGATATTGCTACACAGATTCAACAATCTACCCTAGATATTGCTACACAGATTCAACAATCTACCCTAGATATTGCTACACAGATTCAACAATCTACCCTAGATATTGCTACACAGATTCAACAATCTACCCTAGATATTGCTACACAGATTCAACAATCTACCCTAGATATTTCTACACAGATTCAACAATCTACCCTAGATATTGCTACACAGATTCAGATAACAGCTATACAGAAGCAATAACTTAAGTGTCGATGCAGCAGCATGTTGTGGAGCATGGAGAGCATGACAAGGCACAACAAAAGTCATGGTCATCCTCTGCATCCGGGCTTAGCTCACTGTCTTGCCTCTGGATCCAGCTAGGTCAGGACGAGAGAGTGAGGTTGACTCTGTGAACCTCTCCCACACTATAATTCACTTATCTTAATCAGCAACATAGTCACTGCAAGCACACATATGCAAGTCATACAAAAGCCCTGTGGCGATGGGAGAGCGGCGAAGCAAAACACTGGAAGCTATAGTTGCGGACCTGCACACAGGCGGCTTGGTTCTATATGGTCGCTTTCCTTGAGAACGAAGAAGTATTCGGCAGCCGAACTGAGCGACTGAGCGGACCTTTTTAGGATCGCACTGCTCACCCTCATAGCATGGGGAAGGGGCTAGAAAAAGTGTCCTAAATTATTGCCTGCTTCAAAACCCCTAGCTGGTTAACCGCGATCAGCGGGGATCCCACTTAGCGGTCGAACAAGAAAAAAAACAGATGGTGATACCTTTTACCATCGGCGCATGGAATGTGCGCACTCTAATGGACAGTGCTGGTTCTGACAGACCTCTCAGCGAAGAACAGCTCTAGTTGGTAGAGAACTTGACCGATATAAAGTCGACATTGCAGCTCTGGGTGAGACTCGCCTTGCAGAGGAAGGGCTTTTAAAAGAAGTCTATGCTGGTTACACTTTCTTCTGGAGTGGACGCTAGAAAGAAGAGCGGCGTGAAGCAGAAGTAGGACTCGCCATCAAGTCACACCTCGTCAGCAATTCTCAGGACTTCCAAAAGACATAAATGACCGCCTGATGACGCTTATCTGGCAAGAGGCATGCAACAAATGTAAGTGCCTATGCACCCACAACGACCAACCCAGATGAGGTTATGATGATCTGGATTCTATGATTTCTGCAGCACCCAGGACAAACAAACTCATCCTCCTCGGGGACTTCAATGCCAGAGTGGGCACCAAACCTGGGAAGGAGTGATTAGAACTGAAGGAGTAGGAAAGTGCAACAGCAATGGTCTCCACCTTTTAAGGAAGTGTGAACTACTGATCACCAATACAGTCTTCCGTCTACCAACTCGCTGAAAGACATCATGAATGCAACCTCGCTCCAAACATTGGCATCTCACTGACTATGTAATAGTGCGAAGGAAGGACAGACAGGATGTCAGAGTGACAAATACTATGTGTGGTGCAGACTGTTGGACAGATCACAGGCCTGTTATCAGCAAACTCAACCTGCGCATTCGGCCTGTTCGACGACCACAAGGCAAGAAAGTGCCAAAAAGATTGGATGTCGATCACAAGGCAAGCGTTCGTCATTGATATCTGCAGCCGTTTAGATGCGCTGGAACACAGCGCAGAAGATGTAAATGAGAGCTGGACACCGTTTACTCTTCAGCAATGGATTTCCTAGGACCAGTATCTCGCAAACACCAGGATTAGTTCGATGAGAATGACAAAGAAATCTAGGGACTCCTTGAAGAGAAACACCAAAAACATAAGGCTTACTTCGGTGATACCAGCTCAGTATCTAGTAAGACTGCCTATACAAACATATGTAAGATGGTATGCTTGCAAGGCTCTAAAATGATGGCGAGTTTTCTGATCCATTCCCTGTGACAAATGGAGTTAAGCAAGGCTGTGTACTAGCTTCAGCACTGTTCAGCATGATGTTTTCTGCTATGTTTACAGATGCTTTCCAGGATGGTGACAATAGTACGCTTTGATGGGAAACTTTTCAACCTAAGAAGGTTGCAAGCTAAATCCAAGGTGCAGACAAAGTTGCTAGATGAGTTCCTCCTTGCTGATGACATGGCAAAGGGTGCTCCAACAGAAGAGAAAATGCAAAAAAAGGTGTGGATCAGGTATCTGATTCATGTGACAGCTATGATCTTACAATCAGCATAAAAAAGACTGAGGTAGTATATCAGCAAGCACCTGGAAAGCCTTACAAGGAGCCTACCATCACAGTGAAAGGTCAACGACTGCAAGTGGTAAACAAGTTCACCTACCTTGGAAGCACATTGTCTAGAGTTGTGCACATTGATGATGAAGTCATACTAGGGTTGTCAAAGCTAGTGCAGCATTTGGCCGGCTACGTGGAAGTATTTGGGACCGAAGTGGAATCTGACTTTACACAAAGCTGAAAGTATACAGATCGGTGGTGCTGCCAACATTATTATACGCATGCGAAACTTGGACAGTTTACCACCGGCATGCCAAAAGACTGAACTATTTCGATAGAAGCTGCTTAGAAAACTTTTAAAGATCAAGTGGCAAGACAGGATTCCAGACACAGAAGTCCTGAAAAGGGCAGGGATGCAGAGTGTACATACTCTTCTGAAATTAGCACACTTAAGATGGACAGGCCATGCTACCAGAATGCCTGATGAACGTTTGCCAAAGAAAATCCTCTATGGAGAACTACAAGTTGGAAAACGCTCCCATGGTGGTCAGAAGAAGCGATACAAGGACACCCTCAAATCCTCCCTTAAAGACTTCAGCATACCAACAGAGTCGTGGGAACAGATTTCGCGGGATCGAACAAAGTGGCGCGGCCTCATAAGAAGGGGAGCTGGTGAATACGGAGCAAAAAGAATCAGTTAAGCCGAGCAGAAACGTGCACAGCGGAAAGCCAGAGCTAAGGCATCACCAACAGAGCTTTCTTCCTCAGACCTCTTGTTCTATCTGCAACAGGCAGTTTAGAGCTAAGATTGGTCTCATCAGCCATCTTAGAACACACAAATACATCACACAGTTGATTAGGATTGGTCATTGTCAGTAATGACAGACGAACGATAAGCCCCCAATACCAAACGGAAAGACAGACAAATATAATTAAGCAGCTACAAAATGAACAGAAGGCAAGCGGAGTTGGCAACTCTTTTCCAAAACAGTGGCAACTCTGTTACCCAAACGTAGTTGAATATATCATAAACTTACATAATTGTTAAAAACACTAGAAAGTGAAACACTACATAACAATTCACAAAAAATAACACAATGAAAAAACCGCCTTGGAGCGGTCAGTAATGAATTACCCTCAGCTTCAATAGTGGTAAAACATATATTTGTTCGGTCCTTGTGGAGGTCTTCTAACTCATCCTTGAATCTTTACTGGCAACAAATAAATCACAGATAAAGCCTATAATGAAGCAAACATAATGACTCAACAGAAAAATGTGTTCAGACACTTAGAGTCGTCCCAATACTTCCTACCAAGTTTCGAGTCAGTTGGCCTTTCAGTTCAGGAGAAGAAGTTTAAAATAGATTTTCAAGATGCGACCATCTTGGAGTTTTCGATCTGAACTATTTTAACTGTTTTTGATCTGCAAGCTAGCCCGATACTTCCACTGAAGTTTCGAGTTAACTAGCTTTTCGGTTACGGAGACAATTTGGATGTTTGCTATTTTTATCTACACCGATACTTCCTTTCAGTTTTCGAGTCAGTTGGCTTTTCGGTTCAGGAAAAGAAGTTTAAGAGAGATTTTCAAAATGGTGGCCGTGGCGGCCATCTTGGATTTCTGATCGAAACGATTTTAGCTATTTTTGATCTACAAGTCACCCCAATACCAAGTTTCAAGTCATGAAAGATTTTTTTCAAGATTGTATAATCCTTTATAGCGAATTTTCTCTGACTTATCCAGAATTATTTGACTTACTGTGACGGTTTCATCCTCTCGTTGAGAAGACTTCACCAGACTATGACCTTGACCTTGGTGACGTCATTTGTTCACTGCTGGTCTGGTTTCCAGCAGCGAACAGGCAATTGTTCGCATCTACTACCGCAAACAACCCCGAAATACCTCAATCCATTTTATTTATTTATCGTTTCACATCAAACCACTTACTTTATCTATTTTTCACTCTAAGTTACTTTGTTTATTTATTATCCTAAATGGAATGGTATCAAAAGGTGTTTGATAGCATCCAGACAGTTTGATCTGGGTCTTTGCAACAGATAAACGTAAGTGAAATATGGGCCGGTCATGACTTTTGCCAAAAAAAAAAAAAAAAAAAAAAAAAAAAAAAAAAAATGAAACATAAAATGATGCCCAAGAAATATCTGACCAGCAAAGTTCTAGATCAGCATGTACATGCATGTGTACCTGCGCAGTCTGATCAAGGTCTTTGGGTCTTTACAATAGAAATAAGGGATGGCGTCTAAAACATATGACCAACAAAGTCATCACATCACATATATATATATTCATCTCTGTTCTCTGTACTTTTTTTTTTTTTTTTTTTTTTTTTCAGGACACGGCTCGTGCTTAGAATAAATATTTGAACATTTATGTATTGTGCCCGGAAAGTAAACTTTGAACGAAAAAGTTGTCCAAGACATCTGTCTGAACTGAGTTGGCATCATTAGAGATTTTACCCAGGGGTCCATCATAAATCATTAAAATTAAAATTATCAATTACTGTCGATGGATAGAGATTTATGCGAGGTCACTGTAGCCTTCAAATGTTCATTTGTACGAAGGGAAAAGAAATTTTTGAAACTTGTAGATAAAATAGCGTTCCGTCAGAAACCTAACATGTCTTGTAAAAGGAATCGAATACTAGGGGCGCTGGTTTCTGTAACAGTGATCTCCGATTTCAAAATGTAGGCATACTGTTTCAGGCTATCCAATGTAAGCTTCATTATAAACAATGCTGAATGCAGTCTAACATCCATACGTATAGCCTTTGATGAGAGGTTATAGACATCCATATTTCTGTCCAAAATCCAATTTTAATACAATGTTTTGTACCTGAACAACACGATACATTGGTATTATAAATACAAGTAAGCGTTAACCAGTCTGATATATGTAAGCTATTAGAAATAAAAGAAAAAAACTCCCCTTTAGCTTCAAAATGTTAAAAATGTCAAAGTCCCACCCTCCTGTAAAACGCCAGAACCCACGTGCAGCCCTAACGCACGTATTATTTCGATTGATCTAATATTGAGGTGTGACACTGCTCTAGAAGTAATACTACAAATATTGCTTCAGTATTTTTATAAAGATAGAGAGTAATAACACAGTCTAGAAGCAATACTACTCGGGCATTATTGGACAGATAGATTAAAAACGGTCTATCTGCGGCCTGGAAGTAGTACAAATACTACTGCAGTACTGGAAGAGAGACACGGCCTATCCAAATAAACGTGTTTCCCTGGTACCATTGGAGAGACCAAGAGCTTATAGTCACCAGTAGTGACACTGGGTTATAGGTGATAATACAAATAAGCATACTACTGTGCTCAGAGCAGTAGCAGCAGCAGTTGTGATTGTAACAGTCTATGAGCCTTGTGGTCATAAGTAATAAACTCACTGTTCTGGTATTTTTAATGAGACCGAGCGTAACAACATTCTACCAGCAGTAACAATGGTCAAGTGACAATACTATGAATGAACATATTACACTGATATTTTAGAGAGTAAGTTCTGTGATATTCTACCAACAGGGTTACCATTCTACAAACAGGGTAACCAGTCTATCACACAGAAATATTAGAAATACGGATAGTATTGTGTTCTTTAACTGAGATCGAAAGTAATACCAGTCTAGAGGTTATAATACAAATAAACATGTTGTGCCAGTGTTTTCTGTAATAACACTTTACAAGTTGTAACATTAGCTGATTAGTAATAATACAAACAAACTTTATTAGAGAAACCTAGAGGCAAGGAGTGACACCAGCAAAGAAGAAGTAATACAAGAAAACATAATATTCTGGAAGAGTTAATGATTGAGGGTAATAAATTCTTAAAGGTTGCCTTTGGATTACCAGAAGAGACATAGATCTAGTAGCAATGATGCAAATCAAGCCCAGGAATTTGCAAAATCACGGAACACCATTTCAGACTACTCTGAGAGACAAAAATTTGTAACAGTCTGCCAGCTGTGATACCGGCATTGAGGTATTCACGTCGACCAGAATTAAAAGCGTGTTAAGGGTAATGGTTCAAATAAATGTACTTCCCACAGAGAAACGAAATTGATGAGCATTTGCTCCGGCCCCTAATGTCAATAATGCAAATAGATGCAATAGTCTTATATTGTCCTAGAGTAATAACACTCTATCAGCAATGGTAAATAAAACAAATAAACATAATGTGTTGTTGGTGATCGAGGGTAAAATATTCTAGCAGCGATCTGCCGGTCTGGTGGCGATTGTATAGATTATCCTTCTAATTTGGTATTGTTAGAGAGGCCGTAAGTACTTACAGGTCTACCTACTATGACTGAAATCAGCCTAGTGGTAATAATACAAATGAGCATAGTAGTGTACTGTAGTCAGAGAATCCGACAGAACTAACTGTCTACTCACTGTAATACTGCTCTAGAGATAATGATACAAATAAACATTTACTATGGTATTTTAGTAATCGAGGTTAATATTAATCTACCAGCATTGATACGGGTTTAGTGGCAATAATAGCCATAATAATCGGATATTATTAGAGAGAAACAGATAACAGCCGCTGGTGTTGTTAAGTGACCGTGTGAACAGATACAAACGGTACAAATCCCGACGTTTGTTATGCATGTACTATTTGTAAAAGAAAACTAAAAAATTTATAATTTATAAACGAGATCCCGCAAACAGCCTTTTTCTGTCACACACACATACGCACGCTAAGCAGTACTTACATCAGGGGAGGAGAATGCATGCGTCATGCTCAGTCGCGAGATGTAATATTTGATTATTACTTATCATTTTTAACACTTTTATAGTAATAGAATTTATTTGCATGCAAGTTAGTGTGTTCAGATGTTTACTTTTTTATTATTATTCTTAATTTTTCAAACAGGTTTTTCACTGAAATAGTCAGAACAGTGATAATCTTATTTTTCATATTTTAGCGGTATAAGGACCCCATCACTTTTTGTTACATGTATACAATCACAAACTTCACAACGTTTTATATAACACTTACCGATGTATTCCAAAGTAGAACAGAATAAGTAT
>OZ024826.1:66437522-66462522 GCA_964016985.1 Anodontia alba | reverse complement strand
TAGCTCCATAAGATAAGAATCACACTGAAAATATTGACAGCCGTAAGATAGGAATCACACGTTGTTTCTTTGTTTTAAATATGAGCGGCTACATCACCAACTGTAGGATAGAGTTTAATTTAATATTTCTTTTCTGTCGAGTAGAAAATGGCGACCGATTTCAACAACGACGGCTTCAAAATCGGATCGTATGAGTTTTGGTTTCCATTTTTTTTTCAACCCCACGGAATCGAAGGAATTACATAGGTGACATTGCATGCGAGTATCGTAATTCTCCGAGCTTACTAGAGGACGCTTCTCCATTAATAATGCACCACCCCCCTTGCCCTGACTAGCTTTTGATCTTTGCTAAATAATAAATATTAAAATAAATGTCCTAACTAAATTTGAGTACTTGATTTTATGTTAAGTGATCCTACCTTGCCTTAAAATAACACAAAATACTTTAATCAGATTTAAAACCTTGCCTCCAAATAAATTTAGGTAGGTCCTTTATTTTAATCTCTCGAACTCTCCGTTGTCTGGGTAACAATTACAGAAACTCGGCAAACATGTGAGTGATATCCGTATCAAAAGTTTGGTAATACAACTTCTGAGGTTCAGCATTTGCAGTGACGTTAGAAAACTTCCTATTGCAGCGCGGAACCAGACAGGTAAGCATGATGACGTCACCTTAGCATGCGGAACAAAACGTTGAAAATCTCCGCGTATTTGCATTTCAAAATTGAATCTATCAGAAGAAAAAAAGAATATAATAAATATATTATCTCTATAGTAACTTGATCTGTCACATAGTATCACGTCTTGTGGATGTTCCAAGATCCTAAGCACTTTGAGATGGAAGCATGCACTCGACGTGACACAATGCGTCAGATCAAGTTATTGTAGTAATAATGTGCATATCTTCTATAGGTCACAGAGGGAATAAAGCTGAATGGAAAGACAAATATCTCATAGCTCATCTTTGATTAACATAAAGGACCTACCTAAATTTATTTGGAGGCAAGGTTTTAAATCTGAGTACTGTATTTTGCGTTATTTTAAGGCAAGGTAGGATCACTTTGCCTTAAAATAATTTAACATAAAATCCAGTACTCAAATTTAGTTAGGGCATTTATTTTAATATTTATTATTTAGCAAAGTTCAAAAGCTAGTCAGGGCGTGGGGGTGAAGGGGGGGGGGGGGTGCACTATTAATGGAGAAGTGGAGACGAGTCGTCTAGTAAGCTCGGAGAATTACGATATTCGCATGCAATGTCACCTATGTAACTCCTTCTATTCCGTGGGGTTGAAAAAATGGAAACCAGAACTCATACGATCCGATTTTGAAGCCGTCGTTGTTGAAATCGGTCACCGTTTTCTACCCGACAGAAAAGAAATATTGAATAAAACTCTATCCTACAGTTAGTGATGTAGCCGCTCATATTTAAAACAAAGAAACAACGTGTGATTCCTATCTTACGGCTGTCGATATTTTCAGTGTGATTCTTATCATATGGAGCTACTCCTGTCTCTGTTGTATTCTCCAAAACAATTATTGCATTTTAGCAGAACAATTTTCCCAAGCCTTCTACTAATTAACAATAGTTGTTTACTTCCACAAAAACAGCACAGAATGCATAATCTGGCTAAAAACCTCAACAAAACGGCATTGTTTGACAAAAGTGTGATTCCTACCAAAAGGCAACGATTCGTTATGCAAAGAAAATCAGGAAAACGGTACCTTTCTAGCAAAAAATAATTACGGCGGAGAGAAGCTAGTTCCAGTCCGGGTACTCTGCACTAGGTTTTACATCTGAAAGCTGTCACAATCAAGAGAAATAAATGAAAACATACCCTGAATCGAAAGAAAAACACCGTCAAAACGTGTGAGATTACCACATGTGTATCACGTGATTGGCCACCCAGATGTTCGGCCTTGGCTATTGATGGCGACATGTAATAATGTAAGCGGGCTAGAAAACAAACGATCATAGTTGATTTTTTTTACATAGCTCTGATAACGTCTATAATGTTTTTATCGTTGAGTATTGCGATAATTTATATAATTACAAACTTCCATAAATTATAACATTTTTTCACTATACTACGATCTATAGGGAGCTAAGTAATGCATGACAAATTAGTTTCCTGGCGTATTGATGCTTTGCATCAATGTTTTCTTGCTTCTATATGTATTCATTCAACAATGTTCCTGGACAAGCCTCCCGGAGGCAGTTAACCAGTACTTAGTGAAAATTCTTTCACCATCAGCTGACAACTGCTCTACTGGAATCAGCGGAAGAGGATGATTGGTCGTAGCAATATTTTCATGAATTCTTCACATGTAAGAGGAATTGGTACCAATTCTTCACATGTAAGAGGAATTAACCAATTCTTCACATGTAAGAGGAATTGGTACCAATTCTTCACACATGTAAGAGTAATTGGTACCAATTTTTCACACCCCAAAAAAACACAGGTCACATGTGTGACGAATACTTACCAATTCTTTACACGTCAGAAATTATCAACGAATTCTTCACATGTGTGAGGAATTGGTACCAATTCTTCACACCTGAGAAGAAGTCGCACCAGTTCTTCACAGGTGTGACGAATACTTACCAATTCTTTACACGTCAGAAATGACCAACATGAGAAATTTGAGCACAAAGTTTAAACCCCAAAATTGATCGAAATTGACCATATGTAAATTTCACATTTGGCAAATCTGATGTATTGGTACCACTTCTTCTTATGGGTGTGAAATTTACGAAATGAGAAATTTACGGTTCGACAGGGCTTAGTCATCTAAGCGATTAACCAATTTTGTGTACATTCTTTCGCCAGAAACTGACAACTGCCCATCTTGCGGAGGGAGAGAATGACCATGATCTATCTCCACGAACAAATGTTGCCTACCCGGCAGGGATCGAACCCGCAACCTCCTAGTCACCAGTCGGATGCTCAGTCGACTAAAGACTACAATTACTTTGGCAGTTAGTCGACTGACGGGTACCAATATTTGGCAGTTAATCGACTAAAGACTACGATTGCTTTGGCAATTAGTCGAATGAAGGCTAAAACTGCTCTTACAATTAGCCGACTGCAGGCTATAATTGGCAATTAGACAAAAGGCTACAACTGCTTTGGCAATTACTCGACTGATGGCTATAACTGGGTTAGTCGAATGAGGGCTATAACTGATTTGCCATTTAGTCGACTGAAGGGTACAATTGCTTTGGCAATGCTGGTATTTGCTTCAAAAGTACAGGACTTTATAGCAACTTTTCCAGTTAATATATATATATATATATATATATATATATATATATATATATATATATATATATATATATATATATATATATATATATATATATATATATATATATATATATATATCCGAAAGTAATAAATAAAATATTGCCTTGATTTTTCTCCAAATTTAATGTCTTCACGCGTTTCACTACTAACAATGTAGATCTTCAGAAGACATATTGAAAAACGACGTCAGCTTATATATATATATATATATATATATATATATATATATATATATATATATATATATATATATATATATATATGTATATATATATATATATATATATATATACATATATATATATATATATATATATATATATATATATATATATATAAACTAACTTCAAACTAGACCTGTCACTAAAATTCTGGCATGTGAAATATAAGCCAAAGCAATTTTGCCATCTCATTAACGGAGAGAAGCTCGTATCTCATTTTTCCGTATTTCGTTTTGGTCATAGACGGGAAAACCTGACATCAAAGTGATATTTGATAGGCTAATAGTTATCCGTTTTTTTTTTTTTTTTTTTTTTTTTTTTTTTTTAAATCTTAGTACAGATGAAATGTGATTTTGCCAGCATACAAATCTTGCTTTATTTTATTGAACATTGCAAAAGGATCCAAAAAATACAGTTACAAACCCCCGTGCATGCATTCACCCATTCGAAAATTTAAGCAGCTTATCAGAACTCTGACATGATTTTTTGTGTTCTTTGTTTCCAAAGGCAATCCTTTTTGACTCTACTGTAGCTGGTGTTGTGCCGTGTGGCGGCCGCGGAAAGACTATAGTGATGGTTATATTTTATTTCCTTTGGGATCATTGAGCCTATCCTAGTTATTTTGAAAATCGAATACCGCTTAAGCCGGCGCTAGGGGCGGGGGCGGGGGTGGGCGTGGGGACGGGGTTTGGGTCGTATGCAGCCTCGCAAACTACAGTGTTGCATATGAAGAGACTTAATCAAACTGAGTCTCCGGTTTTCGTGATTTTTTGTGTTCTTTGTTTCCAAAGGCAATCCTTTTTGACTTTTATTTTACTTTACTGTAGCTGGTTTTGTGCCGTAAGGCGGCCGTGGAAAGTCTCCCCGTACATCATCATATACAGGTTATATTTTATTTCCTTTGGGATCATTGAGACCATCCTGGTTATTTTGAAAATCAAATACCGCTTAAGCCGGCTCTAGAGGGCTTACTCGCAAACTACAATGTTGCATATGAAGAGACTTTAAGGAAAACACTCACAAAATTAATAATCTGTTTAAAGTTAACAACCTACATTAGCTGAGAAAATTGATGCAAATTTTATCAAAATCGGTTGAAAATTAAGAAAGTTATGGAAATTGGAAGATTTCAAACAAGGCTGTCATGGGTGCCGCCATTGTTGTGAGTTTGTGACGTCATTTGCTCCTAATTAAATATGCATAAACTGAATAACTCACATATGCAAAAAACTTCAAATGCTATCTTTCTGCATATATGTCTTCTTTGGTATAATAGCAACTTATTTTCCTTAAAATTGCATTGTTTTCTATCTAACAGAAAGTTTTATTGTCATTTTAGAATTTTTCATTCCCTCATTAAATACTCAAAATGGCTGTGCCCATATTGACAATTACAAAAGCTAAAAACTCCAATAACTCATAAAAGCTTGCACCAAAATGTTCAGTTTGTAAATATCTTGACGATCAGACATACTTTATATTTTGTGAGTGTTTCCCTTTAATCAAACCGAGTCTCCGATGTTCGTGATTTTTGTGTTCTTTGTTTCCAAAGGCAATCCTTTTTGACTTTTATGAACTTTCCAGGGGACTGGTTATACAGTGTAGGACCGGAACTGTACAGTGTTTGGGATTGTATGTAATCAGAGACATTGATTTGTTTGACCCGAGAGGATGGATTTGGGAGATGATCCCTCAAAATGTTTGGTTCAGATACTGTTATTCAGATACTTTATTAGATACTGAGAATCATATTAAGGTTATCTTCAAAGCAAATCTAGAAACATAGTTCCAGTTCTTTGAGCTAAATGTGCTTGTTAGATTAATTTAAACGACCAATGCCGGTGTACCGGTTTATCTTGCACCCTGGGCAGCTTGCCCCACGCGGGGGTGAAGCTGCCTCTGGGCAGCTTGCCCTCCCCCCCCCCCCGGGGATGAAGATACCCGGGGTCTTGCCCCTGGGCAGCTTGCCCCCCGGGGGTGAAGATACCCTGGCCTGGGCAGCTTGCCCCTCGCCCCCCCCCCCTCCGCCTCCCCCCCCCTAAAAAAAAAAAAAAAAAAAAAAAAAAAAAAAAACTGACAGAAGTAAATTCAGAAAGATTTTATTTTTTATAAATAAAACTTATAATAGAAGCATGCCTGCTTTTACCTGCTTTTACCTTTTTTTTGTCTTTCCGGAAAGGTATTAGGACCAAAATACTGTGTTGTGAGCAGTTTGCGCCCAACCTCATATAATCTTGTAAACTAAGTTCTTGATTTTTTTGGTCCTTTTTAAAACAATTTTCTATTTTGCAGATCATTTGAATTTTTTATTGTTTGCTATTATCTATCTTTCTTCCGACAGGAACGGGTGGGGGTAAGATACCTGGTCTGGGCAGCTTGCCCCCCACTCATGGAAACCTGGCAAACTCAAATCAGAAAAGTTATTTAAATATTTTAGACATAAATTTCTACTGCTTAGACGTTGGATTTGCCATATAACTGCTATCATCTATTTTCTCTATACAGGAAGGTGTAAGGGCCAAAATAATGTGGCCTGAGAAGTTTGCTCCCAACCTCAGACACTCTTGTAAGGAAAGTTTAGAAAATTATTTCTATCCTTTTTAAAACAATTTCCCATTTAACAGGTCATTTGAATATTACATATATACGCTATTATGTATCTTTCTACAGACAGGAAGGGGTGGGGTGGGGTGGGGGTGGGGGTGGGGTGTAAGACACCCTGGCCTAGGCAGCTTGCCCACCTCCCCCCCCCCCTCCCCCCCCAACTCACTCCTCCTTCTCATGGGAACTTGGAAAACTCAGATCTGAAAATTTATTTAAGCATTTTAAACATAAATTACTAATGCAGAGACATTAAATTTGCAATTATATCTGCTTTTTCCCAATGTTCCTCTCTACAGAAAGGTGTTTAGGCCAAATTACTGTGGCCTAAGCAGTTTGCTCCCAACTTCAGAAAATTTTTTAAACCAAGTTCAGAAAATTATTTTTTATCCTTTTTAAAACAATTTCCCAATTAACAGGTCATTTGAATATTACAATTGTTTGCTATTATCTATCTTCCTAAAGACAGGAAGGGGTGTGGATTGTGTGTGTGTTTGGCGGCGGGTGCAAGCTACCCTCCCTGGCCTGGGAGGCTTGCCCCCCCCCCCCCACCACCCACACACACACCCATGGGAACTTGAAAAACTCTGATCTGAAAAAAGTTATTTAAGCATTTTAAACATAATTTTCTGCTTTTATCTATTTTTCTCTCTACCGGAAGGTGTTAGGGTCAAAATACTGTAGTCCGAACAGTAGTTTACACAAACTTCAAAAAATCTTGTAAATCAAATTTAGAAAATCATTTTTTATAATCTTTTTAAAACAATTTCCAGTTTAACGGTTTTTCGCGATTATCTTAGTTTCTACAGACAGGATAAAGTAGAGTAGGGGTGGTAAAATACCCTGGCCTGGGCAGCTTGCCCTACACCCATGGGAACTTGGCAAACTAAGAAGAGGAAAATTATCTGAGCATTTGAAACATAACTGCTAATTCATAGACATTAGAATTAGAGTAAAATCTGCCTTTTTTTTTCTCTCTCTCTCTCTCTCTACAGTAACATAGTTAATCACTTTAATAGACTTTCATATTAAACAGTTATTTGAATATTCTTAATATCAACCATTACCAATTTTTTCGTAACAGGAAGGGCAGGGCTTGAATGTTTGTGGGCTTGGCAGCTTGCCCCACGCCCACAAAAAGCCTGACAAAACTTTATTCCGAACAATTTTATTCTTTTTTTCTTTAAAAAATCCTTATGATAGAAATTTGGATAAACTGATATTTTGTGTACATACGCATCTTTTACCTCTAAAGAGGAAATTGAGGGCCAGATATATTGATCTTAGCAGCTTGTACCTTTGTCAGAACACCTGACACTCCATTCTAAAGATGGCTTATCACTTTTAATAAACTTTCCTATAGTGAACTGTCTTATGCATATTCATATAGAAAGATAGATAATAGCAAATAATTGTAACATTCAAATGACCTGTTAAATGGGAAATTGTTTTAAAAATGATAAAAATAATTTTCTGAAATTTATTTACAAGAATATCTGAGGTTGGGAGCAAACTGCTCGGGCAACATTATTTTGGCCCCAAGACCTTCCTGTAAAGTGAAAAATAGATAAAAACAGTTATAATGGCAAATCTAATGCCTGTACATTAGAAATCCACGTTTAAAATGCTAAAATTACTTTTCTGATCTGTGTTAGCTAAGTTTACATGGGTGGGAGGCAAGCTGCCCAGGGCAGGGTATCTTCACCCCCGTGGGGGGGGGGGGGGGGGGGGGTTGGCGGCAAGCTGCCCAGGCCAGGTTATCTTACTCCCCACCCCTTCTTGTCGGCAGAAAGATAGATTATAGCAAATAATTGTAATATTCAAATGCCCCGTTAAATGGGAAATTGTTTTAAAAATGATAAAACTAATTTTCTGAACTTTCTTTAAAAGATTACCTGAGGTTGGGAGCAAACTGCTCAAGCCACATTATTTTGGCCCTAACACCTTCCTGTAAAGCAGTTATAATGCCAATCTAATGTCTATACATTAAAAATTTATATTTAAAATGCTAAAATAACTTTTCTGATTTGAGTTAGCTAAGTTTTCATGGGTGGGGGGCAAGCTGCCCAGGCCAGGGTATCTTACCCGCCCCCAACCCCTTCCTGTTTGAAGAAAGATAGATTATAGCAAATAATTGTATAATTGTAATATTCAAATGAACTGTTAAATGGAAAAGTATTTTAGAAATGATAAAACTAATTTTCTGAACTTTGTTTACAAGGTTATCTGAGGTTGGGACCAAACTGCTCGGCCACATTATTTTGGCCCTAACATCTTCCTGTAAAGTGAAATATAGGTAAAAGCAGTTATAATGGCAAATCTAATGCCTATACATTAGAAATTTATGTTTAAAATGCTAAAATAAGTTTGCATGGTTGGGGGTGGAGGGGGGAGGGAGGCAAGCTGCCCAGGCCAGGGTATCTTCACCCCCAGGGGGTAAGCTGCCCAGGCCAGGGTATCTTACCACCCACCCCTTCCTGTCGGCAGAAAGAGAATATAGCAAATAATTGTAATATTCAAATGACCTGCTAAATTGGAAATTGTTTAAAAAAAATGATAAAAATAATTTTCTGAACTTTGTTTACAAGATTATCTGGGGCTTTGAGAAAACTGCTCAAGCCACATTATTTTGGCCCTAACATTTTCCTGTAAAGAAAAATAGGTAAAAGCAAATCTAATGTCTAAGCATTAGAAATCTATGTTAAAAATGCTTAAATAACTTTTCTGATCTGAGTTTGCCAAGTTTTCATGGGTGGGGGCAAGATGCCCAGGCCAGGGTATCCACCCCCGGGGGTGGGGGGGTGGGGGGGCAAGCTGCATAGGCTAGGATATCTTACCCCCCCCCCCCCACCCCTTCTTGTCTGAAGAAAGATAGATAATAGCAAAATATAGAATATTCAAATGACCTGTTAAATGGGAAATTGTTTTAAAGAAGATACAAATTATTTTTTGAATTATGTACCCAAAGGTTGAATGCAAACTGCTCGGGTCACAGTATTTTGGCCCTAACACCTTCCCATAAAGAGGAAAAATAGGTAAAAAGGCAGGTATTACTACAATTCTAATGTCTATACATTAGAAATTTATGTTTAAAATGCTTAAATAGCTTTTCTGATCTGAGTTTGCCAAGTTCCTGTTGGCTATTGGTGGGGGGCAAGCTGCACAGGCCAGGGTATCTTACCCACCCACCCGCTCCCCGCCCCCCACCCCCCCCCCCACCCCATCCTGTCTGAAGAACGACAAGAGATAGCAAGGGAATATTTGATTTTCTCAAATAACCTGTTAATAATAATAATAAATAATTCTATTCAAAGTGATAAAAAATCTGTGTGTGCAAGGATTTTGGAGTTTGGGAGGAAAATGCCACATTAGCTTGGCCCCAACCTTATGGATTAAAGAGAATAATTAGAAAAAGCAACATTGCTCATGTTCAAATAACTGAGAATATAAATTTGTCATAAAAAATATAAATATCATTTAGAACTGTTCGCCAGGTTTTCTGAGGTGGGGGCGAGCTGTCCAGGGTGGGGTGGGGTGGGGTGGGGCAAGCTGCCCAGAGGGAGCGGGGGGTGGGGAGCAAGATAAACTGTTACACCGGCACTGTAAACTCTTGTACCCTGCTGCATAAGCGCATGTACTGATATAGGTCTCCAAACTTTGTTATCGTTTTTCAAACACCTAGACGAGAACAGAAGTTTGCTGATTTAAGCTTAAACTTCCGACAATTCTTAATCCCATATTCAACCTAATAAGCGCGCATGCCCTAATAAACACCTACTTTTTAAAAATAAAAAAAACCCCAAAAAACATCGAAAATTGTCACAATAAGCCTCAGTCACATGTGTGCTTATTAAAATGAGTTTTTGTCCCTAAACTTTCGGCATTTTGAAACAGTTAAGCGCACAGTGCGCTTATTAGGACGAATACAATAGTGTTTTTATAAATATTGTAGGGAGTTTTCCGTTTCCATTTCCATTTAAAGACATAACTAAAATAGGACCAAAAGTTGTAATGATTTTATTGTCCCTATCTAGGTACTATGAAAGAGAGATCAAACGAATGTTATAAAGAGGTGATTATGATATTCCAGCAGAGGGCTGGTACTCATAAAGAGCTTTCTCATGGTAATAAATATTCCAGCAGAGGGCTGGTACTCGTAAAGAACTTTCTCATGGTAATAAATATTCCAGCAGAGGGCTGGTACTCGTAAAGAACTTTCTCATGGTAATAAATATTCCAGCAGAGGGCTGGTACTCGTAAAAAACTTTCTCATGGTAATAAATATTCAGCAGAGGGCTGGTACTCGTAAAGAGCTTTCTCATGGTAATAAATATTCCAGCAGAGGGCTGGTACTCGTAAAGAGCTTTCTCATGGTAATAAATATTCCAGCAGAGGGCTGGAACTCGTAAAGAGCTTTCTCATGGTAATAAATATTCCAGCAGAGGGCTGGTACTCGTAAAGAGCTTTCTCATGGTAATAAATATTCCAGCAGAGGGCTGGTATTCGTAATGAGCTTTCTGATGGTAATGAATATTATGGAGGGGATATTACCTATGGATTAGACAAATAAGCCAGCACTAAATTCCTATCAGGCCTCTGTCCGTCTATCGTTTATTGACAGTGTATTGGGTTTTGTGTGCCCAGTCTCTTATCAGTGATAAGACTAATGGCAATTTTTATATTGGTTTCTATGAACGCTTAAAAGGACGTTAAATGAGGGAATTATAAAATGCAGCATTCATCATTTTAACAAGACCATGCGATACGGACCCGTAATATTTGCTCTAAAGCTCGTTAGGACCGTCTCGGTGAGGCGTTCTAACAAATTAACACAATCTATGTTTTAAGGAGAAATAAGTAATATATCACAATTTTTCTTTGGAAATTCTCATTTTTACAGCTATAAAAATTATTTTGTTTTCGATTTCAATAGCTATCCATTTGAGTATTTCGAGAGGTCCGATCGAAAGCCCAAAACGAAATCGGCCGAAATAAGAAATTCCCGCTGCCCCAAGCAAAGGCAACATGAGTTAGACCTTGGGACTGAATGCAATGCTGGTCAGAAAGAAGTTAGGCATAACATAGAATAAATCTTGTTGGACTGACAAGTACAAGACTGCAACCTGAGTCGCAGTCATCTGAGCACATATTCGGTGTTATTATCTCATGTATTCAACCAATGGTTATAGATAAAACGAAAGTAGCTGTGTTTCGATGCTAAATTTATTGTACAAAAGTAGATCTTCGTCTTGCATTAGCGTCTTTTTCCGTGGATACAACTCGATTTCTTTCTAAAACTCTGCAGGAAATCAAGATTCACTGGTCTTCTGACTTAAAAAGTTGACGATAAGTGTGTACGATGAGAGATTATTGGAAAGAATATGCACACGACATTGCGCAATTTAATGAAAAGTATGATCAGAAAAAAAAAATCATTGTCTTGTACAGTTCTGATGTTATTTTACGGACTTTATTTTCAAAGTGTGAATTTGAATATGTGATTCTCGGGCTGATAATGGATCCAGTCCAGCCTAACCCCAACGTGATAATCTGTTATCAAAGAAAAAAATACAGCATTTCTATTCCGTACTTTGAAAATGACATACATTAGTAGTATATTCTATATGCATTTTGCCACGGTACGCTGACCTATCTTTTTCTTTGTCTACAGCGTATGAGGACCCACCACCGGAAGTGACCCATTTTCAGCTAAAGAACACAACAGAAATGCAATTAAATTTTTTTATCGGTTTCATTTTCTCTGCGTCTATCATGTGGGTCAATGCAAAGGAGAGTTCGCTGTAAACTAACTGAATTATCTCATAACGGAAAAATAGCTTTAAAACCAATAAAACTGGTATTTGTTTGTGGTGAAAAATCATTTCAATTTTTGCACGTCAAACTGATCAAGACATTCTCATTGCTCTAAGGAACGTATGTATCGCACGCTCATGTGCCTGGTATATTCCGTGTGTATTAAAAATACACTTGGATAACAAAATTCTAAGATAACTATCAAAATCAATGAAAAAGCATCAGCTTGACTGTCATGTCAACCCAACTGTTTTTATCCAAATGATAGATCGTCATACTGGCGTTAATCTGTTGATCGGAAATCCAAGAAAAATAAGCATAGATCCATAATGGTGGATCTCTTGAAAGGAACTATAACAGAAGCACAATAATACTATGGGTGAGGGTCAGACCGGCTTTCACGGCTACCCAACTCTCGCTGTTAGTCCTGATGTAGTTTCGTGGTTTGCAGAGGTTTTAAGGGCGAGGATTCGTACCTTTCACCCCACCCCACCCCCGCCCGACACACACACCAAGTAGCATTTCTACTGGCCTTTCCAAGGCGGTTCTTCTGTTGGCGTTTTTCTTTGTTCTTTTGTCAATAATTTCATGTGGCGTTTGTTTTGTCATTGTTCTTCATCTCTTCTTCTTTCGAAACCTTGGGAAGGCTGTGCTTCGTGATTGTTATATTTTCTCAGTATCTACACTTATATTTGTGCCGAGAATTGATGGTTTCCCTACAGTTTGTTCGTAAGGACTGTGGTTGTTTCCTTTAATTCCAAAAGGATTTCAGCATAATGTGAAGGCACTGCAAGATTCTCGGACATTGGTCTTCCTGCTGTTTTATAAATGCAACCGGTCATGCATCTGCTTCTCAATCCGGAATCTAATCGGTTTTGGGTCGGTTGGTACAACCGCCGCCAAATTTAACATACTGTATTTCGACAACTCGTATTTCAAAAATACCTTCCTAACAACTACCAAACAAGTAGCTCCATACTACCAAACAAGCAGTTCCCTACTGACGCTGAAACCACTACATTCTGCATTTAAAACTTGTAGGCCTTATACACTCTGAAACTTAAAACAGTGACGGAATATACAAAACTAAAGAAAACATCAAACTTTTGAAGAAATAATATTTTAATGATAGTGAGCGTGACCTCGGCGGACGAATATGAATAAATAAGCAAGGCAGCAAAATAAACGAAAGGCGGGACTTGATTCAGCCTCCAGAACCTCGGTAGCAGAGAATTTGAAATCAAGTGATGCAGAAGATCCTCCGGAAGTTTCTCTAAATGGAATAAAATAAATCTTCAGACCCGGACGTTCCCTGGAGATAGCCTATGCAGGGAAAGTCACCCCCTGTGCAGGTTACAGGGCCCAATGGTAATTCAAATTGTTTACTTGTAGGCCTTCATCTTGAAACACGGATCTGCCTGGAATGTCTGCGAGGGCGTATAGCAGTATATAAAGAAAGAGAGAGAGTCTGAAGTTCCTGTCTTATTTTTTAAATAAATATTCTAACTTAAAAGAAACTTGATATCACTTCCCCTCATGATATGGGTGTGCAAGAGCAACATTATTTTTAAGTGTGTCGGTCCGTGCGTCCAGTGTCTGTCCATCTCTCCAGTCACGTTCTCTCCTCCTAAATCACTGGGCGGAATTTAACCAAAATTGCTACATGACCTCCCCTCATAGTAAGGGTGGGCGAAAGCAATATTATATATTTCCGTGCGGTTGGGTTTGTCAGGTATCTTATGGCACCGGGGCGTCAAACTGGTATTGGCTTGCAGTTGGGCAAGGCCTGCTATTCTTGTAGCAGGTAAAAGTAGAGAGGGAATGTTTTTATTTCTTCTGTTCCTGTTCTCTATCTCTCTTTTTCATCTCTTCTACTATCTCTTCTACCTCTTTTCTCCCTTTCTCTGGGAGATGACACAAAATGACACACAAGGATTGACGTGTCGTTAAAACCCCAACACAATCAATATTACCGTCCGGCAGGCTGTCTGGCGTCTGTCCATCTGTCTGTCACGTTATCTTCTCTATTCTCCAAAACCACTGGATAGAATTTATCCAAACTTGGCAGATGAATTCCTCTTGTAGTATTTAAGGGTGTGCTAGAGCAACATTATGTTTCATGCATCCATCTATCCTGCGTCCGTCAGGTGTTCTGTAAAGCGTCCATTAATCTGTTCGTCACGCTATCTTGTCACAAACCAATGGGCGGAATTTAATCAAACTTGTTACTGGACTTCCTTTCATGGTAAGAGTGCGCACGAACGAGTCTGTCTGTTTGTCGACCTTCAGTCATGGTATTAGCATCTTTAGCAACGAGCGTGGGAATTTACCATGACGTGCCATCGACTGGGCATTCTAGTTTATTTTTGTTATCTTTTCCAATAAAAAAAAACATACAGAACCCAAATGTGGATGATTTGTGCACTTGAATGAGTTAACATTTATAATGTTTTACCCAAGTTTAACAGAGAAAAAGACTAACATGCCTCTTAAATGTTTGGTTGATCCTCTAACTTTTCGGAGAAAATTATATACACTTATACCCCTATATTAAGTACTCATTTTTGGCAGTCTGGGCCCCTAAGTCAAAACTGTTAGTCTTTATCCCTGACTTTCACTGAATAACACCTTGAGGCTTGAAAAAGGTGTATTAAATTTTGATTTTATTTATTGCTAGCTATATCATGGTTAACTTGAATTCCACAGAGAACGGCCATGCAAAAATCAAAGTGTCCAGTCATGAGGTGGGGCCTTGATAGCACAGGGATATGGCCGGGATAGCGCAAAGGTATACCTCTCGCTTGTCACTGCTGCAGCCGAGATTTGATTCTCAGTGCTGGCATAAAACAGGGTAGTCCATACATGGTTGGTGGTTTTTCCCTGGGTACTCTGGTTTCCTCCACCACACTATCACAAAACGCCAACATCTGTGCCTTATCAAGCACATTTATAAATTTGCTGAATTTTCTGTGCAATTGAAGTAAAAATAAATAAAATTTCCACTTTAAAATGGATAACTTATAAGTGAATATGTCACAATTTATAATATTTTGTTCAGTTATATCAGTTATATCAATATGAGTGACTGTCGACTTGTTAAAGCTAAATTAAGCGTAAATTTTTAAGACTGTACTTTGAGTTTTATTTGTTCATATTTATACAGTGAAATGAATACAAAAATCCTCAAATTGATTGTTTGTCTTGTGGAAATATGCCAGAATATGTATAACACAATACAGCTGTATTTCGTCACAAGATATTAGCACTTTTACTAAACTAAGCATGGTGTAACTTTATAAAGCAAGCCTATTATTTTATTCTTATTTCCTGCAAGTTCAACAACAGTTACATTATTAAATGATGGATTATCTGGTGAATATTTCCCAGAGTTTAAGCTTTTTGAGAAACAGATACATAAATTTGTCTTGCGATGTCCATTCACTGCACATGCTTAAGGTGTCCAATGTGTGTGTGTGTGTGTGTGTGTGTGTGTGTGTATGTGTGTGTGTGTGTGTGTGTGTGTGTGTATGTGTGTGTGTGTGTGTGTGTGTGTGTGTGTGTGTGTGTGTGTGTTTAAATATGCTAAGTATTTTGTTTCTATTTCTTGCCAGACAAAAGTAGAAATTATGCAGAAAATACTTACATTGTAAGTTTTTAAATTAGGCCCAGTACCTCTTGCTAGACACATAATTAGTAATTTTTGAAATAGACGCAAAAAAAAAAAAAAAAAAAAAAAAGAAAAAAAAAAAACCCCTAAAATAATGTAACAGCAGCAAAGGGAAATTGGCCAGAAATGTCTACATTTCAGAGCTCCAGATTAAAGGGATGTCCAATGGCCCGATTTCAAAATAATTTCAAAAAAATGTTCCTTGGGTGACCTTCTACCAAAATTGCTAAAATGATTCTGCTCCGCTGAACAAAATGGCCACCAGAGCTAAAAAAAAAAAAAAAAAAAAAAAAAAAAAAAAACTTTAAAAGACATCTCCTCCGAGGCCAACGGCCCGATTTTGAAAAAAATTCAAAGAAATATTCCTTGGGTGACCCTCTACCAAATTTGCTAAAATGGTTTCGCTCCTCTGAACAAATGGCCGCCGACGCTAAAAATAGAAAAAAAATGTTTAAACGACATCTCCTCTTAGGCCAATGACCCGATTTCAAAATAATTTCACAGAAATGTTTCTTTGGTAACCCTCTACCAAAAAAGCTAAAATGATTTCGCTCCGCTGAATTAAATGGCCGCCAGAGCTAAAAATAGAAAAACCTTTATACGACATCCCCCAAAATTGCTAAAATGTTTTCGCTCCGCTGAACAAAAAGGCCGCCAAAGCTTAAATAGGAAAAAAAAAAACTTTAAACGACATCTACTCCTAGGCCAATGGCCCGATTTCAAAATAATTTCAGAGAAATATTCCTTGGGTGACCGTCTACCAAAATTGTTAAAATGGTTCTGCTCCGCTGAATAAAATTGCCGCCAAAGCTAAAAATAGAAAAAAAAAGCTTAAAACGATATCTCCTCCAAAGCAAATGGCCTGATTTCAAAATAATTTCACAGAAATGTTTCTTGGGTGACCCTCTATGATTAGCTCTGACAGCCATTTTGTTCTGCAGATTGTAACCATTTTAAGTAAAAAAAAAGGGGGGGGGGGTGGGGGTCACCCAAGGTACAATTTTGTTAGGCGGACCGAAACCATTTTAGCAATTTTGGTAGAGGGTCACCCAAGAAACATTTCTGTGAAATTATTTTGAAATCGACCATTTGCCTAGGAGGAGTTGTTTAAAGGTTTTTCTTTTTTTAGCTCTAGCGGCCATTTTGTTCAGCGGAGCGGAACCATTTTAACAATTTTGGTAGAGGGTTACCCATGAAATATTTCTGTGAAATTATTTTAAAATCGGCCATTGGCCTAGTAGGAGATGTCGTTTAAAGCCTTTTCTATTTTTAGCTCTGTCGGCCATTTTGTTCAGCGGAGCGGAACCCACATTTTTGCAAGTTCGGTCACCCATGAAATATTTCTGTGGAATTATTTTGAAATCGAGCCACTGGCCGAGGAGATGTCGTTTAAATGTGTTTTTTTTTTTATTTTTAGATTAAGCGGCCATTTTGTTCAGCGGAGCGCACCATTTTAGCAATTTCGGTAGAGGATCCCCAAAGAAACGCTTCTGTGAAATTATTTTGAAATCGGGCCATTTGCCTAGGAGGAGATGTCGTTTAAAGATGTTTCTAGTTTTAACTTCGGCGGCCATTTTGTTCAGCGGAGCGGAACCAAAATAGCAATTTTGATAAAATGGTCATCAAAAAAAGATTTTTGTGAAATTGTTTTGAAATCGGGCCATCGGCGTAGGAGGAGATGTCGTTTAAATGTATTTTCTAGTTTTAGCTTTAGTGGCCATTTTATTCAGCGGAGCGGAACAATTTTAACAATTTTGGTAAAGGGTCACCCTCGAAACATATCTTTGAAATTAGTTTGAAATCGGGCCATTGGCCTAGGAGGAGATGTCGTTTAAACGCTTTCTTGTTTTTAGCTCTGGCGGCCTTTTTTTTCAGCGGAGCGAAACCATTTTAGCAATTTTGGTAGAGGGTCACCCAAGGAACATTTCTATGAAATTATTTTGAAATCGGGCTATCGGCCTGGGTCGAGATTTTGTTTAATTTTTTTTTTCTATTTTTAGCTTTGGAGGCAACTTTGTTCAGCGGAGCAGAACCATTTTAGCGATTTTGGTAGGGGGTCAAACAAGGAATATTTCTCTAAAATTGTTTTGAAATTGGGCCATTGACCTAGGAGGAGATGTTGTTTTAAGTTGTTTTTTTAATATATATTTTTGCTCTGGCGGCAATTTCGTTCAGCAGAGCGGAACCAATTTAGCAATTTTGGTAGAGGGTCATTCAAGAAACATTTCTATGAAATTATTTTGAAATCGGGCCATTGACCTAGGTGGAGACGTTTACATGTTTTTTTTTTTTTTTTTTTTTTTTTTTTTATTTTTAGCTCTGGCGGCCAATTTTGAAATCGGGCCACTAGCCTAGGAGGAGATTTCATTTAAAGGTTTTCTATTTTTAGCTTAAGCGGCAATTTTTTTCAGCGGAGCGAAACCATTTTAGCAATTTTGGTAGCGGGTCTCCCAATGAACATTTCTGTGAAATTATTTTGAAATCGGATCACTGGCCTAGGAGGAGATGTAGTTTAAATGGTTTTATTTTCTGTTTTTTTGTGTGTGTTTTTTGTTGTTTTTTTTTTTCTATTTTTAGCTCTGGCGTCTACTTTCTTGCGGCGGAGAGGAACTATTTGAGTAATTTTGGTAAAGGACCTCCAAAGGAACAATCCTATCAACTTTGGTTGAAATCCGCCCAGTTGCTACGGAGGCAAATTGTGGACGACGCACGACGGACGCCGGACACAGGGCGATCACAAAAGCTCACCCCGAGGACGTTGTGCTCAGGGGAGCTAAGATGGAAAAACCTTTAAACGACATCTTCTCCTAGGCCAGAGGCCCAATTTCAAAATAATTTCACAGAAATGTTTCTTTGGTGTTCCTCTACCAAATTGTTAAAATGATTCCGCTCCACCGAACAAAATGGCCACCAAAGCTAAAAATAGAAAAAAAATCTTTAAACGACATCTCCTCCTAGGCCAATGGGCCGATTTCAAAATCATTTCATAGAAATGTTCCTTGGCTGACCCTCTACCAAAATTGGTAAAATGGTTTCACTCCGCTGAACGAAATTGCCGCCAGAGCTAAGCTCATGTGAGCGATTCAGGGCCATCATGGCCCTCTAGTTTAGTTGACTTCCCTGACAATATTTGTCAATAGAAACCATGTGATTGCTATTACTCCAGCACCATGGAAGGTATGTTGATACTTGGTAGAATTGTACCCGAGGTTAAAAAGGTGTGTTGCACGTAAGAACCACAACTCTGGATGCTGTTTTTTTGTTATCTCCCCTGACAGTATTTAGTAATAGAAACATTATGATTACTATAACTCCAACACCCTTTGATATACATTTGATTTGCCGGCCTCGGTGGCTCAGTTGGATGCGCCGTCCGACTGGAGACCAGGTGGTCGCGGGTTCAACCCTCGCCGAGGTCGGCAACATTCCTTCGTGGAGATTGATCATGAAATATTTTCTACGGTCATTCTCTCCCTTCCGCTGATTCAAGAAGGGCAGTTGTCAGTTTCTGGCGAAAGAATGTGCACAATACTGGTTAACCGCTTAGAGGACTAAGCCTGTCCAGTAAACGTGTGGTTAGGTAAACTGACCGCGCTCGACATGACCCTATTGGGTTGACTGGGCCGTAAAACCTCAACACAAACAAACATTTGATTTACTGACACTTTGTAGAATGTACTTGAGGATTAAAGGTGTTTTTTATTTCTAGTTTCCATATTAGCTTTCGGTGACGGGGATCTCCCATTTTTTTCTGATGGGTATTGTTGAGCTTGCCTGCGCGAAAGTACAGTAGGGGTGGGTGAGGGGGGGGGGGGGAGGCTATTGTTGACACCCTGACGTCAGTGTCGGCGTCACACTTTAAAGTTTTATGACAAAGCTTTTTAGACTTTCAAATCTTAACAACCACTGGCCAGAGTCCTTTGATATTTGGAAAATAATCATATAATAGCATATCCTTCTATTCCGAACATCATATCCCAGGATGAGGCTCTGGTTTGGGCGTAGGGGTAAAACATTAAGTCAAACTCATTTTTAAGTTATACAACAAGGTTTTTTTTTTTTTTAAACATTCATAGCTTAACAACCACTGCCTAAGAAACTTCAATATTTGGAATATAAACATACAATAACGTAAAATTCTATTCTATAAAATTATACCCCAGGGTCAGACCTTGGGGTGGGGCTTAGGGGTAAAAGGTTAGGTCACATTCACTTTAAAGTTTTACCACAAAGTTTTTTTTAACATTTATATCTCAGCAACCATTCGACAGAACCCTTCCATATTTGGAACATAATAAGTCATACCAAAACCTTACATTCCATAACACCCTACCTAAGGGTCAGGCCCTGGAGAGGGTCTTAGGGGTCAAAAACTAGGTCACACTCACTTTAAAGTTTTAGGACATTTTTTAACATTTATATCTTAGCTATTACTGGACAGAACCCTTCCATATTTGGGACAAAATCATATCACAGCATAACCTTTGATTCCCTAACACCATACTCCAGGACCAGATACTGGAGCGGGTCTTAGGTGTCAACAAATGCTCCTCAAGCGGAGGCAATATACGCCCGTGGCAAGTAATAAGATGTAGCACGTATACTGACTCCTGTATAATTCAGTGCTCTGGATGTAAACCGTAAGTCTAGTTTAATAGTTGGAATCCAAAAACAAATAACAAAATTTTCAAAGGGACATAACTCTGCTTATATTTGGTGAACTGTAACCTTGAAATAATATGCGCTGCATCACATCATGATGTAACTATTTACAAAGTTTCAGCTTGATTGGATGTAAATTATAGGAGAAGCCAGAAACAAAAAGTTTACAAAAATTTTCAAAGGAGCATAACGTTGCTAATATTTGGTGTCGTATATGTGTTGTTCCACGCCATGGTCTAACAATAAATCAAGGTTCAGCTTGATTGGCTGTAAACTGTAGGAGGAGTTAGCCGGAAACGAAAAGTTTACGAAAATTTTCAAAGGGACATAACTCTGTTAATATTTTGTGTTCTGTAACCTCTATATAATATGCGCTGCTCCACATCATAGTGTAACTATTTTCGGTTTCAGTTGGATCGGATGTATACTATAGGAGGAGTTAGCCGGAAACGAAAAGTTTACGGAATTTTGAAAAGGGCATAGCTCTGCTAACATTTGGTGGACTGTCACCTCGAAACAATATGTGCTGCCCCACATCTGGCTCTAACTATAAATCAAGTTTTAGCTTGGATTTAAACAGTAGGAGGAGTTACTCGGAAACAAAAAGTTTAGGGAAACTTTCAAAAGGCATAACTCTGCTAATATTTGGTATATTGTAACCTCAATATAATATGCATTGCTCCACATCATAGTGTAGTTATTTACGAAGTTTCAGCTTGATCGGATGTAAACTATAGGAAGAGTCAGGCGGAAACAAAAAGTTTACGGAATTTTCAAAGGGGCATAGCTCTGCTGACATTTGGTGGACTGTAACCTCGAAATAATATTTGCTGCTCCACATCATGGTCTAACTATAAATCAAGTTTCAGCTTGATCGGATGTAAACTGTAGGAGGAGTTAGCCAGAAACGAACAATTAACAGAAATTTTTAAAGGGGCATAACGCTGCTAATATTTGGTGGACTGCCCCCTTAAAATAATATGTGCTGATCCACATCATGGTCTAACTATAAATCAAGATTTAGCTTGATCAAATGCTCCATGCCATGGGCTAACAATAAATCAAGGTTCAGCTTGATTATCTGTAAACTGTAGGAGAAGATAGCCGGAAACGAAAAGTTTACAGAAATTTTCAAAGGGGCATAACTCTGCTAACATTTGGTGGACTGTAACCTCAAAATAATATGCACTGCTCCACATCATGGTCTAACTATAAATCAAGGTTCAGCTTGATCGGATGTAAACTGTAGGAAGAATTAGCTGGAAACGAAAAATTTACAGACATTTTCAAAGGGGCATAACTCTGCTAATATTTGGTGGACTGTAACTACGAAACAGTATGCGCTGCTCCACATCATGGTCTAACTATAAACCAAGTTTCAGCTTGATCGAATGTTAACTGTAAGAGGAGTAAGCCGGAAACGAAAAAAATTATGGACAGACGGACGGACGCCAGACCCCGTAACATAATACGTCCCGTTATTCAAATGGGCGTATAAAAATTAGGTCATACACACTTTAATAAAATTAAATGGCAATGTTTTTAAACATTTATATCTCAGCAACCACAGGATGGAACCCTTACATATTTGAAATATAATCACATTATAGCATAGCCTTAGATTAAGTACACCATACCCCAGGGTCAGCTGATTAAAAGGTTTCTGTCCATTAAGCCATATCATAGCTAGACAAGGCTCGACTCCGGCGAGCTATGCTGTCCTGCGATAGCTCTTGTTTAATATAGCCAGGACAGACAAAAATCACAGTTGAATTTGAAGCATGATTATGGAGATACATGTACTTGCTCTTGATTGGCTGTTGTTGACATTGTTCAAGGCATATAGTCTATTCACGATGTTTATGAAACTTGAAGATAATTTGAGGCAAAAAAATTCAAATTTTAGCCAGACTGGACCTTTTACTAGTGTTCTTATGAAACCAGTATTTGATCTTCGGGGCATGTGGGTTATAATTGCCCTTTAGGCCAATGTTTTTAATTAGGCCTACATCTTTCTTGTTAGAGGCACAACAGTAACTGAATATAATGAACTGAACATGTAGAACAGGTAGAATCTACAACTGAATGAGTTGTCTTGCAAATATTGAACAAAATTATGCATTCATGGCTAGAATGTGCTCTCTGCTTTAAATAATTTTCATAGATTAAGCTTACTACTGTTTTTATTTGTTTCTAGACACAATATATACGTGGCAAAAAAAGTTAGGGATATTTTTATTCTTGAGTGAAATGTATAACAGGTATTAATCCAATCTATTATGTTATGGTGTAATAATAAAGTTTATTCAATAACAATAAATTTTGTAGAACTGAAATCAGTTCACTCTCTTGTACAGAAAATAATAATAAAAAAAAACACATGCACAATACAACAGTAGGGTTGAGTGAAAAATGTCACAAATACACAATGCTCAATTTTCACCGGTGAGCTTTGCTCATCACCTGAATTTGAGCGCTAATCCTTTCAAAAGTGAACAAATCTCTGGTTAACAAATCTATTGCTTTACTGACAACATCTGTTCTACTAGCGTTAAAATGCCACAACGTCGACATCTGCCAAACGACGCGCGCTTACGCGCTATTGGAATGCTCGAAGCTGGCATGAGGCAAGTCGAAGTTGCTAGACGTTTGGGTGTTTCACAGAGTGTGATCAGTCGCCTACGAACTCGGTTGGCACAAACCACGTTAGATCGACTTCGAAGTGGGCGCCCGAGGTCTATGTCGCAAGCCCAGGATCGGTTCCTGCGTACGTCAGCCTTGAGATCACGATTAGTAAGCGCAAGACAAAGAGAGAGAGAGAGACAAGACAGAGAGAGAGAGAGAGACAAGACAGAGAGAGAGAGAGACAAGGCAGAGAGAGAGAGAGAGAGAGACAAGACAAGACAGAGAGAGAGAGAAAAGAAAGAGAGAGAGAGAGAGAGAGAAAAGACAGAGAGAGAGAGAGAGAGAGAGAGAGAGAGAGAGAGACAAGACAGAGAGAGACAAGAAAGAGAGAGAGACAGAGAGAGGGAGAGAGAGATAAGACAGAGAGAGAGAGAGAGACAAGACACAGAGAGAGAGAGAGACAAGACACACAGAGAGAGACAAAACAGAGGACAGAGAGAGAGAAGACACAGAGAGAGAAGATACAGAGAGAGAAGACAGAGAGAGAGAAACAAGAGAGAGAGACAGACAAGACAGAGACAAGACAGAGAGAGAGAGAGAAGACAGAGGGAGAGAGAGACAAGACAGAGAGAGAGAGACAAGACAGAGAGAGAGCCAAGACAGAGAGAGAGAGACAAGACAGAGAGAGAGACGAGACAGAGAGAGATAGAGAGACAAGACAGAGAATGAGAGAGAGACAAGACAGAGAGAGAGAGAGAGAGAAGACAAAGAGTGACAAGACAGATAGAGAGAGAGACAAGACAGAGAAACAAGACAGAGGGAGAGAGAGAGAGACAGAGAGAGACAAGAAAGAGAGAGACAAGACAGAGAGAGAGACAAGGCAGAGTGAGAGACAAGACAGAGAGAGAGGGGGAGAAGGCAGAGAGAGAGAGAGAGAGAAAGACACAAAGAGAGAGTGACAGGACACAGACAGAGAGACACGACAGAGAGAGAGACAAGACAAAGAGAGAGAGAAGACAGAGAAAGAGAGAGAGAAGACAGAGAGAGAGAGAAGACAGAGACAGAGAGAGACAAGACAGAGACAGAGAGACAAGATAGAGAGAGAGAGAAGACAGAGAGTGAGAGATAGAGACAAGACAGAGACAAAGAGAGAGAGAAGGCAGAGAGAGAGGGAAACAAGACAGAGAGAGAGACAAGACAGAGACAAGACAGAGAGAGAGATAGACGAGAGACAAGACAGAGAAAAGACAGAGAGAGAGAGAGAAAACAGAGAGACAGAGAGAGAGAGACAAGACAGTGAGAGAGACAAGAAAGAGAGAGAGAGACAAGACAGAGAGAGACAGAGACAAGACATGGAGAGAGAGAGAGAGAGAGAGATAGACAAGACAGAGAGAGAGACAAGACAGAGAGAGAGAGACGAGAGACATGACAGAGACAAGACAGAGATAGGGAGATAGACAAGACAGTGAGAGAGAGAGACAAGACAGGTAGAGAGACAAGACAGAGAGAGAGAGAAACAAGACAGAGAGAGATAGACAAGAAACAGAAAGAGAGAAAGACAGAGAAGGAGAGATGTCAGAGAGAGAGACAAGACAGAGAGAGAGAGACGAGAGACAAGACAGGGACGACAGAGAGAGAGAGAGAGAGAAGAAACAGAGAGAGACAAGACAGAGACAGAGACAAGACATGGAGAGAGAGATAGACAGAGAGAGAGACAGAGAGAGAGAGAGAGAGAGAGAGAGAGAGAGAGAGAGAGAGAGAGAGAGAGAGAGAGAGAGAGGAAGAGAGACAGAGAGAGAGAGAGAGAGAGAGATACATAATTATAATGTGCATAGAAATTTATCAAAAGTAGATGTATTTAAATCAATACAATGGATTATTGCGGCGACCTTCTACTGTATAATTTGTAAAATATCATTAATGCAACAATTTGGACCAATTTGGTTGTCTTCAGTTGATCGCCACTATTAAATGGTGGATTATTATTAGGATGAAAAGATGATCTATCTGTTCAAGTTGTGAATGTTTTAATCTGTGTCAGAGAGAGAGAGAGAGAGAGAGAGAGAGAGAGAGAGAGAGAGAAGAGAGAGAGAGAGAGAGAGAGA
>OZ024826.1:66425022-66432522 GCA_964016985.1 Anodontia alba | reverse complement strand
GACAAGATAGAGAGAGAGACAAGACAGAGAGAAAGAGACAAGAAAAGGAGAGAGAGTGAGACAAGAGAGAGAGAGACAAGACATAGAGAGAGAAGACAGAGAGAGAGACAAGACAGAGAGAGATAAGACAGAGAGAGAGAGACAAGACAGAGAGAGAGAGAGAGAGAAGACACAGAGAGAGACAAGATAGAGAGAGAGAGAGACAAGAGAGAGACAAGAGAGAGAGACAAGACAGAGAGAGACAAGACAGAGAGAGAGAGAGAGAAGACAGAGTGAGACAGACAGGACAGTGAGAGAGAGACAAATAGAGAGAGAAGACAAAGAGAGAGAGACAAGACAGAGAGAGAGACAGAAAAGACAGAAGGACAAAGAGAAAGACAAGACAGAGAGAGAAAGAGAAAGACAAGACAGAGAGAGAGAGACAAGACAGAGAGAGAGAGAGAGAGAGAGAGAGAGAGACAAGAGAGAAGACAGAGACAAGACAGAGAGTGAGGTGGACAAGACATGGAGAGAGAGAGAGAGAGATACAAGACAGAGAGAAAGAGAGATACATCATTATCATGTGTATAGAAATGTATCAAAAGTAGATGTAGTTATATCAATACAATGGATTATTGCGGCGACCTTCTATATCATTAACGCAAGAGTTTGGACCAATTTGGTTGTCTTCAGTTGATCGCCACTATTAAATGGTGGATTATTATTAGGATAAAAAGATGATCTATCTTTTCAAGTTGTGAATGTTTTAATGTGTGTCAGAGAGAGACAGAGAGAGAGAAAGAGAGAGAGAGACAGAGGCAGAGACAGAGAGACAGAGACAGAGAGAGAGAGAGAGAGAGAGAGAGAGAGAGAGAGAGAGAGAGAGAGAGAGAGAGAGAGAGAGAGAGAGAGAGAGAGAGAGAGACAAGACAAAGAGACACGACAGAAAGAGAGAGAGAGAGACAAGACAGAGAGAGAGAGACAAGACAGTGAGAGAGACAAGACAGAGAGAAAGAGAGGGACAGGACAGAGAGGGAGAGAGACAAGACAGAGAGAGAGAAGATAGAGAGAGAGAGAAGAGAGAGAGACAAGAGAGAGAGACAAGACAGAGAGAGAGAGAGACAAGACGGAGAGAGAGAGGCAGAAGACAGGGAGAGAGAGACAGAACAGAGAGAGAGAGAAGACAGAGAGAGAGAGAAGATAGAGAGAGAGAGGAGAGAGAGACAAGACAAAGAGACACTACAGAAAGAGAGACAAAACAGAGAGAGAGAGAGAGAGAGAGACAAGACAGATAGGGACAGACACGACAGAGAGAGAGAGAGAGACAAGACGGAGAGAGAGAAGCTAGAGAGAGATAGAAGAGAGAGAGACAAGAGAGAGAGACAAGACAGAGGGAGAGAGAGACAAGACAGAGACAGAGAGACAAGAGAGAGAGAAGACAGAGAGAGAGACAGACAGGACAGTGAGAGAGAGAGACAAGACAGAGAGAGAGAAGACAAAGAGAGAGAGACAAGACAGAGAGAGAGACAGAAAAAAACAGGAGAGAGAGAAAGACAAGAGAGAGAGAGAGAAAGACAAGACAGAGAGAGAGACAAGACAGAGATAGGGAGACAAGTCAGAGAGAGTCGAGAGACAAGACAGAGACAAGACAGAGAGAGAGAGTGAGAGGGAGACAAGAGAGAGAGAGAGACAAGATAGAGAGAGACAGAGACAAGACACGGAGATAGAGAGGGAGATAGACAGAGAGAGAGAGAGAGAGAGAGAGAGAGAGATACAAGACAGAGAAAAAGAGAGATACATAATTAGCATGTTTATAGAAATGTATTAAAAGTAGATGTATTTAAATCAATACAATGGATTATTGCGGCGACCTTCTACTGCATAATTTGTAAAATATCATTAATGCAACAGTTTGGACCAATTTGGTTGTCTTCAGTTGATCGCCACTATTAAATGGTGGGTTATTATAAGGATAAAAAGATGATCTATCTTTTCAAGTTGTGAATGTTTTAATGTTTGTCAGAGAGAGAGAGAGAGAAAGAGAGAGACACAGAGGCAGAGACAGAGACAGAGAGAGAGACAATACGGACAACAGAGAGAGAGAGAGAGAGAGAGAGAGAGAGAGAGAGAGAGAGAGAGAGAGAGAGAGACAGACAGACAGACAGACAGACAGACAGACAGACAGACAGACAGACAGGCAAGACAAAGAGACACGACAGAAAGAGAGACAAGACAGATAGAGAGAGAGAGAGAGACAAGACAGAGAGGGACAGACACGATATAGAGAGAGAGAGACAAGACGGAGAGAGAGAGGCAGAAGACAGGGAGAGAGAGGGACAGGACAGAGAGAGAGAGAGAGAGAGAGAGAGACAAGACAGAGAGAGAGAGAGAAACAAGACAGTGAGACAGAGACAAGACAGAGAGTGAGAAAGGGACAGGACAGAGAGAGAGACAGAGACAAGACACAGAGAGAGAGACAAGACAGTGAGAGAGAGACAAGACAGAGAGAGAGAGGGGGACAGGACAGAGAGAGAGAGACAAGACAGAGAGAGAGAGAAGATAGAGAGAGAGAGGAGAGAGAGAGAGAGAGACAAGACAAAGAGACACGACAGAAAGAGAGACAAGACAGAGAGAGAGAGAGAGACAAGACAGAGACAAGACAGAGAGAGACGAGAGACAAGACAGAGACAAGACAGAGAGAGAGAGAGAGAGAGGCAGACAAGAGAGAGAGAGAGACAAGATAGAGAGAGACAGAGACAAGACACGGAGAGAGAGAGAGGGAGATAGACAGAGAGAGAGAGAGAGAGATACAAGACAGAGAAAAAGAGAGATACATAATTATCATGTGTATAGAAATGTATCAAAAGTAGATGTATTTAAATCAATACAATAGATTATTGCATCGACCTTCTACTGCATAATTTGTAAAATATCATTAATGCAACAGTTTAAACCACTTTGGTTGTCTTCAGTTTATCGCCACTATTAAATGGTGGGTTATTATAAGGATAAAAAGATGATCGATCTTTCCAAGTTGTGAATGTTTTAATGTTTGTCAGAGAGAGAGAGAGAGAGAGAAAGAGAGAGACACAGAGGCAGAGACAGAGACAGAGAGAGAGACAATACGGACAACAGAGAGAGAGAGAGAGAGAGAGAGAGAGAGAGAGAGAGAGACAGAGAGACAGACAGACAGACAGACAGACAGACAGACAGACAGACAGACAAGACAAAGAGACACGACAGAAAGAGAGACAAGACAGAGAGAGAGAGAGACAAGACAGAGAGGGACAGACACGACAGAGAGAGAGAGAGAGAAACAAGACGGAGAGAGAGGCAGAAGACAGGGAGAGAGAGGGACAGGACTGAGAGAGAGAGAGAGACAAGACAGAGAGAGAGAAACAAGACAGTGAGACAGAGAGACAGAGACAAGACAGAGAGTGAGAGAGGGACATGACAGAGAGAGAGACAGAGACAAGACAGAGAGAGAGAGAGACAAGACAGTGAGAGAGAGACAAGACAGAGAGAGAGAGGGACAGGACAGAGAGAGAGAGACAAGACAGAGAGAGAGATAGAGAGAGAGAGAAGAGAGAGAGAGAGACAAGACAAAGAGACACGACACAAAGAGAGACAAGACAGAGAGAGAGAGAGACAAGACAGAGGGACAGACACGACAGAGAGAGATAGACAAGACGGAGAGAGAGAGGCAGAAGACAGGGAGAGAGAGAGACAGGACAGAGAGAGAGAGAGAGAGAGAGAGACAAGACAGAAAGAGAGAGAAACAAGACAGTGAGACAGAGACAAGACAGAGAGTGAGAGAGGGGCAGGGCAGAGAGAGAGACAGAGACAAGACAGAGAGAGAGAGACAAGACAGTGAGAGAGAGACAAGACAGAGAGAGAGAGAGGGACGAGAGACGAGAGACAAGAGTGAGAGAGACAGAGACAGAGAGAGAGACAAGAGAGAGAGACAAGACGGAGAGAGGGAAACAAGACACACAGAGAGACACGACAGAGAGAGAGAGAGACAACAGAGAGAGAGAGAGACAAGACAGACAGAGAGAGAGAGAGAGAGAAGACAGACAGAGAGAGAGAAGACAGAGAGTGACAAGACAAAGAGAGACAAGACTGAAAGAGAGACGACAGAGAGAGACAAGATAGAGAGAGAGAGAAGAGACAGAGGGACAGACAAGACAGAGAGAGAGAGAGAGAGACACAGAGGGAGAGACAAGAGAGAGAGAGAGATACAAGACAAAGACAGAGAGAGAGAAAATACAGAGAGAAAGAGAGACAAGACGGAGAGAGAGAGACAAGAAAGAGAGAGAGGGAGACAAGACAGAGAGAAAGAGAGAGACAAGACAGAAAGAGAGAGACAAGGCAGAGAAAGAGAGACAAGACAAAAAGAGAGAGATAGAGACAGACAGAGAGATAGAGGCAGGACTGAGAGAGAGAGACGACGGAGAGAAGACAGAGAGAGAGAGAAGAAAGAGAGGGAGACATGTCAGAGAGAGAGAGACTAGATAGAGAGAGAAGACAGAGAGAGAGAATCAGAGAGACAAGACAGAGAGAGAGAGAGAGGACAGAGAGAGAGAAAAGATAGAGAGAGAGAAGAGAAAGAGAGAGAGAGAGACAAGAAAGAGAGATAGAGAGACAAGACAGAGAGAGAGATAGACAAGAGAGAGAGAGAGATAAGTCAGAGATAGAGAGACAAGACAGAGAGAGAGACAAGAGAGAGAGAGAGAAGATAGAGAGAAAGAGAGGGACAAGACAGAGAGAGAGACAAGACACACAGAGAGACACAAGATAGAGAGAGAGAAGACAAAGAGAGAGGGATGAAAGAGAGAGAGACAAGACAGAAAGAGAGAGAGAAGACAGAGAGAGAGAGAAGAGAGAGAGAAAAGAGAGAGAGAAGACAAAAAAGACAAGAGAGAGAGAAGAAAGAGAGAGACAAGACAGAGACAGAGAGAGAGACAAGACAGAGAGAGAGAAGACAGAGAGATAGACAGAAAGAAGAGAAGACAGAGTGAGAGACAAGACAGAGAGAGACAGAGACAAGACATGGAGAGAGAGAGAGATAGACAGAGAGAGAGAGAGAGAGAGACAAGACAGAGAGAGAGAGATACATAATTATCATGTGCATTGAAATGTATCAAAAGTAGATGTATTTAAATCAAAACAATGGATTATTGCGGCGACGTTCTACTGCATAATTTGTAAAATATCATTAATGCAACAGTTTGGACCAATTTGGTTGTCTTCAGTTGATCGCCACTATTAAATGGTGGAATATTATAAGGATGAAAAGATGATCTATCTTTTCAAGTTGTGAATGTTTTAATGTGTGTCAGAGAGAGAGAGAGAGAGAGAGAGAGAGAGAGAGAGAGAGAGAGAGAGAGAGAGAGAGAGAGAGAGAGAGAGAGAGAGAGAGAGAGACAGACAGACAGACAGACAGACAGACAGACAGACAGAGACAGACAGACAGAGGCAGAAAAGAACAGAGACAGAGACAGAGAGAGAGACAAGACAGAGAAGACAGAGTGAGAGAGACACAGAGAGAGAGAGAGAGAGAGATAAGAGAGACAAGACAGAGAGAGAGAGAGAGAGAGAGGAGAGAGAGAGAGAGAGAGACAAGACAGAGAGAAAGATAGAAAGAGACAGACAAGACAGAGAGAGAGAGACAAGACAGAGAGAGAGAGACAAGACAGAGAGAGAGAGAGAGAGACAAGACAGAGAGAGAGAGAAGACAGAGAGAGAGACACAGAGAGAGAAGACAGAATCAGAAAGAGCGAGAGACAGATACAGAGAGAGAGACAAGACAGAGAAGACAGAGTGAGACAGACACAGAGAGAGAGAGAAGAGAGAGACAGGACAGAGAGAGAGAGAGACAAGACAGAGAGAAAGATAGAAAGAGACAGACAAGACAGAGAGAGAGAGGACATGGTGAGAGAGAGAGAGAGAAGACAGAGAGAGAGAGACAAGACAGAGAGTGAGACAAGACAGAGACAGAGAGACAGTGAGGGAGACAGAGAGAGAGTGATACCAAGAGAGACAGGAACAGAAACAGAGAGACAGAGATAGAGACAGAGAGAGAGAGAGAGAGAGAGAGAGACACACACACACACACAGACAGAGAGAGAAACAGACAGAGAGAGCGACAGAGAGAGAGAGAGAGAGAGACAGAGACAGATAGAGCATCAGAGGAGAGAGAGAGAGAGAGAGAGAGAGAGAGAGAGAGAGAGGCAGACACAGAGACAGAGAGAGAGACAGACAGAGATAGAGACCAGAGAGACAGAAACAGAGAGAGAGACAGACAGAGAGACCAGAGATACAGAAACAGAGACTGAGAGAGAGACAGAGAGAGACAGAGAGACAGAGAGACCAGAGAGACAGAAACAGAGAGAGAGACAGACAGACAGAGTCAGACAGAGAGAGTGACAGGCAGACAGAGATAGACAGAGAGATACAGAGAGCGACTGAGAGACAGCGACAGAGAGACAGAGAGACAGAGAGGCACAGACAGAGAGACACAGAGAGAGACAGAGGGAGAGAGAGGGACAGAGAGAGACACACAGAAAGACTCAGAAAGAGAGACAGAAACAGAGAGAGACAGAGACAGACAGAGAGACAGACAGAGAGAGACAGAGAGAGAAAGCGACAGAGAGACAGAGACAGAGAGAGAGCGACAGATAGAGACAGAGACATAGAGAGAGAGACAGCTATACAGAGAGAGAGAGGGGGAGACAGAGAGAGAGTGAGACAGAGACAGATAGACACAGAAAGAGAGAGAGACAGAGAGAGGGACAGGCATAAAGAGAGAGAGATAGACAGAGAGAGACAGACAGAGAGAGAGACACAGACAGAGAGAGATAAAGGCAGACAGACAGAGAGAAAGAGAGATACAGAGAAAGAGAGAGAGGGAGAGAAACAGAGAGAGACAGATAGAGGAAGACAGGGAGAGAGAAAGAGGGAGACATAGAGACAGAGAGAGAGATGGATACAGAGACAGAGACAGAGAGAGACAGACAGAGAGAGTGAGAGACAAGAGAGAGAGACAGAGACAGAGAGAGAGAGACAGACAGGCAGAGAGAGAGACAAGACAGAGAGAGGGAGAGACAAGAGAGCGACAAGAGAGAGAGAGACAGACAGACACAGATACAGACACAGACACAGAGAGACAGAGAGACAGAGAGAGAGGGAGAGACAGAGAGAGACTAGACAGAGAGAGAGAGACAGACAAGAGAGAAAGACAGACAAGAGAGAGAGAGAGAGAGAGAGAGAGAGAGAGAGAGAGAGAGAGAGAGGGACAGACAGAGAGACTGTCTCTGTGTGTCTCTCTCTGTGTCTCCCTCTGTCTCCCTCTCTCCCTCTCTCTGTCTCTCTATCTCTCTCTGTGTCTCTCTCTCTCGCTCTCTGTCTCTCTCTCTCTGTCTCTCTCTCCCTCTCTGTCTCTCTCTTTCTCTCTGTGTCTCCCTCTCTCTCTGTCTCTCTCCCTCTCTGTCTCTCTCTCTGTCTCTCAGACAAGAGAGA